>CM067349.1:59940885-60198385 GCA_034190875.2 Urechis unicinctus | reverse complement strand
CCGAAGTCTTTGATAAATAGTTTTTGACAAACCCGAAAGATAAGAGAGGGACGAAGGACAAACCACGCTTACTCGCCATCTTCGCCTTGTTGTTTACATGGGCGGCGGCGGTGCTGATGGGAGCCCTTGCACGCCTCGTTCTCAATATCGCTGCATTATTCATGGGCTAATATCAAAAACCCCCAATGGAGGAAGTGTTGACACCAGCGAGCAACTGGACCTGGATTCGGCAGAATCAGCATGCTCACCCGTTGCACCTTTCGAAAGGGCAATAAACACAGGAGGATGAAAAACCTCTCTCATTGTGGGTGGAATTTCAATAGGCTTTGGCTTGCTACGCAGGGCCATTAGGTAACATAGTCTCAAGCTGATCACTCCCCACATCACAACGATTGTAACATTGTTAGTCAAAGGATAGACGGGTGCCTAGTCCTTCGCGCATGAACTGGACATCAGTGCATCATTTGATAAACAATTAAAATTATTCTGTTGGCAAACGTGGCTTTCTTATAATTGGCGATGCTAAAATAGAAATCAATAAAAGTTCAACGAATAGGGGTTCAGTATAATGTCCCCATTCTTTCTTTATATATCGATGAACCAGCATCGATTCGTCGTTAACTGTCGTATATTTTACGGGTTCTTTACGAAAGAGACATATCTGATATGCAGCTTCGACATTATCACGTGACTATCTGCAGTCTAAGTTTGTCGTGAATTAAGGCTATTGAGGAAATGTGCGTTAATAAGGAATATCGTTAGGCAGGCCACCTGGCATGCATCGAACGGATGCTGGATGCAGCACACTTGAAATTTCCTATGAGGTTCAAAACAAGTGCTCGGATAATCTAATCTAATGGCAAGTAGTAGCGAATTTGCCGCTAAAATGCGTGGTGGACGGAAAGCACGGCTTCGAAATATGGTACTAGATACCGATTTTGTCTTGTCCAAAACATAATTATTGTAGATTGTATTGTTCGATGAATAACTATGAACAGCAAATTGCACAGTTGAAAGGTTCTCAACCTAAGTTTCATTTACGATGCAGACGTGATATCTGTGTTTTCCGAGATCGTTGATATGTATTCATAAACCTGATATTTTTACTTATATCAATATCATGTCACATTTTGTGAAAAATATTAAACAATGCTTCCTATACTCGACTGAAAAAACAAAGCAGTGTGGTGGTATAAATATTCTTTGACTTTGACGAATTCTCTGCCATGCACTTTACTCAACCATTAACCCATTTGCCACTGACTAATCATTGCACTATGTGAAATATGAGTTGGCTTGCCTCCACATCGAATATTTTGCAAATCTTGGCTAGATACATGCCGTATTGCAATTAGGTCGACACAGATTGAATACTTTGTGAAAATCGAGTAAGTAAGCTCAATGTATATGCCATGATAATTCGTCGTGCTATTGATTGTCCCGTAGGTTAGCGGTAAACACCTAATTTCCGGGCTGAGTAGAATAAAATTAAAACTCCCTCATGATAGCCATTTGATACACATGCAAATGGGAAGCGCCTAGCTGTAGACGTTGTATTCATTTTGCGGTATATAAAACGGTCGGTCGTGAAACAAATAATTAGGTGGTTCATTTACGCGAATGGTACTGAGAATAGAAGCTCATTTAATAGCACTGAGCTGAACTATAAATTGAACTTCATAGTTGTTATGCCAAATTTGCTATCTTATTGTGTAACTTTAGAGTCATATAAGGAAGCAATTATGATTTGTGCCCGAGGTACAGAAGTGGAAAGATGGCGTGAGTTACAAGAAAAAAATCGCGATGATAATTAATGTCAATGAAACATATGGCTCGACCCTAACTTTAATTGCTCAAAGTTAAGTGGTCAACAATGCATTGATGGTGCATAGATTGATTACTGGTATACTCGGATAATGCCTACCGTGATCAGAATAACAATGATCAGGGGGAACATATAGCAGCGCCTGGTGAAATTATGGCCTCTGTACATGAGTGACCAACATGGAGCTAATGCGGACATCCCAACATCAAGGATGGACTAACATCCTTATTGTCTCCAGGAAATCAATCGTTAACAGAGGTAATGTTACTTGGTAACTAACACCTTGCCAGTGACTTATTATTGTATCTGTGCGGTTTATCTGATATGGGCACACTGACATATTGGCAAATGTAGTTAATCTTACGTCGGCTACTCCACATTTTAATCGATCAATTATCTTACAAGTTTACGTCTAAGCGGAAGTGATGGAATACGGTATCGAGACTCTATGCGTATCCGCTCAAGATATATCCCCCTGTACTAGATTGCCGGTTTGCCTGAGCTGAAAAGCTGAAAGGGCTGTAAAAAGTGAATTGTTATAAAGCAACAAAAAACGATTGAAATACGGGACTAAACAAGGTTTGGCATATCATGGCTGATTAAGTACCACCACTATCATGGGGACAATCCGACGCTGCAAACGCTATCGTTTTCGACAACCGTTACATAATGACCCTACTCATTTATAAACAAGTTCTGATTATGTTGGTTAGATTGTTAATCTACTTGACAGGGTAAGATGGATTAGATCTAACGTTTCCCGGACTGCAAGTTTTTCTGCAAAGTATATTTTATCAGGGGTGCTCCAAGCAAGATCCTTGTCATAATGCTTGAGACAAGATGAAGCAAAAATTGATAGGATTTCAGAAAATACCACAAACACGGAAAATAGTCTATTTTCCGATCATATATTGCTGTCTTTCGACAAGGTGCCCGCGGTAATGCATAAAATTGGCTAAATGAGCCATGGTCCTTAGTGCATTTCTCAATTACTAAATAAACAGCACAAATCAAGCGCATTATAATGGCATGCTATCAAAAGCAAAATTCTCTGCTTTATGCCTGTGTACATAGGTGTTTATCGCATATCCTTCCAAACAACAATTGCATTAAATGGTCAAGCGAGCGGTTAAAAGCAAGTGATACGCCTAATAAAGGTACAGCCATATTTAACATGCGAGCTTATGGTTCTCCAGCAGGCACAAAAGGGTGGTAATTGCGTTAGAACAGCAATACATGGCTTCTCACATTCCAACCGCCTCTCAATGTTCCAGCAAAGATTCTCATTTCCATCAGACCGGATATAACTTCGCGCGCCACGAAGATGGACTGAAAAGGGGAAATCTCGGTATGATGAATATTACGCGTACACCCTGCTAATTAATCGCTATTGCTGATTTGTTTGAGCTCTTCATTGAAAATCTAGAAACGATGGTTCGCAGATACGAAGGATATATACAAAGAATGTGCATTCAGCTATTGCAATACACTTTAACCAATTATTCTTCATTAATGTTTAAGAGTCATCAATGCGATTTGGTGTTGGCACAACCACAACATAATCTTAATAATTTAATTCATAATTTTATCATACCGTAGCAGTTATTTAGGTATAACAGCGTATAAGCTTAAGCTATAATTGGCCTAAATAAAAGCCACAACAAATGCTGTACAAATTACTGGTTGGATATTAAGGCACGTCATCAATTACACAACGTGAATGCTGCTGAGGAAGAGTGCCACTCGGTCTAAATGGCATAATGTCATACGTGTACAATATTCAGGATCATCGACGTAAAGATAAATCAAATTTCGACACCTGCTATGCATTCTATTGGAGAAATATCTTCCCCGGCAAGCCTCAAATAAATATGGAACCAAACAAGCATTTTGTAGTTCTCAAGCTGTATGTGTAATGCAGGCAGAAAAAGATATATTGTCACTCTAATAATTGTTTTTAGTACAGCATTACTCGCACATAGATTAGCGTACATGCGTCTGCAACTTATTTCTATTACAGTGGCACCAGAATCTCAAAGCTGTCAACCGTTTTATGCCAATCCAGTAATTTGGATCAATATCATTACGACAGACTCTCTCTGTCAGCTTTGAATTTACATTTTTAAAGTAAAACATGATACTACATAATCTGTCAATACGGAGGAAAATCGTGTTGTTCTGACTAGATAATGTTGCCACAAATATCCGCATTGTGCCACAGCACCTTTTTGTAACCTACACCTATGTGCTTTTCCGTATAAATATGAGCTGTTATTAGGAATAAAACAAAACTAACGAGGTAGAGCTGGTGAGCAGCGGTCACAAAACTAAATTCCAAAAGTACATTTGTGCGTTATAGCAACAGGTCAATATATCCCTTCTATTTGAGGCACTGATCTACAATATTCAACTACCTGCGAAATGGGAGCAACCATTTCAGTTCTTTGTGATCACCGCAGCTACTTGGAAAAGAAGAATCCAGCGGGCAATCAGCAATAATTTCCGTTATATTGAATAAATTAACATGCATGGTGCGTTCAATTGTAGTGTACAGGCATTCAGCATTGCAAGCGTATTCAACTGTTTTCATATCTGTACCTCAAGTACATCTGTACATGAGGAGAAGGTGTTCGAAAGTGTCATTGCGCTAATATCAGAAAGCATTTACGTAAATGGCTACGGCTAACTCAGATAAAGTGCGCTTGGTCACGGCCAGCTTTCATATATATCAGTCATCTTAAACACTACTTTTGATAGCATATACCACATTTATCGTTATGGATAATGGTGTTTGTACTGCCGGGTGGCGATATTAATCACGAAACCATAATCTGAAATTGCAGTAAAATGTACTACAGAGACTGCGTAATGCATGTGTGAGGGGCGAAATCATAAATGTGACGAATCATCGTTAACCAGGGACAGTTACAACAATGATACAGCCCTCTTTTATTGCAAGACATTCCAAACGACAAACTTAGGTCTAACAACAAGTCTGGTAAGTGAAAATATGAAACTCATGTCCTCAGACTATGCTAGGTAACATAATATCATTAACAACAACTTGATGCAACATCAAAATAATGCGAAACATATTTCCGATGAAGATTTTTATTTCAAATATTCGCCGACATTCCGGAACGGATAGATGGTCCAACAGATTTGGATGCTTGCAATATTGTAAGCTTTCTTTGTGTAAATTAATGTTATACAGCGGGCAACGGTAGATAGCCGTCAGGCCAGTGTATAATGACGAGTTCCTTCTGGTTTTCCGCTAGTAACAGTTTACAACTGTCAAGTGATTTGGACGTGCGTCTCCAAAATTTGCTTCGTGCAGAGACAACTTTAGCAACATACATGTATGTTCTAACAATCTATAATTACATGGCTAAGCCATTTTTTAAGTGTACGAAAGCGCCACCTAGACGGTATATCTGTTATTTTTGTCCGTTTACTCGTTTGCATTTACGTCATAGAAAATGTTCCTTGCTACTGGATTAGACGAGTACGTCACCGCACTCTCGCACGTTATGTTGAATAAAACAATTGCTGTCTGGCTCATTCAAAATCAGTATAGAGCGCATTAAGCCATTCAAAAGCAATGCCTTGGGGTATGGCTAAATTGCTTGCATTCACAGACTTCCATCTTAATGCTTTCCTGGCCGTATATTGAAACCCACGTTGGCTCGGCTCCATATGCGGTATAGAAGCCGGTACACTGTGGCAATGTTCATTTCGGCCGCCTTCCACCATTACTGAATGATAGCGGTTCATGAATATTAGGTATGCATCATAAATTTACGCGTCCTTGTCGCCGTTATACCATTTTACCGGTATGAATTAAAGAATTTGGGCCCCTCTTTGGTTGCAAATCTTAAATACGTCCGGCTGTTTACGTGTTGTTGACATAACGACAACAGTTGACCTCTTCCAATATATCTTAACTCAGCAGGCAAACTTTCAGCAAGTGATCACATAAGGTAGGTGATATGGTTTGGTGTCCAGTGCCAGTTTTGGACCAATTCACCAATGAATTGTCTGCCAACAGCATCGTACAATTATACTGATAAATAAGTTTGCCATATCAGTAACCAATCGAGATTTAGGTACAGAAACTGCTAAAAATAATTAATTTAATAATCTATGTAGTTAGGTTTCCAATATGTCCTACTACGTTAATGTGGAGTATCTGGTGATATCATTTTCCTGTAATTCATTCTCACTTATGCAGCATCAGCAGCATTTGCTAGGTCGGCTGCCACTTGAAGATTCGACCTTACGCTGCTAACGAATCGATACGAGCAACTTGTGGGTTCACTATTTTATGCTTCCATAATCTCTACTATGCGGGCGATTAATACTTGTACAGCGAATAAGCTATCTGCCATAACTATTTGGCTAAAAGATAGAAAAATATTTCTTGCGCTATCTACATTCTGACTGCCAAGTCTATTAGACAAAATATCGTAATGAGAGCAATAGCTCTAAGGTCTACCTTGCTAATAATTCGTAAAGAATATTTCGACAACTTTTGCTTTTAGCTTGTTTATTCAAGTTACTGTGAATGTTGCAGCACAGTCCTTCACTGTTAAATGTACTATCGACACATCAATGTGGGCTAAATTATTCGGTTACGTAAGAAGGAGAGTAGATTGCAATATTTGGCAGCATATCATATTGCATTAAACGGCTCAAACATGCGTACGCTCTTCCAATTATCTGATTTAAGGCACAGGGCTGCAGTTCGGCTTTAAATATACCAATCTTAGGTGTTAGGTCTGACCCCACAGTTTTCAGTACCCCAAGCAGGCCGCAAAAAAGCATTAGCTGTCTATTAATCAGTTGCCGGAGCCATCGCATCTTAGGAATGATAAGCAACAAAAATGTCACGCCGGTGCAAAACAAAACCTTAGACGCGCCTGACATAAGTGACGAGATAATGGAAACAGGGCAATATGTTGCACTTAGCGATATACCATTATTTGGCAGGAATGACCCCGGTTCAAGCTGAGGCTACAATACAAAACGTCTGGTCTTCAACAGGAGAATTTTGCACAAGGGTATGAAATATAAGATAACTTTACCAACGTATATCTGCTGTAATAGTAAATGTTGATGTAAATCAAATGGTATTAAATCCCTCAGATATCTACGGCGAAACTATTTCAAGCAGTTGTCATGATAAAACAATAAAGCAGCTCCCAAAGACTTTTCAGTTTAAAATTAACATTTTGCGCGTCCATTAATGCCGCCCCTATGCGATTTGATAAATGACAACGGGACAGGTAATAGACGAAGGTACTTATATGGATTGCACGATCGATGTCCCTTTATTGCATGTTATGACGATCTACTTTGAAGATGTTTAAAGTGCCTGTGATATTAAGTCAGCATGTATACAAGTACCGAGCAGTGGTTCTAAACATGCATGCCGTGACATACGAATTATGGTTGAGGTATGGCGGTTAAACATCACAAACCAGCAAACATAATGATGTATGACGACAGAAGATCAGAAAGGCGATTGGTTCTATTTGGAACATTATTTGTCCGCACTGTCTACCTTTGCTTTAACTTGTGCTACAGGTTCTTATTTGTCTTGAATGTATTTATTAATCAGACGGGGGTCTTACTCAGTATATTAAGTTTCAATTTATATGGTTTTCTTATCGCAGCCAAATCATTCTACAATCGATCCAAAACTGAAATATGACAGTGAAACAGGAAAGAATATCGATCAGAATAATTGTACTTCGTTCTTATAAACGGTCAATCTCGTTATTTGGTAAAGCTTCCTATGCAACTAACTGTCTGACGAAAACCTAATCAGCGCAATGTTACCTCGCTTTTTTCACGTTGTCAGCAGAATCATGTTTGGGTTACAATTTTGCTACCCTACCGAGCAAGCAGCGATGTTGCTGTTTTGTGATAAGTACAAGATTTATGTGCATAATGCGACTGATGCAGCATGTTTGCGGTAACGGAATAAGCCACAAGCTACCAAGCTCCAATACAATAATCAAGGCGCTTAAAGAAGCCTCATGTTTGAGTCACTAGCAAATAATTCATAACATTATTAGGCATTTTATTTACATACTGCTCGATTGGTATTGCCTTCTGTATCAATAATTAGTCATCGACAAATATCGCACGTACATCTGTCCTAGCCTCCATTCGTTCCTATTACCGTATGCACATCATGTTGCCAAATAATATATTATATTGTGGATGACAAATTGTGTCTCGCCGGTAACCAGATATGCTGACCCTACGAGTAATGATAATCGTGCCAGATAAATGAGAATCACAGCTCATATATGTGCTTACATCAATGTTGAGCGTCTTAAAATATGTGCAATTTAATCCAGTATCTCACTGGGATAGGTACAGCGAACCGAGTTGTTATATAATCAAGTGTTCCGTATTCCACATTTGACACTCTTAACTAGTAGTAATGTACATCACCAATAACCGCTACATCAGTCAAAATGCCTGACACTGGTAATATATACTGGTGTTAGTGAGGTAGTATGCATTTTGATAAGCGGGCCTTTCTGCAAAGAATATATAGCATCGGCAAATGCGCTCACTCAAGCCCGAGGAAGTATGTGAAGACGCCACCTGTGAACCGAAGCGTTTTGTAACAGCGTCTTGTCATAGCGTCTCTTAAAGCCACGTGGAATATCTGTTTAATTTGGAACCGTGGTCGATTCGACCAATCATATCTTAAACAGATGCCGAGCCCCCAGACGTTGAATCAACAGTCCCAGGTGCTTTTGTTGATTTCACGGTATCGTCAGCTGATGACGAGGATGTGTTTCGAGTCATTTCATAACCACCAGAGAGCTTAGCGTAGCTATCAACTGTATGCTCCTTCCTATATCCCTGGCAAGCCAATACATGTTAATGTCTACACCAGGCCCGTTATCTAGCTCCAGACAGTTATTGACAATCCGAAACCACCATCTACAACGCGGACATGAAATATCGAGGATCGTAAACTGCGCCGACGCTGTGAGAGGCAAACTGTTTTCGATAGTTGTACCCCAGACCGGGCAATTTATCCAGCTCACATGAAATATCGAGGATCGTAAACTGCGCCGTGAGAGGCAAACTGTTTTCGATAGTTGTACCCCAGACCGGGCAATTTATCCAGCTCACACTTATTAAATAATGAACTTGTTATTTTCGCTATTTTGTGCGACGTGTTTGAGATCGGAAAGGCTCAGCAAAACTAAAATCTTCCCGCTCTCATTAATCGCAGTGACGTCAGTTCAGTATTTCCATGTACTTTTATTTGTGTCATGGTAACGCCACATAAAGATTGCAGTGTATTATAATTAAGGAAGCGATCACCATAGAGCCACTCGAAGTGAAAACTCTTAGCGTCGCTATAAACTCTTTGCCTTCCATCCAAAATTGATTTTTTTTGTTTATCGTCGAAGCTGGTTTCGACAACTGTATCAAATCATCAAAATTGTTCTTATAATTCATGTCGTCCAAGCAAAAGATATGGCGCTCAGTTCAGTATATCAGTTACAAGGTTTGAAACAACCGCTTTGTCAAATGTGGTGATGTAGATTATGCCCCTGTCGCTTACCTCGGACTCCTGCACCCATCCGAATTCTCACATAGGCAATACTTGCTAATGCATTAGCTAGGTGCATATATTGTGGATCATGTAATGTTCTAGCTTCTATCCAAGCGACTTGTTCAAAAACACAATTTACATATTTGTTGCAATGTGTACCCAACCAATCAACGTGCGTACAAAATATACGTCTGAAAGAAAGACTACAACAGTTATTTGTGCAATTTCCTGTGCTGATTTAGTAAGGCGACCATTTGTACGTGTTCCAGTTATAAACGTTGGTAGCAAGCGATAAAGATTACATAGATCCAATCTTTCCAGAAAGGTCATCGTGAGATTAAGGTCTTATACCATTGCATTACTTGTTACGGTCCTACGGACGTAAATATAAATATTTTCAGAGTTGTCGTAGACTAGTAGATACTCCAATTCATGCTTTATGAGGCAGGCCCGTGTACTGCTTAATACTTCCTTTCGGGTGCGCATCTGTTGACTGTCCCACGGTCATAGAATTTATAGTAGTTATTTTATAAGGCATGTCAGGCTGCTGCATGGTACTAAAGTCTTAAACGGGTTAGAATCATGCTGCGTTGTGTAATTAAACTCGCGCATTGTCAACTGAACCACGATACAAACCGGTTTTGCTGATATGTGATCGAAACGAAGTGTAAAGAAATGATATTTATTGGGCCATTAATTGTTATCCTAAGAATTAAGAATATGCTAAGCAGTGAGTGACTAAGAATAATACATTAATGTGCTGCAGGACAAAATCAATCCGTTGGTGCACCTCATCCGCTAAGTCAACATCAGATAGATTTTCTGAATATTCTCAGACGTGCTACCCGCGATGCATTATCAATCCTCATGACAGGCATCGCTTGATGAATTCGATAAATATTTATTGTGATATGAGAATCACTAGCTGCACCTTATCTTAAGTTTAGCAGGATGTAATAACATCAAAGTAACAGTTTAGTGGTGGCGTTATCTTTTGGTCAGTATTGCGTGCCTCCTGAAAGATATATCTATCGATATGCTAATAGCCTACCTGACCATTAGCTGCTTCCGTGTAGGCCGATAAAGCGTTCGTGTTAATGGGACGGTGTCATGTGAACATGTCCTAAGTGGCAATATAGATGCCTCAGTCTCCTTTCAGACAAGGAGCATGCATTGCAACGTAATTAATTTCTACGGCCTTCCGTATTCATGCCTTGTTAAGCGAACACATAGCAGAGACATGCTAAGCTTCTGTATCGTCCTTATCGCATACACAGAGGACGAATTGAATTGAGCAGTATTTACGTACAAAATATAACAGACTATACCATAATTTAAAATTTCCTTCCAACGGAACTCTTAACGGAACATTGATTGGATCAATAAGAGTAATTGCAAGCAAAATTTGTCGACCTTTGTAATTCCCCATGAACTGCTAATGGACGTGGTACCGACATCCCCTTATGTAAATAATCTGCAAACACCTGATCCCGAGTGAACGGCACAAAACTGTTTTCGGCCACCTACTTAGTCAACTTGTTCTGATCTCGTAGTCAACTTGTTCTGATCTCGTAGTCCACTTGTTCTGATCTCGTAGTCAACTTGTTCTAATCTCGTAGTCAACTTGTTCTGAGCTCGTAGTCAACTTGTTTTGATCTCGTTGTCAACATGTTCGGATCCTGTAGTCGTCTTTGAATGCTCTATTTGCTGTCTATCAGTGACGATATGAATGGTCCGTGGTATTTCGATTGGCGACAGTGTCCAGGTCGTGCATAGCATATCCCACTAGCAAGTCACAGACAGCATCAAGGGGAAAACATTTTGCATTTAAATGCATGTCATATGCGTCTCCTTTTTTAAATATGTTTTGAATGTTTCTTTTTTCTCTATGATGTAGTTTGGGATCAGAAAAACTGACGTTTTACACAAACAGATTTCGATGACATTCCATTCATGTTGATATTTCGTTACATCTAAAACAGTCACATCAAAGAGAGTATCTCAATGAAATGTGTACATGGTAAATGTAATTGATAGCAATACTGCATGTCTACAATTTTGTATAAAGTATAGGGTATCAGATTCGTCTTAGTATGCGTGTGTCTGCAGCGCGTTTGCGAATAAGTAGTAAACAATGGTATCATGTTGTCGTGGTGATACCTGTGTATATTACAACTACGCGCACAGAATTCTAGAAGATCTGATGATCGACAGCATTTTTTAAATTAGAACGCTTTGTGTATAACAAGGTAAGTAACAGGCGCAAAAGCGAATATATTCGTGGTTCTTTGTTGCCGGGAAGGTGGACTGTGGTACTCATGACCAGTAGCAAGACAACTAAAATATCGCGAACTTTCTGTGACAACATTCACTTTCAGCCGCAATCTGCAAGTTCTACTTAATCTCTAAGGAATTATTTTATCACAATGCTCGAGCGTATTTCGTCCCATGCTCTAAAACTGCCGAATAGTTAAGATAAATAGTGATACAAAAATCGTTTATGTTTATGCCTTGCCAGTCAGGCTCTTGGTTATATGACACGCATTCAAATGTAAGCGTATGGATTGGGTTCTTTGCGCTGAAACATCCTGCAACGGGATCGAACTAACATTAGCTATCCCAATGAATGTCCGATTTTCTGCTCAGTTCTCGTGCATGCTGCTCTAAAAAAATGGCGTTGCTAAAATTTATTACATGGCATGGGTAGTGATAAAGTTAATGTTTTAGTAAGTAAGCAGCTTAATTTCTGGTGTACCATGCGCCTCATTAGAAATATACTCACACATACAATGATTTTTTAGACACAAAAAGCCTTTTCTTATTTTTGTGAGAATTTTTCCGAGAGGTATATAGCAGTGCTACCCCTATTTCTCGAACAAATAGAAACCATCTTTTCTCGTAATCTATTCAGTTCTATTACTAGCAGTTACTTACGATATCATTTTTGCATCTTGCTGTACAGCTTTTATGTAACTTATTAAGACCGGCACGACAATTATCTTTATTCTGAACTAACTTCCTTTGATAAACATGATACAAGGTGTACTATTGTTAGCCATACATTAAGCGCATTTTATGCCAAACCCTTGGCGAATAAAGCTAGTTGCAGCAAATTGTACCAAACGAGAGGCTATTTCTAAAACAGAATGGTTATTTGAACTACTTAGTCGATATATTATTTACTAGCGTTTAAATGTCGAAGCACTATCGGGTTTTAAGACGACAGCAGTTTTATTGTTAAATCTGGAAGTTAAATATCTTGAAGGCGATGTTTGTTTGCTGGCTTCTAGATTAAATCCATAGGTTATGTCGAGACACACGAAAACATTTGTGACTATTCAATGCGTTAACCGATGTTTTTTACACATAAAACAATCGTTATTATATGGTCAAACCATTCTTGTTAAGTGGTTGGATCATTTTAAGTGTGCAATATAGGTGGTTTATAACTACACTTGTATATATCAATGGATCTTCCGAGCAGTTATAAATAGCAGATTCATTAGTTATGGTAGTAGACTGATTGCCAACAGCGACATGGGAATACAATACAAACTGGATATTTAGGGATTAACAGGTAGCATCGATTGATTTCGTGTATACATCATCATGATGAATTGTGCAATATCATATGAATGTACGATTCACTATGATCGTATGTCATTAACAAATAGCCTTAAATGTTGTAAACGCCTTGGCAATAGTTCTTCTTAGTCGATTATTCTTGTATAGCCTATCATGCAGATGCTCTAGGGGTGCCAGTAAGTAGGTGCGCCATAGTTCTTCTGCTACTCTTGTTCTTTAAGTGACTATCACGCTCTCATTAAGTGTCATCTAGTTTGTGGATTATGCATTCATTGTGATGTAAGCAGATTCGCTGCATTGTATGTTATTTGTGTCGGGTAAATGAGCATTTGTCTATGTTTATTCATGGGATATATCTTTTCAGTGGCATTCTTCCTTATGTTTCCTGCAGGATGCGTCGTTGACATTGCATAGGCCTTCCGAATGACTGTCCATTTCTTTATGCAACTTGTGGTGTACCAATATCATTCGGTTATCTGCTCTTCTGGCAGTCGGTCATATTTCCACCACAGCAATTCTGTCAGGCCAGATACGCTGCTATTGTTACGAAAGTTACCAGTGACGAACCAGGTGGCACGGTATTGGATTATGCACCGCTTGAGGTTGGACAGCACTATATGTGCGTACGAACTGGGCACTGCCGTCGTGAATGGTCCTTGAAACAAGCATAAAAATTGTGTTGGTCTTGTTAGTTATTGTGCCATTATTGCAGATGGCAAAATAATGAAACAGGTAAATATGTAATCTGAATAGCACATAAACGCTTGACAGAGTCAATTTTTACATGCCAATGTGATGTTTAAACATATGGCGTCTGTGAGTAATAATCACCAAATACTAAGTGTAGCTGATAGATATACAATGTAATTAGCAAAAGCAAATATAAGGGATATTTAATGGTTGGGATGGTTGTCACGGTTATCATGACCACAGGTTGTCATAACAACAAGCCTCATGAAGCCCACACACAACAATGAATGGGTTGCTAAGCTGTCACGGCCCAACTCGTTTGAGTGACAATGTCGGGGCCTGCAAGCTACGTTGACGTATCAAAGTTGGCTAAAATGACACGCATATATAACGATAGCAAGATCGTGACCAAATGAGACGTCGGTGATATTTTTCAAAAGAATGCGCATCGTACTGAACATCCCATATGGCACCAAGCAATGATTATTAAAGCCAGCAAGAGATCGCCATAAACTAGTCAATGATAAAGGAATTATACATTAAGCAGTATTATATTGAGGGTAAAATTTATGCGGTCCTGGGACGCAACGTAGTCGGCCCCCAGGCTAGGGAAGCGGGCCAGCAGTTATTGATTCTGGTCGATAGTGCTTTGGTTGTGAGTAATGACGACTGACTGCCACACGACATTTACCATGAGAGGCGCGGTAGAGATTTTGCTTGCGGCTGTATTGACTATTCCAGGTGACGGTTGAACTGTAGCGGATATATCTTCTATACGGTCCGAATTACGTGCAATATGGAAGTCGATAATGCCTCATTGGACTACGACTTCACAGAGCAGCCCGCGGTCTGGCTTCATTGACGGATTGCTGTAAAAGGCTCAATAATGTTTTTGATAAATCTACTTTTCAAATGACTGATAATAGAACTCTAGTCATCACACCCCATACAATGGCTGCAATAAACGTTAATAGTTGGATACATGATAATGAAACATGAATTATAGGCCTTGTGGTTTTCTGATTAAATGCAGGCTTAATCCAACTACAGTCGTTCATGAGTAATCAGCCATTCCAATTCTTTGAAATTAAGGAAATGTTATGACAGAAGCAAGATATACACACGAGAGGCGATACAATGCAATATCTATGATATACTTAGCGTATTTGCTGTTTGACACGCCACCCGTTGCACTTGCCGTTTTGTATAATGAATGAATGTATGCAGACTTAAATTCGGCCCATGCCATTCATGTTTTCCATATCAATGCAACCTAATTGCCCAAGGCTTCTGAGTGATAACATTTAGTATACCCCAGACTGAGCTGATCAATTAAGTTCGACAGATAGCGAAAGCTCACGTCTCTGTGTTTTCAATAAAATAATCCTACATAAAAAAGACTCTATTTGAACGTACTCAGAAAAATATATTCAACTTAAATGGCTTTTGCATTACGATGGTGATGGAAATTCGTAGATCGGGAAAACATTATACGTATGATTGATCATGCAAAGCGTAACCTTTAATCACAGTTAAATGGGGACGGCTAACTTGATATTTGTTGTAACTTATTTTGAATTGAGAACTGAATGATGCAAAATCACGAAACCCATGGGTACATAGAAGAACTTGGCGATTTGTATCAGGTAGTTAAAAAAGTGATTATAGAAATACCGATGATGTAAAATTTCTTTCAATGACCTTAACCTTAGTTTACGATTGAGTTCAAAACCAAACCTCTGGGTTTTTAATACACATCAATGACACCCTCAATTTATAGAAAGTCAACGAAACTATATTGAGAATTGCAACCTGTATAATGAGACAAAAAGGTTTATTAATTTGAAGCTGACCAACGTTAAACGAAACAATCCAAGAAAAATATGAGAATTGCGACCTGAATCACGTGTCAAATAATGTTAGCAAACAAAACCACAACCAAAAATTCAATTTACCAAAAGATAGTACCGCGGCGTGCCATACTTGCATACGCCCCGTGAGGCGATCACAGAGCAGTGGCGACGTCTGTTCAGCGCGATAAGTCGAATGTTGATAACACCCTGTTTACATCGTCACTCGCCAAATTCGCGGCCGTTGCCTACTTTGATCGCTTATTTGAGTTTACAAAAAACTCAAGTGCGACCGAATCTTGACTGAAAACTAAAAATCCATTCTTGTTGCAACATGATTACGATAACGCACTGGTCTCAATCAGAACTTAAAGGAGTCGCGTCTACAGGCGTTAAGCGAGTCTGCAGCGACCAAATTGAGAGCCCGCTACAATCATTAGAGATCGACTTGCTGCCGCATTGTTAGTGCTGTACGAGCCCGATGGCGAGCGTTGCGACCATCGGGGATCACTGTGAGTGCATGCGATCGAGTTGCAACCCTAGTACAATTATTTGGAGCATTTTCGAGACTTCATTGTAACTTAAGCAACCTATTCGATACCTTACACGGGGGTGTATGCGACTTTGGCGATCGGACGTTCAAAAACGCACATAAATAACTGCGACCATTTGCGATCATAGCAGTTTTACATATGCCACACTATAACCAGCATGGATTATGTACTCTTGGCCCTTGTGGTCCAGAACGAAGTCGAGATTAAACGTGAGGCTGCCCTCCGATACACCTTGGCCCTCAGGAGGAAGATCCAAGGAAAGAGACTGAAGGTGATCCCGACTGTTTTGGATCAGAAACTGGCTGAAGAGTAGAGGCATGACCACAGCCTACTACCACCTTTTCCAGAAGCTCAAGAATAAAAAGCCCAACATCTTTAAGACCTCTGGTGACCTCTTGCATTACAATATTGAGAGGGTGGGGCCCCACATCACAGGAGAAGGTAACAACTACAGACCCTCCTTGGACCCAGGGCTGAAACTGGCACTCATCGTGAGGCATCTGGCCACTGGTGACCAGTACCCAAGAATGGTCTATAGCTACAGAGTTAGCAAGTCTGCCATTATCAATGCCTACAGGGATGAAGTCTTCAAGACACCAACCACACCTGCAGAGTGGAAGGAGGTCGACATAGAATTCGAGAGAATGTGGCCGCTGCCTCATGCCATTGGTGCTCTGGATGGAAACCACGTTGTAATCCGTCCACGGGCGCAGTCTTGGAGCGCGTATTGGTGTGTCTACAAGCGTTGCTACTCCTTAATACTCCTCACGCTTGTCAATGATGACTACACATTCCTATGGGTGGACACTGGTGGTGTTGGACATCAATCAGATGCTCAAATATTAAATGCACCTGACCTGAAAGAGCGCATGGAAAACGGCACACATGGCCTTCCACCTCCTGAACCTCTGGAAGAAGATGTGCAAAATGCCGAACCAAGGAAGCTGCCGTGCTTCTTCATTGGCGATGATGCGTTTGCCCTGAGAACGTATCTCATGAAGCCATGGTCTAAGAGAAACATGACCAAGGTCTACAAGTATCGCATGTCCAGAGGCAGGCATGTTGTAGAGAATGCATTTTGGATCATGGGAAATAGGTGGAAGTGCTTCGTGACTGTATTATACTAGGACCCCATGATTCTCCAGATCGTCATTGAGGGTTGTGTAGTGCTCCATTACCTCATGAGGCTAAGGTACTCTGATATTCATAATTCAGAAGCATAAGAGGAAGAAAGTGGTACAGCTTCAGAGTCTGTAGAAGCACTATACATTCGGAAATGTACAGATTAATCGTGGGAACTGCGATTAACAAAGTGTTATCAAACTTCCATTGGAAAATAATATCGGTAAGCTAGCTCCAGCATATCACGTTCTAACATCTACCAATCTTTATCTTGCATGACTATTAAGTGCTTTTGGGCGCCCGAGTGGTATAGCAACTGTTGTATATATATTGGCATATGTATAAGAAATGCGGAAACAGTAACACAGGTCTCTCTGTGAGCGTACCTTCAGGAAATTGAAAAGTGCATTCCGTTAAGATAGGGTCGAATGTGAAAAATAAATAGGTGCATAGTGCTGAGTGCTTTAACGCAGAGCATCATTGGTCGAATCGAATTCTGATTGTTTGCTTAATCGGTGTAAATAATTAGTACTAACTGGTCCACGAACAAATATTCATCTTGAAATACCGTAAGCTGAATGCCTCGGCACCTTAATTTTCTGTGGCATTTTATGCGAGACGCTGTGTTCAGCTCATGCGGACAATATCCCATCAGCAAAGGACTGACAGCGACAAAAGACGACTGACGTGTGTATCTCAGGGCACGTGGCATTTGTTTCTTCTGCAGCATTTTGGGTGTTTTTCCCCACAATGGTTCTATTTTTGGGTGAACATTTTGGCCTTGTCGGCGAATATTTCTGCGATGACATTTTCGTTTCGTGTAAATGGTTTCTTAGGGTACAAAACAACTCCCTACCATAGGAGTAACTCATTTCTTTATTGTAGTGTTAGCAGAATGTCTTGAGTCTTCTATCGAATGAAGGCTCTCCATTTATTTTGGTTTGCAGTGTAAGCACAAATACACATATCAATTGTTAAAAGAGGATCAAAGTCACCGTCACAATATTATGTCAAAGCAACAATACGCGCATGCTATCGTAAACGACCTGTGACCGCCTATTTTTCCCCAGCTTTTGAGCATTGTCTTAATTCGTTATCTCAAGGCATGTTTAAGGTAATACCGACCACATTTTCCTATGCCATGACCGTAGGCTGTTGTGCCCACATATGTCGCATCATATTGTTATCACATGGCTTGTGTATCAATAATAATCAATTATGTAGCAAGATTTCTGACGGTTGATTCATTGAATTAGAATATAGATGGCTTGTTATTATTTAGAATGTTATGGCATGATTTCAATTAATTGAATTCCTCAGTTAAAAACTGGATTGGTAGCATTGCTACACATTAAATCATTTTCGACAAATTCGATAATTGACATAAGATCTGACACAGTGGCAAAACGTTCTGTTCCATGACGGTTGAATCATGATGAAATGAGCTATGCCAGTCAAATGTAATGATTAACATGAACCGGTTAATAAAGAGCGCAGATTTCAACCAAATTGTTTCATCATTAATTGAATGAAAATACCTAAAAAATAAACCCGCCAAAAATCCCCTCGGAGTCCTTCAGTCTAGATGATCACTACTGCATATTTTGAGCCAACGGTTCAACATGCAAACACATATCGATCAATATATACCCAGCTTTTGATATTATAAGTTCTCGTGTTGTCGAAATGTCATGCGAGTAGAGTATTGCCTTCCTCATTACGCATTCAACTGCAATGCAGACAAATAGAAGGCGAAGTGCTTGATAATTCCCTGCAATATCCTACATGTGTTGTTGGCATGTACATATTCATATACATATATATATTTATATATATACATATATATATATATATATACATATATATATATATATATATATATAGAGATAGATATAGAGATATATATAATATATATATATATATATATATATCTATAGATATATATATATATATATATATATATATATATATATATCTATATAGATATATATATATATATATATATATATATATATATCTCTCTATATATATATATCTATATATATCTATCTCTCTCTATATCTATATATATATATATATATATATATATATATATATATATATACAGGGCTCGAAACTAACACCCGCCCGCCCGCCAATTGCGAGTCAAAATCGCCTCGGGCGGGTAGAAATTACGAAACTGGTCGCCCGGGTGGCGAGTCAACAAATTGCCTGTATTAAGTTTTTATGATGCGCCCGCTCGCAGCACGTTCTGAAGCGCCCGACCTTTAATTTAACACGCACTTAAGCCCCGAACCCCGACTGAGATCACAAGTGATTGTTCACTCCAAACGCAGCGAATATTTATTTAGAGGGTTTCTGGTCTTCATTGTCGTATTTAATATACAGATTTGGACACCTTATACGACTTTATCGGATGTCCCGTTGGTATTGTTAATTGGGCGCTAATATACCGTCGCTCACTTAGCTGACGACTTGTTCACATAATAACTAATTATATTAACATGACGCATCCTCATTCATATGATTTCTGGTCTTTTATATATAATATAACTGTGTTTGTTTTATTTAAACAATATCATTCTTCCATTACCATGTCCGAAATCGTAAAAACACCTCTTACGAGCAGCCGTGAATTAGTTGTGCTAGAATTGTATTCGAGTGCTTGTTCATCTTTGAATGTGTCGCTGTTGGCCGGGATGTGCCAATTTATTGTTGTTGTTTCAGGTAATAATGTAAGTAGGTGCACGGAGGTATGACTCCAAGCTTTTGAGAAGCTGTGACAGGAGCTCGCGCTTTCAACTGGTCAGCGCGTCACGATGCGACGCGTGCTGTCAACGTGTCCACGTCATGACACGGGCGAAACGTCGGTCGCTGCGTAGCGTCGCGCGTTGCGTGTGGGTCTCGGCGAACTTATGTGGATGAATAAGGCTTCGTTTGATCATGATAAATCATCAAGCTCTGTACTACGAGTCGACCAAGTCAAATCGTCAGCGTCCAAATCACCAATTTTTCTACACTATGTGGCATTTCGTTGAAGGGGCCAAGCCTCCCCAGTCGAGTTAGCGCAAGCTACCAGAAGAGCTAAGGCTTCAAAGTAAAGATTATGAGAAAAAAAGAGGCAGGACATGGAATTCTAGCTGGCTGAAAACAGACTGCGGAGAAGAAAGAGGTTGGCTGCGACACGATGAAAAGCAAGATGTAATGTTTTGCGATTGCTGCAGAACGTATGCAACCAAAGATATGCAGCTGTCTGAATATGCTTTCAGATTTTGGTGATCAGGCAGCAGCCAAACTCGTTGAACATTTCAGTGTTGTACTCTCTGGTGCAGGTGTTGACACTGCATATATCCTAGACCAGGGGGCAATGCTTAAAGCACAGGTGAGCTGATGCTGAATAAACCTATTTATCATTTGTGTTATGTAAATAATCATTGCCTATAGTGTGCTCATATGTCTTGTGCAGATTCTCACAGACAGCAGCAGAGGTCCAGGAATTGACTAGATGTCCTGGGCAAGCATCAACAGGGCACATAGGACAGACTGTTGTGATGTATTAGCCCTCATGGACCTCATTCTGACCCTTCCTACCTCTACAGTTGTGTGAAAGAGGATTCAACATAAACAATGACTGGACGTCCAGTCTTGGCGCAGACTCCCTCAACGACCTGATGACTGTGCTTCTTGTGTCACCCCCTACCGCTGACTGCAACCCTGAGAATGCTATAGAACTGTTATAGATTACTGGGACCTGGTATCGACGCTCCAGTTACAAGGAAAACATTCCATGTGAAAGTGAGGAGAAGGATGGACCAGAAGAGGACTTTGTTTACATTGGTGTGTCCTAGACGCTCGAGGCCACATACCAGAAAGACTGTTGTTAAGTAGGGTGTTATTGTTGTGTGTATCATATGTTCTTACCCGAGTGTCATGTTTTTCATGCTGTGTTTATCAAGTGATTGAATGTGGTGCAATTTTATTTTAATTTTTTTCGTGTATATTGTGAGTTATATTATGTGGGTTATGGGTAAAAAAAATAAAGTATTCATAAATATACATAAACTTGTGTTGAATTTTGTTGGCTGGTGGAATTTTTTCTGGGCTGGTGGATTTTTGGAACTACCAGCCAGGTTGGCCGGTGGTAAAATTTTCTAAGTTTCATGCCCTGTATATATATATATATAGATATATATAGAGATATATATATATATATATATATATAGATATAGATATATATATATATATATATATATATATATATATATATATATATATATATATATATATATATATATATATATATATATATATATATATATATATATATATATATATATATATATATATATATATATATATATATATATATATATATATATATATATATATATTGCATTTGTTCGCATTGCATATATGTATATATATATATTTTGAACAAATCCATCAATATATCAAGTCTTTGATTAAGTGCTGCCCATTGTATGAGCTAATGTCTCACCCACTGACATTAACAATTTATCAGCTTTTATATACGAGTGTCTTTTGCATAGCCTAGATAACGTTATCTTATCTACTGACTCACTAAACCACGCAATCACTTGCTCAAGCACTTGGTCACTTACCACCTCATTCACTTGCGCTATCACCTTGCGTACTCACTTACTCTAGCCGTCAATCATTCACTGTCAACGCGCTTACTCTTAGCTACGGTCCCACTCACACACTACCTCACACATTCATATACTGACGTATAAATAATACATTTTCGCAATCGCCCTCACATCCCGTCAAGGGTGCTAGTCACCAAATGTTTCACTCCTTCCATGCACTATCTCAGGCATGTTAATTTCCTGTCACTTCGTGACTCTCAGTCGTTTGCTCAGCGCCGCATACACTCAGTTAATCACTCAATCACTTGTCACCTGATCAATTGGTCCAGCACACGCTTCGATTTTATTAATGAAATCATTTGAGAGCTCGCTTACAGCGATTACGCATCACTCTCGTCGTAAACAAGGTTAGTCTATATGAGCTAATAGACTGTGCCTTTTTTATGGCGCGAAGATATGGGATTTTAGGCAGGTGTACTTCATGATGGCCTCGTCTTTCCTTGCGTGCATGAACAATGCAATAGATTCCCTGTCCTGGCATGGATAATTTGCGATGAAATGCGTTGATTATCCACAGACGTGCCAGCCCCCTACCGTTGCATGCCCCATCAGCTTTTCATCTGGGCAACGTGCTTGCATTGTTTGGGCGTATCTGTCATGGCGCAGTTGGGTTTTTGTTTCATTTCAAGGCATAAATTGAAAACAGTTGAGTTAGGGATTATTTCGTGTTGTTAATACTAAACAGTCTCATCAGCCCGTCTTATCTTTGCTTATCCTGTACAATAGCTCCACTAGTGTTAACGATGTCTGGTGAATTGAATACGGCAGAGAATAAGTTTTAATGTGAATGCTGAAAATCGGAATATGCAATTTGTCACCATTTGCTATAAGTATTCACCGACGAATGATGTTCGTACTCGCTGATTGGCGGTTCTTTGTTGCCATCTCTAATGTGTCTTCAGCAAATGCAGTGTCATGTTTCAAGTAGTAATTAGTTGAGAAATCCCTGACCTCAGCATTCTCTGATGCGGCGTTGTACTTCGAAAAACATTGGGGGTTCTTAATATTGCCTCATGAATAATGCAGCGATATCGAGAACGAGGCCAGTAAGGGCAATCAGCAGTCCCTAAGTCGCCGCAGATGTAAACAACACGGCGAAGATGGCGAGTAAGCGTGATTTGTCTCTCGTTCCTTTCTTATCGTTCGGGTTTGTCGAAACCTATTTATCAAAGACTTCGGATGCTTCCGGGAAAAGAAACATCGCAAAAGCCATGAAATATTTTGATGAGGAATACGTCCACGGCATAACAGGTAATTTTATCATTACATATACCTACATGGTCGGCGACCGCTTGGCATCTGGGCGCTTGCCGGTGGCGTTGATAGAGTTGTTTGGAGGTGTGTTTAAGTAGTTGATCGCTGTTCATTCAGGACGGATAACACAGGATAGATGCTTATTTGATCATGTTTATTTCTCCAGTGGAAAGGCTTGTCAGTAACGGCTGTGTCATAAAGGGAAGATGCCACAGATCCCAGAAGAAAAATGAAGATGCCCACTCAATTGAGGTATGACATCTCGACCTGAATTCATGTCTTACTTGCATGGTTATTGTGGCCCATAAATGCATGTGGTTACTGTCTCTAAGCATGATGAAAAAACTCGACTACATGGTAGTGGTCAAAATTTGTAAACATTTTTTATTGATCAAAACTGAAGATAAGGAGAAAAGATGCTGCTGTAGATTTGTTTTTGACAACAAATGGTATGCATGAAGGCATGATGATTCACACTTATATAATCCTCACTAATATTTCCTGATTATAAAACCATTAAGATACTAATCTGGCATGCTTTTCCATTTCTTGCAGAGTTAAGAACATATCCACTGCATCGACCCAATAGTGATAATAAAATCCACACCGTGTGGTTGGTAGTGCATGGATAAAATTAAGAGGTGAAATGTTTCAAAATATCTGCAGATTCATGCTATCTCTATGAATTAACTCAAAAACAAGTCAATCAATATGAAATCTGAGAAATAATCATTGAATGCAATTGATATTCCCAATGATGGTTTTTTAACAGATCACATTATCTACAGAGGAGCCGACAGCAATCCTAACAGCCTCCTGTAGCTGTGCTATAGGCCTTAGTGGTCAGTGTGGGCATATTGGTGGTGTGCTCTACCAAATGGCGAAGTTCAAGTCCAGGGGATTCAAAGTCATTCCAGAAGATTTGGCCAAGACTTCACTACCCCAGACCTGGCACCGGCCTAGAGGCACAAATGGCCGTAACAGGATTGGCTTGGTGTGATTTTTTTGTGTGGTGTGAGAGTGAGTATCATCTTGAAACTATCTCATTTAATCAGGACAGGTGGTGTGAAGTAAAAAATAAGGTAGACAATTTCTTCTTTGATTATTTCCTTGCTTCAAAGTTGACAACTGAGGGGAAATCCAAGGGCACTGACCCTAATATTTGTCAATAGTCCTCAGTCAACGTCAATGTTACCTTTAATCAAAGGACCCTGCAAGTTCCCTAAAAGCCCAGCCACGGTCCACAGCTGTGGAGCAGTTCCAACTAGAGAGAGGGGTAAGGTAGTGTCAAAAAGCTTGTATTACTTGATCCTTCTGATGTATCTCTCAACATGATTCCTTACACTTGCAATTTGTTCATTTTCTGATATTTCATCGGGGGTGAACTGTTTTTTTGCTCTAAGAAAATTGGGTATGATAACTCCTGCATGTTTTTGGGCAACTAACTGTTTAATGGTGAAGCCCTTGTCTGCCATGATCTCATCTCCTGGTTCTAACAGCTCTAGTAACCCACTGTCCCTGGTTATCTCAACATCAGACATGCAGCCACTGTATAAGGGGGACAGAAATGTCAGGGATCCATGCGGGGCGATACCAACCAGACACTTAACTGTCGTTCTGCCCTTATAGTGTGAATAAAGTTGTGAGTTGGCAGCTAGAGATGATGGTTGTTGGATTTCTATTTCACAACAGTCAATGATTATTCTGGTATTGGGGAAGGAGTTCTTGAAAATTGTTGGCATCTGCTTCCTTATGGTGTTTCGTGGAAGCCATATTGGTATCCTACCAAGTACCGTGAACAGAAGATTCGCCCAAGTTATAACTTTCCTACTGACTGAGGCCAGAGAACAGCTAAATCTGACTCCTAAGTCTTTAGTTTTAAGCCCAACCCTTAGACGACACAGAAACATAAACAACTCATCAATGATTTGCATGCCTCTAGGTTTACCTGCCATTGTAACATCTGTGCTAGGAACATAGTACATGCTGGTCATGTTCTTAGCCACCGACTGTAGGCATTCAAAAAAAGCTACAAATTCAAGATAGTTCCTGAACCCAGTGTAAAACCTTACCATGTCAGGATCATAGGAAAACCGACAAATACCGAACTTTTCGATCTGTAGTTCATATTTCATGGCCTGATTCTGTTTTTGTGATTCTTCATACTTGATTTGCATGTCCTGTAGCAACTTCTCTAGCTGAGCTTCTTTGCTGTCACTCTCCTCCACGATCATCTGGATGTCAAGATCAGTAGTGACAGGCAGGGGCTGGTCGTCTACTTGACTGGTGCTGGTTGTTGGTTTCGAAGTCCTGCAATCATTATTAAGGTATGTCGTTAAAAAAAACTGGTATTTGTCAACTACACTGATATATATATATATATATATATATATATATATATATATATATATATATATATATATATATATATATCATGTGTGTTTATGTCCACATGCAAGACAGCAGTTATTTTCTTAAGTTATTTGACACAAGTTCTTTTTGTAAAGAGCAATTAAAAGCAATTAAATTTGTATGAATATAAGATTACTCCAAATCATGCTTGGTAATCTTTCTTCTTGGTTCTTTGTGTGACGACCATTCGAATATGGAGGGGATCGCTGACGATTTGAGGCACTTCCTTACAGGTGTCCACCTGAAATCGTCCTTGGTGAAATGGAGAGAACACACAGACGTGCTGTCTGATACCTGGAGTGCATAAACATTATGAAAACGATAATAAATATGAAAAGTATCAACGTATTCCTTCTTATGTGCTTTACTTTCTTAAAACACACGAAACTATTCAAATAGCTCAAGCCTTCTTATAATCGCTCACAGTCACATGTTCTAGATCGTAGTTGTAATCAACTCACCATGAACCCGTGTTCTGGACCTTGTTTTCGCCTTATTTTGTGAAGCCAGGCTTTTCTTTTTGAAGAATCTTTTGGAAGTCGGTGAAATGAAATATCTGGGTTAACTGTTCCATCACTCTTACAAAACGGAACGCAACAATAACGATGGCTATTTGGTCGGGATACAGCGGCAGACGATGCCATGTTTACAACTCGCTGCGGTCAGGCTAACGAGGTCTGAGGTCAACGGGGCTACCCTCACACCCATGGCCTCGTTCTGGCCGCGGAATGTGCGGCATGCATAAATATTGAGAACCCCCAATTAATTGAGCATTTTCGTATATACTCAACCTGTTGATCTTTTAAATCGGCTAAGTTGACACAAAACTACTACCATATTGCTCGAGTGCGTCACCTTAATAGTTGTAGGCAGGTGTAGATTAATCGCACTTATTGCATCCATCAGCTGTATAACGTTGGAGCGGTATATATAAAACCGGGTGAAACATACACAGATAGACTGGCGCAAAGCACAAACTCATGCACATAAATGGACATGCGCAAACTGACACGTACTCAGGTGATGCTACCCGGCAGAAGCACGTGCCTGCACCCCCCACCTCTCACACGTACACACATACACACACATACACACACAAGTTCACACACAAATACGAAGGCTCACCTCGACAGAGGGAAACAAGCTAAGTACACCCCACACACAGTCGAAACAGTGAGGCACATTCATGCGCGCGTACCAACGCACCCCATTCCATCCCTTCCCCTCTTCTCTACGCGATTACCCACAGACATACCGATGATGGTCGTTATTTTGTTTTCGATGTGTGGCACATGCAAACGCTCATCCACATGCCTCGTATTATGATTCCCGTCAAATCCAACTGGCGTCATTTGTGAATCATACTTGATGGCAAAATATGTATCCATAGTTACATGATACTTGGAATTGTTTGTCACCCGCTGATTTTGCTCACCCCGGCCTCAAGTTCCCAATGCGAATCCACAATTATCGATCACATGCCTTCATGCATCTCATGGTGATTAAAATATGGCATTCGACGCCAATAGCAGTAAGCTTCCGAAACAAAATTTATCCTTTGTCCAAGTAGTCTAGTAGAAATACTATATACAATTAGATACTTTATACAATTGGAGTTTTTCAAGTATTCAATTCTAAATAATCGGGATAAAGTAGGTCGGTGAAGGAACTAATTTCCATAAAGCAGCATTACATTCAGAGTAAACGTCATATCCGCGTGTTGGTTTTGGTGATACAAATTCAACACACGTATCAGGCATCGAAAGCCCAATGATTTACGATATAATAAAACACACACAGACACACACACGCACACACACAAACCCACACACACACGCACACATGCATATATTTATACAAATAGTCATGCATTTATGTGAATATATACGGATAAATATATATATAGATGTATATATATATATGCATATATATAAATGTATGCATAAATATATAAATGCATACACATGTAAATATATATATAAATATAAATATGTATATATATCTATATACATACAAATATGTATGTATATATATAAATATATATATATATGTATATATATGTATATATATATATATATGCATATATAAGCATATATGTAAAAATATACATATGTATATAAATGTATATATGCATTTTTACATACATATATAGTTTCGTATATATATATACATATATATATATATATAAATATATGTAAATATTTATATATATATGCATATATATACATATATATATATTAAATATGTAAAAATATATATATATATATATACCGATTACAGTATATCTAAATAGATATACATATATACATGAAAATGTATATGCATTTATGTTTATTTATACATAAAATGTATTTTTATATAGATAATAATGTATTCATATATATAAATATGTATTTACGTATATAATTCGCATATGTATATATTCATGTATTTATATTTGCATATTAATACATGTTATATATATATGTATATATATATTTATGCTTATATATATATACATATATATATATATTTATGTATATATATATATATATTTATATATATATTTATATATAAATATATACATATATATATGTATAAATATATATATTTATATATATATAAATGTCATAATTGTCTTAAACATTTTGTGTCAGGAACTGTCCCCCTGGAAACATACAATGCGTAGCCACCGCACCACAGTTCCTGACGCTAAATGTTCAAGACAATCAACACCTTTGCACAATGACCGGCATGTGGGCGATACATCATGCCCTCTGTCCTTCATTCAAGCATGTACGCACTCATTCATGTGTTAGTTCATTTGCTTACCCTATAATTCAATCGATCACTCACCAACGAACATACTCAGATGCTCACTCATTTACTCTTGACTCAATCATCTCACTCCGGCGTTCACTCACTCACCCACTATCTCAATTACTTACTTGTCGTTCACTAATTCAATTCACCAAATCACTCGCATCTGCATTGATTTGCTAACCCATTTTCTCATTGTATTGATGAATCATGCATTTGCACATTTAGTCACTCTAACGTTAAACCATTCCTCAAAAGCCAGGTCACGGTGGACATCCACATTGCAACGTCAGGTTTAGGGATCCGCCGGCTTGACATGCCCATTAACTCAAGTCCGAAGTGGACCAATGTGGCATCTTGTAATCGAATCCGCATCGTAACGACTGCTGGTCTGCTGTCGCTGAGCGTTTATATGTACACACGTATCACATTGCAGGAGTAGTGTAAGAAATATGTTAAATGCTTCCTTAAGCACCGATAACTTACACTGATTAAGATACTCTAAGATAGTTTATACGGATATTATCTCATTTATAGGCGATCTCTCTTTAAGGGGCTATATTCTATAGCTTGACCGGAGCTGTCACAACACAGATATAAAATGCGTTTTGGTTGCCATCTTCGTAAGATGTAAAAATCCGTTCATTATCTATGGCGAAGTCAAGCGTCCGCATGGATAACCTTTAGCCGCCGACTCCAAGGTCGTGTGGACTTATTTATTTGGTCCTGATTATATGTTGGGTACTTTCATCTCCCATTTAAGTTACCTCAGTTGTTTGTCAGTTGAATAAATGAATACCCGGAACTTAATGGTCAGTGGCTTGTCATTATAATTACTATTTCTGACTGTCATTTTCAAAATGTCATTTACCACTCTACTAAAGATAATACTTCTGGCTGCGACATCTCGTCTCATTAATAAGTGAAAAACCACGCTGCGTTGCATCCAATAAACAAGGCCTCCGCTTGACATTAATGTGATATAGTCATTTACTGGCTAGGTGACAAAACTTCTACAAATATGCTGGCTGAGGAGGAATCTGAGAAGCTATCTGCATCACCAAAACATCAGCGCGATTTGTATTACTGGTTCGGCGGCTATTTAATTGATATTGGGCTTAAATGTATGCCAGGAACTTAAGAAGACAATATATGTTGTCTGGACCCACATTGCAATGAAAGGTTCTAATAAATTAGATAGTACTTTCACAGTGCGCTTGCTTTCCATTCCAGCTATCTTATTTATTGTTATAAAAGTGATAAGGCCATTCTAGACAACTTACAGTAGAGAGCTTCTTAATTCATTCCGCTTTATATTTTATGACCAAACACATCGTTGTCGCTAAAAATCAGAATGCTTCCTTCAAAGACAAAAAACACTTGTGTCAATCAATACGTGTGTATCAGTACTTTCCTAACTAAGTTGTATATGTAAACAGGGAGGTCATTTAGCTTTAATGTACAGATACATAATCATAAACACGACGGCCGCAATTAAAAAGAGATGCAATTCAGGTCGCTGTCTATTGTTCCACGTGACAATATATCAAGTACCGCAGAGGAGCCATCAATTTCAGATTCATTATTCATGGTGGAGGAACGAGCTGGCTGTTAGCAATGACATGGCAGTACATTAAGGTTTTCGTTACGACAACTGCTACAGCTGTATATTATCCAAATCATCGTGGAATCGTGCTTAGGCTATATGTGATTATTCATCATTGATTGACACCTTAATAGCGCCATAGAAATGGTCATTTATTACAGTAAAAGCGTTGACAGTGTTATGGTTATGAAACAGTGCTGTGTCAGCATTGGTTATTGAACCGTAGGCAAGCAGGCTGAATGCTTATTGCCCTTCTCCCGAGTTTAATGTCATTTTTTAGATAGTGGCCAAGATCATAAAGTAAGCCTTTTATTTGGTGTGTTTTTACAACGGCGCTTATTCAGTGTATAACCCGCACTACTGGGGTGATGTTATAACGCCCAGACGATGGCGGTTCAATACATACGCCTGATACGGCTTGAGAAATGAATAAGAAACTACGTCATAAAATTAAATCCCACAGGAACGCGTCATTGTTGCATTCATGGTCAAATATTCAATTACAACAAAGAAGCAAAAACATTTATTCAATTCATAGATAATTTGAGGACAAATAAGGTGTTAAATGCTATTAAACTTCAGCAAGGTGTGATCATTTCCCAATGCAGTGTTTCAATAACTGTGTCCATAATATGTTTCAGAAATATATATATATATATATATATATATATATATATATATATATATATATATATATATATATATATATATATATATATATATATATATATATATATATATATATATATATATATATATATATATATATATATATATATATATATATATATATATATATATATATATATATATATATATATCGCCAACAACACATCATTAATGGAATTTCAAATAGTGGTGCCGACTAGAGGCCAGGCATCTTTCAGAAATCTTCTCTTATCAAGTGCGCTGAAATAATGCACCTTCTGAATGCACGGTTAAATATAAGCATTTGGACGGTAGATTCTAACAAAACGCCGAGGTAGAACACAACACATTATTAAAAAAACTTTATTTTGCTACAGATGCAACGACATTTAATACATCGTACTCTCTATCATATGAATATTCAGCGGTTGACGATTCTTTATCGCTAATTTTTCTCGTCAACATGATGATCGTGTGACCCGTACAGCTGTCGGTTGTACATTTGTCACGCACACCTAAACTCTGCGAATCATTGTATATGATTCCAAGATGATTATCGGGTTTTGAGTCAGTGTCCGAGGCTGACAAATGAGCATCCAGAAATATTGTTGCATTTTGTACCAGACGAATTCATCTTTCAGTTTGACGGCAATTCATCTGTCTTGGAAGCGTAAATAAATCATGAATAGGCTGATCATAATATCAACTATCTTTCGATGCTTAAATAGTGCTACCAACAGCTTGTTATCATACCATGGGTAGGCAAACACAGTTTCCTATGAACGTTCGTTGATGCATTGTATTTAACAGCTTTGACTGGCTCAGTCTGGTCCTCGTTCTGCTCGCCGCGGATGCCGACCTGTTTACATAATTTCCTCTCCTAAAGCAACTCATCACTGTTGAGTTGGATATGCCATCTTACGAAAATACACAACTCCTTGGTGAGGGGAGCCTAATGGTGTTTCTGTCAAACGGAAATACCGTAATCACACTCTTTTGATGAGTCAACCGCATAAATTATTATACTTACTGTCAAGCTGTTCTTCTGTAGTATTCATTGACTATGTGTATAGGTTTTCGTAGTACCTCTATGTAGTCCACTCATTTGCGTAAGGTCCACATGCTGCTTCTATTGCTATGGTATGATACATTGAGGGTTGTGTGGCATCAATTCGAAATGTATCTGCAAGGGTTTTACTAGATATGTATAGGATTGAGTGCGTTCAAACGTTGATCGCAATTAATTGCCAATTGCATTCGGCTATTGGTCACGCATGTAAGATGCAAGATAAACCATGTAGTACATCCGCGCTGTCTTTATTGAATCCAATAACACAAATGAATATAGATTGCCTTGATCGCTGACTTTACTTGGCGATCCAATGACGCCAAGCAGTAATGCATTGGTTATTACTTATTTCCTGTGTTAGAAGCATGTGACAAGAATATGGGAAAACGTACATGGTGTTAATGGCTAGCAACCAATATTGCGGATTCAATGTAGCATTCAATTAGTATATGACCGGCACAAGGGCCCGCTTAATGATGTTATCTCGGAAAAAAGTGCTCTATAGTACAGCGAGGTTTGCATAATGCTCACAGAGGTGATCAATATTATTAGCTTAACAGCATCACGTCCTGCTTAGCCGTCCTCGCACGTCTGCACTAAAGCCAAATAACACTCTATGCATGTACGCGCATTCCTAATGTTACCAACGACACAATCAATTCAATTACCTAACGTAAAGGCCGGCCATTCAAACAAAAAGCCAAATAAATTGGCATATAATGGAATGAAAGGCAACTCGATTACTGAATTTGGCTAGTTTTACATATTAGCAGCATTCTACAAAAAGTTTATAAGATTTGCCAGAAAAATCTGTCCACTCGATTTCATAAATGATAGGGCATCTTGAATGCGTACAACTAGAATTCAATGTAATAATCTCCCCCAACAGCCTGAGCTCCTGTCATAGTGAACTAAAGTTAGCCCTAATTGTAATAACGCTACTCATCGCGCATCTTAACGTGACACCCACACGGATTCAGCGCGTTTGAGATGGAATCAGAACGCTTATATCATGGGTCGTTAATATTTGGTCATAGCGGGAAGGAGCTGTATCAAAATGTCATAGGTTGGAAATTTGTAAGTATGCATGTGTGCTAGTAGGGTTAATATATTGCCGTGTCCAAATTCGCAATCTTAAAATAGCGGATTAAAATTTTAAACGTAATTGGTCAATAACATCGCATAATCTTAAATTGATACACGGTGGTATTTTGTCCCCCCCAAAATAAGCCGCAATCTATGAGTGGATTTCGGTTCACGCCGACAATATGACTATTGTAGATATTGTATATATATACACGACTCCCAACCAGGGGTGAGTTCAGTGTCGCCCTAACGAATGATTAGTTGGGTAATGGAAGCGGTCCGAACTTGAAGACACACGATTAGGTTTAACTTTGTTATGTTACTTTTCAAATAAAGATTTAGTTGTGCTAAAACAAAACCTTGCGACTACAATACACCCAAGCCGCTTTAACTACAATCTTAATCCCTGTAGATGTGTCTAAATTATGTGTTCGACGGTACTAGCACTCAATCAATTTACACCAATACGCAGCAAATACTTATTTAAATTCCGAACAGCAAGTCTGAATCTCCTTCATGCTCCTAAATGCTTACGGGATTTGCATTTTGCTAGGTCCATAAAAGAATCTTTATACACGCCAAGCGCAAACTCATTAATGACGTGGCATTTCATGCAATATTTAACCTTAGCAGCATAGTACAATGATTAAATGTGGTTTTGTATATAAATTCAGGTTATGTGATCGCAAATTTTCAAACAAGCTCACATATTTCGCTGCCTGTCATTAATTTCACCTAGCACTGCCTGTGTGCCATCTGCGTGAATATTTCAAGAGATACGGCTGATCTGGCTATTTATATTCTGAGATAATTTGAATAGTCAAAATAGTGATAGATCCATGAAATAATCTTTTTATGCTCTGACTTTAAAAGCAATAGCGAAAATCCGCGCATTAATATGCATCGGCGTCAAGCCCAGGTTCCATGCGATCAAAACGTATTTGTATATATTTCTGTAAAGAATATATCGTGGTGATATATCTTTTTATATATAAACTCCACAAAAAGCCTGACAATCGTACAAGTTTACATTTCTAAACTCATATCAATTAAAAAAAGAACAGAAAGTTATTAGACAAATCATATAATAGTGTATCCATTGTCATTTACGAATACGTAAGAGCATACTCAAGGCGAGTGACAAAAGCCACAAACCTTAGGATTGCCAATTTGGTTTAGCCAGATGTATTAATGGCGGAAAAGTATCCCGAATACTATCCATACAATTTGTGACTGTCTGTACGCATGTCGCAACAAATTAGTGCAGTAATTGCTTGCATATGAACAGCTGAGTAATGCAGAAAAGCGTATGCTATCGTATATGCTGTCTGCAAAATATTCGTGTATGATTATATGTTAACGAGTGCTGATAACGGGGCGCAGTGTTCAGAGAAAGGCATATGTTGACGGGCTCTGAGTAACTGAGTTCATCCAGCGTGTGTTTCGTCAAGTTTTCCTACCCAATGCACGAAGTACCAATCTTCATGATCTCCGTCACGTTCCACGAATCGATTTACGTTTGGCTACAAAGATGATGTAGTGTGGGGAAAATGTGCATCATAACTGTACTACAAAGCCATGTAAACGAATGACTGTCGGTACGGCACCTATCGGCTTAGGCACCTAATGAGGTACCATGATGGTTATGACAAAGAAGAAGACGCAAATAGTTATAACTGTGATATATCAGCAGTACTTAAAGGGATGATATAATGTAACGCTCATTCTAGATTAATTTTGAGAAAACTTCAGCCAGAAATTTGACCTTTTCACAAGTAAAACGATGTTCCGGTCGTTTGTTATCATGTAAACAATTCAGCTTTAGGTCCACCGCGCCAGATAAGCTACCAGGCTATAGTAAATTTATATGCATACTTCCCCCATTCATTTTTCCTTAGAGATATTAAATGTATTATGTATATACCTTCATGAAAATTGACTACATGATAATCGATTCTTATGTAAACCTACTAAAGTGTTGAATAATAAGCAGTGCTGCTGGTCAGTGACGTTCTGAACAGATGTGTGCCACTAAACACTCTTGTTCATCCGTTTGGATTAAAAGCAAAATCTGTTAAATACCGTATATGGGGCTTACTGTGGTAGTTCATAGGTTTCTGATATAAGTAATTATCATACAATGATTGGTCAAGAAATTGTACATATGATATAGAATCTACTCTTGAGCAAGGGAGGCAAACTTGGGACTCAACGATAGGTGGCACAGCCAGTGCATGTCGATGTCAGGCCATTGATTTGATTAAATAAATTCATTCAACGAGTGCGTACGGTAGTGCTGCGTTTCGCCTAACTCACACACACACACACACACACACACACACACACACACACACACACACACACACACACACACACACACACACACACACACACACACACACACACACACACACACACACACACACACACACACACACACACATATACACACACAATGTATATATATATATATATATAGATATATACATATATATATATATATAGAATATATATATATACATATATATTTATATATATATATAAATATATATATAAAGATATATATATAAGATAGAGATATATATATAGATATATATAGATATAATATATATCTATAGATATATATATATATATATATATATATATATATATATATATATATATATATAGATATATATATATATATATATATATATATCTATATATATATATATCTATATATATATATATATATATATATATATATATATATATATAAAAACTTTTGGCGATCTTAAGAATATGTCTACCAACCCCGAAATACGAATACTGGCAACAATCCTTATTGACTGAGTTTAGTTGTTGCGTCTTTTCAAAGAAAACTACTGATGCTTTTTGATGAAGCCAACACAATGTATCCGAGGTGACGTGTTTTTTTATCAACTGCCATTTGATGATGAAGGAAAAACTATTGACCCTATGTCCCAATTAGCATATCAATTTGGTTCGGATATCGACCATAGCCGGTCGCCATAGACTGCGATGAGTTGATACAATGAGCACAACGAGCAGCTTCTTCCGATTTTTCAATTTTATCACGAGCAAGGAAGGTAAGCCTTATTAGGTTCGTTGTGCCATTTCACAGCTATTTTAGCGTTGCGTACAATCTCCAAGTTCGGTTTCAACCAGTTAAATACATCTGATTGGTCACTCAGTTTACATATCTACTTACCAATTGGCTAAGTAGTTGAATATGCATAGTCGAAAATCACAATTAATTAGTATGTTTATATACTACAATTAGTTTCATAATAGATAATATAGTACTGTGTGATAATATGCTTGTATATTATTTTGACCTTGATGACCTTATGTGTCCGGTACTATAGTCGACTCCATACAAACAATGACATCACTAAGTTACATGCCTGCGTTAATTTTTACCCAGCCTTGCCATAAAGATGTTGGGTGTTTATATGGTTCTCTGCATCATTTTGCATATTCAGATAAAGGACGTTAAAAGTGCTTCGGAAATGTGGGTCTATCGTCGTTAAAAATCGAACTGAAAAAAAAAATAAACTGTTTATAATGGTTGAAAGCAAAATCGCACCAATAACACATTTAATTTTCATAAATGACTCGAACTGGCTTGCCAAGGAGTCGTCCGTCAAGCAAGATGTAGATTGCGAAGGTAAAGTTAGCTAGTCATCAGTCATATATTACCTAGCAAAACCTATTATGGGAGGAAATTGTGGATGCGTGAGACACTGAGCCTGTTTTATATAATGGGAAGTCAAACGAGCTCGTTAGGCAGCCTATTTTTATTGCAGTGTATAGATATAGAACTTGTAGGCGGCGTATGTTTTCATCAAATCATGTACGGGGAGAATTTGTTTTGAATATATCCGTTCCTACAGGGACGATGGAGAAAATGAAGGCTGCTTTTAAAATCGAATGTTTCTCCTGTGCCAACCAGTCCCATTGCAGCTGTGCCGCGGTACGCCTATCAATCATTCCTGATATGCATTTTTGTTGTTGTCACAATTGTGTCTACCATGCTGATACCCAATCGATAAAATATCAAGTTACTGTGAGAGGCTCTATGAGTGTTTATCCAGGAACGTTTGATTTCTTTGTTGAACTGATTCGTCATACACCCTTTCACACGCAGATCTCGGCTCCGTCTCGTTTTAACAATTAGTCTTTATTGCTCGGTACCGACTTTTCCTAATGCGGAGCATCCAAATAAGCCGTCTATGCTACTCCACGATATCGAATGGATGGCCCAGCAAATGTATCATTCAGTAAAAATGGGTCTCCGATTTGGATTGACGGCCGAGCTGAATGACATTGCAGTTTATTGCGAGTCATTACGGAAGAAGCAAACTGCCATATAGGTGAACGGGGTCAGAATAAGGCAGCCCGTATTCGGGCCAATTACCGCTTTCGGATTTGTAAATACTGCAGAACGGTTCGGATGATCTGCTTAGTTCAAATGTTTCCTTATAAACGTGCAAATTCGAATGTAGAGACGTTTGGCAAGCACCCCTAAACATGTTTCAAAATTGTACTTAACGCGTGTCGCGATGACGATAGTGCAGATATACATCATTGATTGATAGCTCAATGTTTCCCGATAGAAAATATATGTGTATGTTTGTTTACTTATATGTGGCTTGCTATTTAAAACCAATTAATCAGAAAAACGGCTTATATGTGTTTGTGGATAGTTCAAAGAGAAGAAATCGAAGCATTTAAATCTTCCTATTACGGAAATGTACACATGTCAATGTCCCATTTGGACGAAGTCGGAGCCTTCCTACACAGAAGCAGTTCCTGGCCAGGCAGGCTGTTGACTTTACAGTTGATATGCATATTTCATGCCGCTAGCAATGTTTGGAGAGGATATCACGCAAACCTACACGATGGATCAATTCAATAAGGTGCCTTCGAGCGTGACAATTCATGTGAATTACAATTGTAATGGCTCATGAGACGACGCCTACCACAGGCATTGATACGTCATCGCGATACCAGAGTTGTTACTGATAACCTTACTAATCCAACGTAGCAACGGATAAAAGTGTTCCTGCCGCACGTAAATACATTTATACTAGGTTTCTAATTACTAACAGTGGTCATTTGTGTTTATATCCTCTCATGTCCATTGATTTGGCATATAACAACCGCTGTGGATAAAGTACCACTCACGATTGGCACAATTGATCTACGGTGAGGAAAATAGTACATGAAGTAAAGTGTATTTCAACATATTGCTTAAAGCCGAACGAATGGCTGATCAAGGTTATTCACACTAACTTGGCAGGTTAATCACCTGCGGTTTTTTGCAATTCGGCTATACGCATTAATTTTGTGGTTAAAGTATGTAGTGACAATTGACTGAAAGATAATTGTTTGCTTGAAACTTTGTTTTAGGAGGGAATTTGCAGATGGTGATACTGATTAAAAAAATGGAAATCCATCGATCAAAAAGAGCTTTCGCCTGCTGCGCAATATACTTTAAGCTTTGTATTGAGATACTGTCTTTTTTCTATGTGCTATTGCTTGATCCATTCGCGGACATTTGTCCTTCTAATGGATTCAAGCTGCAGAAAGAACGCAAGCCATGATCTCATAGAGCTGATATAAAACATACTAGATGCTGTGCTTACATTCACGGATGTTAACCTGCTGATTATAACACATCTTTGAGAAGAAATTAAATATATTCGGTAGGTTGCTTAAACACACCAAATATTTGCGCATCTTTTAATTAAGGCTCGGGTCTGTAATATAAAGTCGAAAGGTGACTGCTTGACATTTAACGCAGTCATAACCACGAGAATGTCTCCTACCTTGCTTCGGTTTTATTACCTGGTTTACTGTGTGCCGCATATCATAAGTGCTATGCATTAAGATAAACCGTGATGGATAGTTGTGTTTAATTGACAAAAGAAGAATTTATGGCGCCCCTCAAATATCCTATATGCTTCACTTTATAAAAATTATTTTTGCAGCTGCCTGAACTATTCCCGTGTCTTGTTGCACATAGTACTGGGAGCTGAATAAAAGTATTTGTACTCCAGACATAGTGGAATGACCCTTCTCCAAGGGAGTATAAATAGGGCAGTTATGGGTAAACGATGAAGCAAAAGAACTTTCTCTTGTTTGTTTTTCCTATTTTGATCTCCAGACTCGGTGTAAAAGCAGTTAACCAAGTTGTGTCACGTTGAAAGGTGTCATATTAACCTTAAATCACGGGTAGTAGCTAAAGGATGATATATTCCCAGAGTTAACATTAAAATCAATAAATAGCAGCGGCCAGACTACATAATATTGCCAACAGCGTTACCAGTTAACGCAGCCAATGTAAACCACCATTGTCCCAAACAATAATGCGCTATTAATTGTCGCTTAATGTTCCTTCATCTAAATCTGTCTGCACCCATCGCACAGAGCTATCTATTTAATGTGCCCTACTGCCTATACACTATGCATGATATCCCTCATGCTTAATATTGGCCCAAATTCGGTCAAGGTGTAAAGTTCTGGTTTAGGACAATGCTGCATTTTATCGTGCACTGTCACAATCGCAGACGTTAGAAATCGTCGTAAACATCCTTACAATAGGAGTCCCTCCCAATGAAATGGCTCTGAATACCATGCCTGCCCTATAACATGTATCATCATGTATAACTGCTCTCTATATTTGACGCAAGCGGTTTGCAGTCTGTTTCCTTGCGGAACGGATCAATCTCAAATAATACTAATACGAGGGTGTCATAATTCGCCAAACATTCAGCGTATACAATAACTTTGAGACAAAGTATGTTAGAGTAAATTGATTAGCCGCAAATATGAAGAATAATGAAAATATGGAATTTGCCATGGCTGCCGCACGGATCGTGTTATTTATCAATAAGGTCGGGCCACTGATGAATGTTTAGTAGAACTCGGCCTTGACTGGTGTGCAATTCACTTGCTTTGGCGCGAGCTTCCTTCGATGGGACATTGCTTTGCTTATTTTGCGTGATAAGTTTCGCTGGAATTTGACACTTGTTTTGTCTGAATGATTCATATTGAATGTGGGATTTGCATCGACTGTGTTAGTACAGATTATATTGACTAAGGCGCATCCCTTCATTGAGGCGATCGATTATAAATATAGGCCGGCTAATTCAGGCATGCGTTTGACAAACTAGATGTATTGCAGGACATATTTTTCAACGTTTACAAAGCAATTAGAAGGAAATCAACACGTAGCTGTGCTTAAATGCTTATCACGTTTGAATCAGCGTTGTCATTGGACGTTTGTATACTGGCAATACTGTAAATATTGACAAGAACAACATAACAATGTCACTTTACTTTAGTATAGACTCCACGCTAGGTATATATTGAGTCTCATGGTTGCATTCTAAACGTCAACATTTCTATATGACATATTCCATGCACTCGTTAGGTAATTACAAGCAGGTGATCACATCTGTACTAGATTCAGTACACTTTGGTTGCCTTGACAGCTAGGAAGCGAGGTCACTCACTGCATTTAAGGGATATGTCATCCCCATCTCCAGTGTAAACGCTAGGTCAATGGCCCATATCTGTGGATGCATGACCTGCAACGCTAATAGTTAATTTCAAAGATGGTTCACATAATCCAATATTACGGAAACAAATGAGATGGATGCAATGAAAAATGACATATCAAGCGGCAACGCTCAATATCATATTTATTGGATATCATACATTATAGTTCACCCGGCCTTTACATTTGACTCACCAGGGACGCGCTGGGTTTATATGGCCGATTGTTTGATGGAGTACGTTCCGCATTCAATATTTTCAGGCTTGCTCCTCTATGGATGCCACTACAAACCTCTCTCGGCTCTGGGAGCAATTTGGTGTATTTGATTGAAATCCAGCGATTATGACCCAACACGGAATTTATTGGATATCCGACACATGGGCATACAGCCACGTTAATCAGCACGTCGGTTCACAAGGGATTATAAATAATGCATCATCACTGATCCTGTACTTCATATGTGTTACTAGATTACGTAAGGTTAATAACTGTCGATGACACACAGCGTACACAAGTAGATTATTAGATGCATATACAAATGTAGGTTTATTTATTTCTACGGCGCTCTGTAGTACCCGATTTGGAGATAAATTATTATTCGGAATGCTTCGTTCACAGTTGTCTCTGTCAAAAAAGAAACAGTCGGTATGTGTCACTAATGAGCAGACCGGGAGTATGGGACCTCTATGCATTTAAATAGAGTTTATTGAAATGTGGCATGTGATCTGCATGCAAGAGTTCGACATGTTACCCTAGTAATTTGGTTAGTGAATATTACAGAACATGTCTGTTGTGGGCTATTCAAATGTATATTAATGTTGCGTGAGATTTCAACCATCAATGACACGACAACCAGATAACTGTTTTTCAAAGATTACTTCATAGACACCTTAATGAGTTAAGGAATTAATAATGTCTATGAATCAGCCCATGATCATTACTGTACTTAAATACACTCTGCACCAAACATGTAATGAATACCACCACTCACATTTAGTGGGGGGCGCCGGGTGAACACACATGGTTTTCCATACATTTATTGAGTCGATTGCCGCTGCACCGATGAATGTGTACAAAGTTTAATTTCGTAACTACACTAAATTAGGATTGAAGAGGACTAGATGACGGAATGTGTCAGGTCAGAATGTGTCGCTATCTATTCGTTTTCTCAATCACAACTACTGCAACGGAGCGAGCGATTGTTATCATTATGAAATATCTTAAATGAGTTGACGCTTTTGTGCCTTAATTGAATTATTGTGTGCAGATTTGCGATACACAATGCATTCAAAAGGATGTACACTTGACCAGAATGGTTATGAAATCACGGCTGAGTGCTGCCAGGGTCAGTCTTTTGCTCGAGGATGATTTCACGTAATTATCGAGCAATGTTTCTGTAATGTAACGGCGCTTAATGTTTATTTGGCCTGACTTTCTAGTTTGTATCGGATAAGTACGTCCATAAATGCGGTTTTTGCCATTGTAAAGTTGCTTTTGATTGAACAGCCTGACAGACAGTTAGTGTTCGTCTCTAAATGTGGTTATAGCTATTGTAAAGTCGCTTTAGGTTGAACTGACGGACAATTACTGTGCGTCTATAAATGTGGTTTTTGCTATTGTAAAGTCGCTTTCGGCTGAACAAATTTCTGGTGCTTTCATTGGCCATCATTGTACAGTGACGTCGATAGGCCAATACATCATGCTTTAGTGCGAGCGGTGGAATTAATACATCGAGGTCATCCTCCGAAGTATCTGTCAAGCCATCGTGCAAGGATATAGAAGCTTTGCATGCGTACGTGTAAACGGTAAAACACGTGGCCTAGAACCGATGCTTCCAAAACACCTACCCCACTCTCCTCACCCACGATCGCATTCTTCTTCCTAACCTCAAAGAAATCTGCCCTCCCCCACCCCTACCTCTTGCTGCAGTAAGTGTATGCAGAAGACCGCCACTACAGCAGCAAGGAGGCGTCAGACCTTGGCACCAGCAAGCCTTGAAGTCAACACATCCTCCATTCATTTGTATTCCATGTTGAGACTATGGACATGTTCTGACTGCAGGTTCCGCTACTCCAGCAGGTTATTTGGCCGAGTGTTCCTTGCCCGGGAGCTCAGGTTCCCGATAGCCATGTAAGCTGCCACGTGATATTTTACTTTCAATATTCAACCATAAAGGTGAAAGAGCATTTTATAAGAAGGTGATATTAGGCAAAACAAATAGTCATGAGAGAGGCGTAGTGTAGTACTACTTGCTGCAAAAATAACAGAGATATATGTTACATGTAATAGTGAACAAAGACACTATGTGACACATCACCGCAATAGCAACAAACGATGTTAGAACTAGATTGAACATACAATAAAAGCTCACGGCACTGGACCCATTACAATCGTTTACCTGGCTAATATCATAACAATTTACCTGTTATGCCTTTCCCAATAAGTAGTTTGTAGTTGCCTTTACATCCTTGTTCTTGAATATCCACTGCAAAGACTTGCGAAATCAACTTGAAAATTGTTGCTTTCAAAATGTATGTAGTGAATCTATGTGCAAGCGCCATAACTGAAGGCCTGGCATATTGTTGCAAAACAAAGCGGGAGAGCACGTAGTCTGGTAAATCAGAGCATCATAGCTCACAGCCAAACAAAAGTGCCTAACAGGTACTTGTACGCTTGAAATGAGTTATCGACGACAAACGTTAGGAGTTCTACAAATGTCCAGTTGTTTATTTATAAATGCGCCAGATTTGGTAGAAGACTTGGTCAAATTAATATTGGAAAGCAAATAACATGATGGTTCAAACAACGGGTGTTTTTGATTGTTGTTGTCAATGATAATGATTGTTTATTTTAAGCCCATTCCATCGGCATCTCAACAGCCTATACTTGAAGTATATGAATAAATAGATATAATAATATATATGATGCATAAAGATAAAAGCGTACATTTTGGATTATATCGATTGAATAAATAAAATATCACAGAGGATTAAAATGTTTCCTGAAGATGTGCGTCTTTAGAGATATGCACATAAGCGTATTTTATATTGGAAATGTTGTCCTTGGTATAAATATTTGGCCATCTGACGTCCAGGAAAGGGTGAGCATTCAAAGGAAAGGCTCATGTCTCTACGTATACAAAGTTCTTTGCTAAGTGTCGCGGGCAAAGGTTCCCCACCTCATACAACTTTTATAGCTGGTGCATTATGGATAAGTTAATAGCATTTGCCTAATGTTTATGATAAAATAGCATTAATTCGGTGTACTATTGATTCAGCATGGACAATCTAATTATACCACAACAATATTGTATAATTATGTTGCAGTGCGATATTTCATTCATATACGTTCATATCGATGCTAAAAGGCGGAAGCCACGTATGTTGTGTACCAAACAATTCATACAGTACCAACATATCCCAAAACAGCTTTCAGTGCCTTATGCGAATGTGAAGGGTTCGGCACGGCGTCTGGTGCTGTCTATCCACTTTAATGGAGGACAAATTTGAGCCCAACATATATCCTAACTTGAGAAAAGAAAATATTATATAAAGTTTTAAAAGTAATATGCATGCATCGAAATGAGCGATCGATAATGAAAACAGAGAAGTCAGGCAAGCCATTTCCGAGCAATAAGCATGCACACCTTGTTGTTTCAGTTGCAAAATGACTCCACTGGTTCAGTTAATAAATATCTGATACTCATATTGCTTCAACATTCTAACTGGCTGTACATACCAATTCCAGTTGTATATAACATAAGTATGCATGTCGTTCAACATTATTATGATTAACTATGTAACCATCAACTATGAGACTTGAAAACAAATATTAATTGGGGCTGAAATAGTTTATGAAAATGCAGAAAATAATGCCCCAGTAGCTTTATCGTCTTTTATTCTGATATTGCGTGGCAATAGGGGTTCAGCCGTCGCATCGCTTCGCACTCATCTGCCTGCGCTTGCCACTTACATGTGTCAATGTGATGTGAGCAAGATAAGGCTTAGTATATACTAATGCACATGTAACGTTTGGACAGCCAATTCTGAGGCCATTGGGTGGATAACGCGTACAACCATATGGTGGGTGACAAGAAATAATGTCTGCTCGCCGATGTGTTAGATGGGTGCGTAAAACCTTGCTTATGTCTTTGCTTCTGGGAACCACGCCTTGGAGTATGTATCATTACAACAAGACAATCAGACCATTTTGAAACGATAATATAAGTCCGTACGTAACGCAGTGCATCGCACAATATGCTGCCCATTGGCTTTAATCAATACGTAGTGAGCACACTCGTCTGCTAAGCAAGCTATCAGGCATGCTCTGATTGCAAATGTTTAAGTTTGAATGTCTGGCAACATCTTGTACGTAAATTCTGTGCAATAATCATACGATTTGTTTACCTATAACAAGGATCTGACGGTTATTGATTTCCATGAAAAGTAAACACTCAGTTATGATGCACGGTAGCAGAAAATGAAATCAATACTTGCATTTCGAAATCAATAAGGTACATGAATGCGCGACTGAGTTATGCGCAGCGTCACGCGGGTTTTCATTTAATGTAGAACTTTGCATCAACCGTTTTAAAGTTCAGCTTTTCGCCCCATGAATATAAGGTGATACGCCTATGGTAATACAATAAATTAGCTGCTTCGGTAATATATCATTTTTATTGCGCGTCGTTTAGTGTTATTCTTTGATTTCTTATGGTGCTTGCAAGCATTTGTCTCTCATTTATTAGCTAAACTTTCGATGTACCGATGCATGCACATTTGCCTTTCCGATCCGTGTTTCGAGCAATATCAGTGGCAGTGGATAACATTATAGCGATTGTCTTACACGTTTTTCATAGCTGATATTCCATAGCAGGGATGGCTATCTTAGAATGCCAAAGAAATCTGCATAGCGTTTAAGTTGTAAGGATGTTAACATGCCTTATTCGTCATGGTTCTGGCAAACACAGACTCAGCTGCCGAAAAAACATTAGGTCGCGGAGTTTCATTGCTGTTTCAAATCGACTGATGTCTGTTAATATGTACAATCAGTCTCCTCATTATAGTCTTTACCTCTCCGGCTTTTTTTTAAAATATACTGTGATTATTGTGTCTGCTGCATTATAAAATCCACAAGTTACACATAGCTTAATTACTAGTGTTTGAAGTATTTGTATTTCACTGAGGCGGCTAACTGACATTCGTGATAAATTATCATCGTAAAAACTGATAGATAACTTTACAACCTCTCAAAGAAGGTTATGGGTCATTTACGTCTCGTATCGTTATGCACATGAAGTTAACACACAACTACTCTGATTTATTGACAGACCCCTTATTTCTGATACTTTACGTGCTCATCTAAGTGAGTTATATGGCTTGCCTCAAATTGGTCAGCAAGAAATTGGTAATAAGAAATTTATCTTACGTTCAATACATCATACATTATGTACAGCTCACATTGCATATGTGCCCGACGCGCGTTCCCAAAAGGATTGTCTCTATGGTAGACTCTTCGTTCCCTATTCCAAGCGATTGGTCTCTCTTTCTAAATCGGAAGAGCATTCGGGTGCTTTTGATCATCAACACAAAACGAAATTTATTCCTGTTCCCAACTCCCATCCCTCCACAAACAGTCCACCACATTTGGCAATTTCACCTCCTCTCTCTTTCTCTTACTCACACATAATTGCTGGGAATGATTGGGCCCGCGCCGACTAACTAGCCTCGAACCACCTCTTATCTGTTTATCATCTAACTTGGGCTTCTCGACAAACACGCGTCAACTGCCGACGGTGACCACAGCGGGAGAGTTGTTAAACTGCAACCCTTAATCGATCCCTTTAAGTCAGCCTATGCACCCTCTTTCCGTAATAAGCCATTGCGGGACACGCGATGAGAGCTCGTCCAGAGGACCCATTTGCCCGCGGGTTATTACTTATTGGGTTCCGGAGTGCTCTGGCAGCTAGACCAAACTTGCTTAAACACTTATGTTAATCGCTGTGCATACGTTGCCAAGGCTTTTCCATTTATTCTCTTATTGCTATGCTCTTCCTCACAAAATATTCAATTCTTTGAATAATTGTTAAAATCAAATCCTTAGGCTTACGCGTATTGTACATACCGCCTTGATGTGTATTCATAGCGTTTTCGTTACAACCATATACCTTCACGCTGAAGTAAATGATATGGCGATAAACAATACGCTGAGTTCAGTCCTCAAACAATCGATAAGTAACAAGCCGAAGAATTGGATTGAGGGATCCTGATAATCGTTGCAATGACGAGAGACCACAAACGGCGACGGCGACGTTTCTAAATGGTTTAATCGTTAACATCTCTATCTCTTGTTAATGTTTTTTTATGTGTCATAAACTATTTACATAGCGACAATACGAAGATGCATTACAGAATAAAATAAATTATTGCCTGTCGCTGAGCAACATGTGAGGGTTTAAATAATATGGCATTAAGCATTGGATGATTTTAAGGCACAACTGTAAGGGGCATTGGCTCAGGGGAAGTCAGTGATTAAGTCTCATAATGAACATCCAGGCATGATATTATAACTAAATAATCATCGGCTAGTATATCGACGTACTCAGTGTTCTATATATTTTTTTCCCACGCAGTTATTCACCCCATTACTAAGCTACAATGTTCTTGCACTCACACCACAGCTTCTGGCATGACGTTTCAACTCAGCCTTGTGGGACTTGTACGATGCTCATGCAGGGCGGAAGTCCTGGGACAATAATTCATTTTCAATTATCACCCGATTGGAACACGAAAGAACACTTGACTGATAACTCCTTGTGTACATTACCATCTGAGACTCATTCAAGTGGTCACATTGGTCATCGAACCCGCAAGGTCATAATATATCATAAATGAAGCAAATCATTTAGTATTTTTTGTTTAAAGCGCCCCGTGCGATGTGGTTTAGGCTAAACACCTTAAAAGTAATAATTACTGATGTGATGCTGACGACATGACGCTAAGGTGGATAGCTTGTATATACCATGCATGAAGATTATTTATTCCGTGCAGTAAACTTAATTTTATTCCGGCAAGATGGTAGCTACTTGTATTGCATTACATTCAGACGAATTATTTGAGAGAATATCATTAAGACATTCATTCTCTAGCCACTTTATATGCCTTAAGCAGGACAGTGGCAGTATGATGGTTAACGTGTTCTTGGTTGAAAGGTTGTTCAAGGTAAGTGTGCAGTTTGATGCGCATGGTGCCTTGTCAGCAGACCGTGACAAAGCATTGTGTTGTGCATTTTGCGTCATAAATCATGCGAAACACAAATAAAATTATGGTGATTCATACTAACTGTTCGATATCTATCTACTCTTTCCAAATATTTAATAGATGCTGTGTAAAGCACATTGAGACAAAGGTATGGTGATGGTGAAACTCCCCGTGTGATTTTACTTCAAAGTGTAAGGTCAGTCACGGCGGTCCCAACTCATCTTATCCCGCTTATATGAGTTTATGGAATATGCTTTGCTCGGGAGCATTAACTACATTTTACATAAATCAAAGCAGTAAAGATGTTTGTAGGATTTTGTTATCCAAATTACTATGAAATTATGCAAAATATGCCGAGTGCTTTACGTCTCACTATCCGTCTTTGGTGAGCTCGCCAAGCAACGGTGTACAATGTTAATAAGTTGCGATGAACGGAAAATACCAAATAAAGTTAGATATTCCGATAATGTGTACATGTCAATAACATTCAATATCGCGATCATCAATAAAGGCTTCACATTGTCTGATCGTCCCTGTATGTGATTAACGTCAGACAAGCGAGATGCCAGGGCCTTTCTACCAGCAGCATGCAGGTGCATCAAAGCATAACCAGGTCTAATCGCCTGCAGGGAATGCCCACTTCATGCATCGTCAGTTTACCTTCGGTAAATAAATGAATATGGCCCCGCGGGGTATTGCATATACGGTCTGTCTTGAGGTTATATCGCTACAGCAAAGTATTTGGTGATGCATTTGGTGCAACCGAGGTGGCTTGATACATTATTTATTGGTACGCCACGTGGAGTAATTCTAAATTTATGTACATATATATATATATATATATATATATATATATATATATATATATATATATATATATATATCGATATATATGCATATATAAATATATATATATATGTATATATATAAATGCATATATGTATATATAATATATATATATATATATGCATATATATATATATATATATATATATATATATATATATATATATATATATATATATATATATATATATATATATATATATATATATATATATATATTGCTTGACATATTCTTTATCTAGGTTAAGTTTAGTTAATTTTAACCCTCTTCCGAGGGTCCAAGAAAAGAGACCAATTAAGCTGATAAATCTGTAAACGTTTTCCCCCTAGATAGTGCGATATATATTTGGTTATACGGATCATTACCGTGACACAGATTACGCGTTAGTTAGAAGTTGGTTTGAATGGCTATCGGTTTTAGTTTATCTGCCAAGCAAGGCATATATGTTGCCTAGTGAATTTGTATTAGACTTAATGACTCGCGATTGCAGATTATGAGTTCAATTAGATTGACAGGTTGTATCACATCCTGGCCAATATCATCATATGTCATTGAACCTTCATGGTTGATAGAGATGACCTAAATGTTGTTCTACATCAAACTACACGTGCATTAAAATGAGAGTCGGGCATAACACTGGGTAATTCAGCACGGTATGATAGCAGCAGCTGTTATTAAATATTACATGGTAAACACTGAAGGTTTGGCCAATAGTACCATTCACTGTTTCTTAGCAATATCTCGCCTTTTTAAAATTCCCTAGAAAAGACACCGAAATGATCAAAAGTGATCTAGTTTAACAATGAAGATGTTCCAATGTCAACGGGGTTTATATAATAGCGCATAATAGCGCATCCCTTGAAGCCAGTGTATATCGCCAGAGGCGAGGGGAGATTATTAATGTTTCTGTAGTTTAGTATGAAAGGTATGACTGCGATAAATAAACCGCTATCATTCCAGTATTCAGGTTTCATATTTCTTATCTAGACATGGTAGAAGACACTCGGAATAGAAATAATCACATTAAGGTGACTGTTATCATGTCACATAACGCTAAAGCTGTCGTTCGCAATGATATATCGCCACTAGCTCATTGAACGAGGCAGTAGCATACCGCAAATAAAAGTAAACGTGTTTACTAGTTCTGTGAATCTAGTCACATTGCCACACATAGATTTAGAATGCTTAGCACGATTTGAACCTCATAAATGGTGTCTTGTATTTTGTACACCTTGTCGTCTTATACAAGACGCGCCATGCATTCACTTAGCATACTTATCAATTGCTGTGGGAATGCTTTAGCTATGCAGTACTCCACTCCATGCGAGTAACATAATACGCTTCCTACCCGCAATGAATTGATGAGCGTCATGGAGTGGAATAATGCAGAAGAATAATGTAAAGGTATTTCGAACTGAATGCGCCGATGCAACTGAATATATATATATATATATATATATATATATATATATATATATATATATATATATATATATATATATATATATATATATATATATATTATATCTTAGTATGTTTCAAATTTTATATATTTATACGTAATAAGTAAATGGTTGATTCTGTTCGATCGTTTTTTGTGTGTACTCAAGTAGGAGGGAAAAGGTACAATGCCGGTCCTTTTCCAGTCCGTATTGCAGCGTATCAGCGGCACAACCAATTGATCTTATTGCGGTTTTAATTGTGCTTTCTAGAATCAAAACTCAGATTGTACGCACAGTGATCAATTTACGTAGGCTTTATAATATGTCATTTTACCATATATGAAGCGTAGGCGGTATAATAACTCATTGATCTCCTAAGGCAGACAACGCAACCCTGCTGTTAGAACGTTTTTATTGAAGTCAGAACTGCGAATACCTTAATACCTTATTCGTAAGTTGGGTGTCCATGCGTTACACAGTCATTACGCCCGCGTGCCTCGATTCACTTGCCCATATTTCGCTGTATTACCATTGATGCTACAACGATGCTACATTGCGATAACACGCCCAAGTAATTTCATTATTATAAATGACCATCTTTATGGCGCCACTGATGGGTAATGAATTTGATGATGAGTAACAGAGGTGATTTATCGTTGATATAGATTGTCTATAAGTCTAGTAAAAGCTATCGCAAAAACGATAACGCAGTATTATACTTGATATTATAAATATCAATTATATTACCTCTATGCAGTGCCGATAATATCGCCATATGTAACAATGGTCAGCAATCCGTACGGCACCATATACCTCTGAGGCGCCTGTCATGTTCATTATTATGGATCTGCGCGTTAAAGCTAATGGCCATCTAGTGCACATTAGAAATACCCTATTTAGGAAAGTATTCATTTCCATTAAGTACTTTAGGTAAATGTTCTTCTCGCTCTATGTGGCATTTGGGCTGTTAACGACATATATGTGTACTTTGATTTGAGTAAGCAACGCCGAGTAAATTCAGAAAAGCCACAGGTTTTATTGAATGCTGCTACACCCTTCCTCATCAATAATTAACTTCTGTTATCGAACTTTGCTTTGCCTTCATTTCATTAGTGAATCTGAAACCTCGATATTTCGTATTTAACTCAACATTGTGTAGATGAATCCCGCTCTAGTATAGCAAGCTAGAATACGTTACCTGCAAGATGTGCAAAAAAATCCATTGAGGTCGCATCTTCCTGGGCACAGGCATTGGAAAGTGTCAAGCCAATACTACAAATGCCCTTTTGGTATTAGTGCACTGATTTTTCCTGGCCCACATTTCAACGGCTTAATCGCGAAATAGTCGCTAACTCGGATCTTTACATATAAGCTTTGCGATGGCAAAAGAGTTTTAAATCCTTCATTGGCCTGCAAATATGGACTTTTGTACCGAAATAAATCTAAAGTACTGTGTCAATGTAGCCCGTGAGATGAAAATGCGCTACAAAATCGCAATTACATGAGTCCCAAGTATAATTCATTCTACAATCCGGACAACGGGAGACCTAATATATGGTTGGTATTACGCCTGTAACATGCTTCGATGTGATGGCGATGGTCAATGCTCGGAAATAGAAGAAAGACATGTTTTACCATTAATTTGCGAATGCACTCTGGCGCAGTAAACCAATACGTGCTTAGCTGAGCGCCCACACTATTTGAAAGATACATGATATGAACGTTTTAGACGTTACTCCAACTGTAGTGAGTTTTTAACATGATATAATGTAAAAGAAGATGTTAGGTCGACAAGGCCGGCACTTTCTGTCCACAAATCGTGTGCACCATTACCAAAACAATGCTGCAAAAGGGAGGGATGAACATATGTTTTGTGTTGAATGAGAAATTTAGTTTCAAGCATGTTGGGGTTGAGGCTTTTAATTACTGGCTTATTTTAGTTATGCTTACCAACCCATCATCGACAAGGCACGGAGCATCAATGATGATATACATAAACTTGCAATGTGTGCCTCTTGCCCAGAAATGACCGCTAGAAGGCAGCCTTAGGTCGCTGCCAGTCGTTTACGAGAGGGATATTATACGCACGAGGTCAACACAGTGTCTCCAGTTGACTGCCACGTCACATTGATATGCTGATGCATTGCTATTTTTACCAGGAGAGTAACCGTTGGTAAGTGCATTTTGCGTTATTTCAAGATTAGCTGTAGTTCATGGACCAGTTAGTACTTTTTCTTAAAACGGTTTATTCAAGCAAGGAATTAATTACATTAAAGATTCTTGGACTAACGACATCATACAAATGTGATCATGGTATCGGTAGGATAGATCCATGTTTCCACAAATTGTTAAAACATACTTTGAATCGCAATCACTTCTATCCCTGTTCTGCTGGTCTGATACGAGCCTCTCACGATGCATATACGCTGCAGTATCAATTGTCTCACCTTGTTCATGACATAATATAAGGCATTGCTTAGTATATGGTCGACGTTTGAGGCGTTAACAGGTCCGGACTCTCAGTATTATGTATATATTCATTTATCACATTCAAGTCAATCTTGACTGAATGCGCTGTACGTCGACATCCACTCGTCATTTTCTAAACATTTCATCACTCCCGGTCCCGGAAAAACAGGCATGCCGCCTGGATTTGTTAGTATTCCCAAATTTCTCCCATCAAAACATTTACGCAAATTTAAAATGGCTGTTTAATCTTATATAGGGATTGCTGTGCCCTTTGAGATCAAATATGCATTTTCTTGTTTCTAAAATGGTTGAATTTTAAAAATCTTCCCTCATTCTATTAGCTGTTTGTTTTTGGGTGTGCCATATATCATAATAGTTTCCCACAAAGTGAAGATGCATAAGGTGATTAAATTTGCTATTGCCTGTCGCTGACGAATTACCACAACGCATTAACACGCCATCACGCTTTTATGTTCATCCATTAATTTTTGGACGGTCATGCGAACTAATAACTCAGGCTTCGTTGTCGTAATAATTTTCTAAAACGTAGTCCAATCTAGCCTGCCTCAAATAAGGGGAAGGAGTGTTGATTTAAAAGATAAGCTCCTTTCAGAACCAGCCATATTCATCATTTTTATCACCTTGCTCTCGATTCACAATGCGTTACATTAAATGTCAAGAAGATACAAGAATGTTTACGGTTGGCATGATCAATAATACGTATAATAATGTCATCCCCATCCAAGAATCCCCATCACCATCTTAACGTAAAAGGCCAATTGAGATAGATGAGTTTTTCTGATAATGTTCAAAAATAATTGTTTCATAAGAAACACATCTTTACTGTTTGATCGGTTCGTCCTGAGGTTGAATTAATGAAAACACCCTATGTGAAGCGCCCTGCTGGGATGCGTCGTTACTCAATCCTGGACTCAAATGATCGCATAAAGCACCCGTAGCAAAGGTTAAAAGGAGAGACTCGCGTACATTTACAGAGAGGATTTTTTTTTGCGCGACCATCATCGGTTTCATACAAGATTTTTCCAGCAAATTATAAAACGGGTCACATTCAATCGAATCGAAAGTCATTCATATTCACAAATGTTAGGTATATAACAGGGTTCTTGCCAATACTCGAATACATACGAGAGCTTGTGTCAAACCGGAGCAAAGTATTGATAGTTTTCACGTACCACTTTGTAAGATCCCAGACATAGGGGTGACGTTAAGCCATGTAATTAATATAGATGATTGCCGGCGTAGAGTTATGTGTTATAATAGTACAGATCACCCGTGGTTCCTGCTGATGTCCAGCTTTGCTGACAAAAGTTTAAACGTACATGTCATAATATCTCTCAATATTATTATCATAGCGTATTCTACTTATAACTTTCATAGTGATAATAAGTTATAGACATTGACCAAATATGTTATCTATATCATACTCAAAGGAGAGGGGATGTCATAAAATATGTGAAAGTTATTTCCCGCACGTATCGTATGCATCATTGTCATAATGTGAAATATATGCGATATAATTGTGCTGCACTTTGATCCCGGCCTAGGACAAGAACATTCTAAACGACGGGTTTTTGTACTCTCGCCAAACCTTGGCCTTCATTTTCGTGACTTGGAACGGCTGATTACTTTTGCACGGCTATTGTATTGGATAATTAAGACTGAATTTAATCAGACAAACCCAAAAGCTTTACATTCATGCTTCGTTGCCATGCATCTAGGGGTAATCATTAGCGATTATTGCCGCCATTGCAGAGGGTGTGATGACCAGCTGTCAATAAGCACTTATTTGCAACGTGAGGTCAAACATATAGATTTATCAACAACATTATTAACCTTCATTACATTTAAGTACATACTAAGATTATTTGCAAAAAAGGAAGAAAATAAATTTTTTCCACGTTCCAAGTACGCATTTAAGGTTTTAGTGTCCCATTATCCAAGAAATGCTATCATATCACAAAAACTGCAACATATTGCTAGCAGCTGTAATATTTCACATACGCTGTCCAAATCAATTGTATTTCTAATAAGCGTGCTAAAGGGATGGAAAATTCTCGCGAAGCAGATTTATTCACATGCATTTGTACAATTTGTCAATGGTGATTTGTGGCGTACTATAAAGCGTTCAACACTGAGAATGCGAGTACGAAACATCAGCAACTACGGGCGATCAAAATATGTATTAATATGCGCGAACAATGGATCCAATGGGCAATGAATAATTGTCAATTATATGTTATATCTTAATAGAGGGATCATTGTAACTAACTGCCTACCTGCATAATCGCATCTGCAGTCAAATACATCTATATTTTGTAATGTAAATGAACTCAGTATATTGCTTTAATATATATATTTAAAATGAATGATAAATAAATATGTTTAAACATTCATGACATGTGCCTTTATAATTTCATTTGGAACAAATGCTAGCGTTTGGTTGCCCTTGAAGAAAAGCGCTCAGTAACAAACAGTTGATTGCATTAAGAAGCTTATATTTGTTAGCTGTTTTTGCCGTGGTCCAGTCTTGTCCTGCCGTTCACTACGCACTGAGTAAAAGTACATATGTTTCATCGAGTAAATGTCATTTGCACAGGGAAGGGTTATCAACAGTTCGATAGAGAATTTTATGTGGATGCCAGAAGTATGATCAGTAGGCTTTCAAGCGAGCAGCCAATACATGTCATGGTTCAAGAAGCATAGAATTTACAAGGCTACAATATTACCCGTAGTGGCTGAGGTCATGCAAAACGTAATGCATATAAATTATCTATGTGATGACGAATAAATATGACCATCTGGCGCCTCATCATGAGCAATGAATTAAAAGCACATCAATTGCAATGTAAAAGTGTGGTGCTGTGCCAAATGGAGGTTATCAGGAATGCAAGCATACGATGTAGGTGATATCTAAGTACATATTGCTAGTATGACGTAAATTACAAGTAAACTGACGTGCCGATGTCCTGCTACAATTTGATGTGTTGCTTACAACGGTAATTATGCTTAGTCTCTTTTTTTTATGCATAAGTATGCGACCTGCTGATTCAATGTGTAACTGAGATCTACAATGTTCTCATATAACGTATTTGGTTGGTAATTCCGCCGGGAGAGAAACTACCATATTTCATCTATTCCAGAAGCATCTTGGTACGCCAAGCATATGTGGCCTGGTGTATACACCTCTTTGTTAGCGGCGAAGGAATTCCATTGCTCCAACAAGAGACCTTTTACGTATAAACTGGCATACCTTAATGTACAGCTTGCACTTGTTCACATGTAACTGAGTGCATTTAGTGCCCTTCTGAGGGCTATTTCGTGCTCAAGCTCAGACTTACATATAGCGTGCGCATTCGCAAGTTTTCTTAAGATGCTTTTGCAAATTTAACATAGGCATGCAGACAACGTTACATAAGTTCTGTAAATGGAATGCGTCTAACGGTCAACTTTACGGAAATAAGTGACGTGATATATCACTTCGGATTGTATATCTGCATCATAAGCAATTTTCAGCGCATCGAGGATTAATAGAAAGCTGCATAAACTTTTAAAAAAGAGCTCATTATAAATTTTGAGTGAAGAACTAGACTTTACAACCGCTTAAATAACAACAGAGGATAAAAATGAATAATCGACCCCGCCGCTTATTGAGGCTGGAATGGGGATGTCATGTTGACATACCGCTATGATTAAACAAACAAAAGTTCGTTATGACCCAGATGATGTTCTGAAAAATAGCATGTACGAGTCAATGATGGTAACTGCGCGCTCTGCGTCCTGGATTCACATCGCAAGGTAAAATATCTGTTTCCAGAGACCAATTAAACTGCCAGGACTAAAATGTATACCTTTTGTGAAATAATTTGCCGTCATCTTTTTTACTCTTAATTTTGAGTTTTGTCGAAGCGAGTGAAAAGTCGAATCTAGTTGTTTTTTTGTTATGACTGTATATGTCATAGGCGCATAATCTGACCATACTAACCTTACACTTGTCTCGTAGTTATAAGACGTGGGTTCAATTTAGCAAGGGTAGTTAATCTCTGTCCATTTGACCATTTGTTTATTCATCCTTTCCGGCTACTGAGACATTCTAGATGTCTAGCCACAAAAGACTTACATAAATCCGAGTTGTATTGAATGCAGTCAACTCATAGGGTTATACTTTCTTGGATGATGTGTTGGTCTACCAAAGTTGTAATATAACATGATATAAGGAAGACGTGCAAGTATAAGTTTTCATTCTGTGGTTTTAAGTTTCGTTCATTGTGTTATCAAACGTCAATCCCCTCCGCCAAGCTCAAACGTTTAATGATCGCCACCCATTATTGTAGTAGCAATTAACGGTGCCGGCAATACGCCAATGAAGTAATCCTCCTCCTTATCTCCCATGCCCCACCTCTTAAGCTTACTACCTGGGGTCAGAGTCGAATAAAACAGTGCTGACTGTATTAAAGATTTATCTTTTGAGTTCAATTGTCATCATATCTATTCAATATGGCCGCAAGCTCATTCTGTACTGCAGGTTTCACGAGCCCCTTGGGTAAAAGGTGGGCGGCAGTCAGTAGTCGTCACAACAACCCCAGCACAATCTACCAGAATCAATAACCCCTAGTCCGCTAAACCAACCTGGGCAAAGACGACCTTTTGGTCCCGGAACCTATTGTCATAAATTGTACACTTAGTATAACTCTGTTTAATGGATATTTCCTTCAACTTCTTTAATTTTTATTTCGAACTATGATTTGTTATTCTTGTTTGTTAATATATTAGCAGATTGGTTAACGCTTTATTGCTGGTAGTTTCATAGGTATATGAACGAGAACTGTAATTTTGCATTCGAAATATCTGCGATACTAGCCGCCCGTGCTGTTCGTTATGGATCTTCTATATACTTTACTTAAGTCAATGATTTATGTACCAAACCAAACACCGATCTGACCTTTTGGGGCGCATTTACTTCATGGGTCGAATGGCCACAATGCAAGGGCTTATGCGTTAGTCAGCCAATTGATGGACCCGTAGTAGCATTGTCGCCATTCCACATAACACGGATAAGTTGCAAGGACATAATTTAATGTTTAAGCTGCTAAGGTAGGCGATTATTTTGACTTTATAGTGAATGAAACCATAGAATTACAAACCGCTGATCGACAAGGGCGAAAATGGCTTCAGTACGAGCCAATCTTTTGGGCGTCTAATCTACACAGCCTTACAAAGAGCAAACGTGTTGCGGCTTTCCCAACCGTATAAATAACCTGCTTTTATCCAGCCCATTAGACAAATGTCGAATTCTCCCCTAGCTTTTGACACATCGTCCTGTACGTAAATGGGTTAACCGAGAATTGGTGAACATGTTCAAGCTTCATTGCCAACGCGACCCAAAAGAAAACGGCAGACACAAGTATCTTTTGCAGCTTGTCTTTCGTATGTCTAGCAATCGGCTGTTTATGTGTGAATGTGTTTGGAGGGGGCGTTTGTGTGTGTGTGTTTGCCGGTATCTTTCAGGAGGCGAAGCTGGGGGGTGTGGCTTTGCCTGTATTTCTCTCTCCGTGTTAGCCTCTGTGCCTCTATATGTCTGCGTATTTGCGTTTGTGTGCATGTACAAGTCGGGCGGTGGTACTTGTACATATCCCCCTGAGGCCGGATTTCTATGTTTGTGTACATGTCCATATATGTGTTAGTGTTTGAGTGTGTCCGGAGATGCTGGTGTATTTGTGTCAGTGCGGTTACGTTTGCGTGCGCTTGTGTTTTCGTGTGCGAGTAAACGTGTCACACTGTCGCTGTCTTTGTGTGTATATTTTAATGATGGCGTCAGTGTAGTTATGTATGTTCCATTGGGAGTCTCTCTTTGTGCATCTGCCAATGGTGAATTAACATGGTATATCAAGTGCGGTAGAACAAAAATTATTGGGCTCAAACAATAGGCAATAAATATATTCACATCGGACTGGCACTATAAATTTGAGGCTCGCCTCCAGAAAGCTGGTAATGAATTTAATATGAATTGAAATATTTGAAATATGATATGCATTACCAGATTGATTTGCAGGATTCATTTTTGTCTAAGTACACCACTCTCTTTGTAAGCGATCGTTGAATGCTTCATGTACGCACCAGAACACATTTGGTCTAATTGTCGAGATCAATATATCGAACACTCTAGCAGTATTAGGGCTTTTCAGTATCGAGTTCTCACCGAATTACGCTCAATGATGTGAACGTTATTCATTTATGAGATGACTGTCTTTGAATAATCATTGCTTGGCGCCATATGGGATGTTCAGTACGGTGCCCATTCTTTTTAAATATAGCCCTTATGTCAGGATCTTAACGCTGCTCAGCCTAGCTTACCCTACATTGCAGCTTCAACAAATGGGACTGTGGCAGCTTAACGTCATCTTAATTGTTGTGGGTCGGCAACTTGTTGACTGTTGTTGCGACAACATGAGGTCATGATAAACACCCAAACCAGAATTCCTGACCAACTTTGCCTGTTGCTCAAACAGCTTACGACTGACAACTGATAACGTTCTTATGTTTGCATGTGATTACACATAAAAGCAAAAAAAACTTGTGTAGGAGGAAAGCTTTGTATGGGGTCGCAACCGTGTACGATGCAGTAAAGTTTGCTTAACACAATTGTCCATCAATATTATGTAATGCGTATATTCTCTTGCTAATCAACGATAAGAAAACCTGACAAGTGTTGATTAATTTCCATTTTCCACCAATGAGCGATCGGTAAAAGCTCAGCAGAGGCCTCCAAATTGAGTTTTACATGTAATATTCAACATATCGTTTCTTTTTTGTTTTGCCGGTCCCAGAGTATATGCAATGGAAAGAAAGTCCCTGATATCTCTGCAGTTGGAACGGCAAATTATTGCTCTAATCATTATTTTTGGGATGGGGACCATCATCTGCATCACGCACACCATAAGTATGATGGACGTTACAGGCTCGATGAAGCAGCGCATGTCATTTCGTCCAATTGCAAAGGTGAAACACTCTTTGTATAAAAATGCATTACAGCTGTTATATCGATCAATATAGCTCTCCTTGTATCAACTTCATTACTCTGTATTCAATATGTTTGCATGCTTAAAGAGGACCGCACCGCACATAGGTTAGGAGACAACGTAAAGGATTTTTCGAAATCGTTTGACCTAGGCCATATTACCACCTTCAATGAAGACACTATGGCGATAAAACACAGAACAGCAATGCAGTGTCGACGACTATCATACTTCGGTAAATGATAAGGAGTACTGGGAAAAAATATGCATGATCATTATTTTTACGATCATCTCTCTTTTATATTAATACATTATTACAATAAGACAATCAACGTTCTTCGATTTCCTGTCCAAATGGACGTACCACTGATCTGCATGTAAACTAATAACAATAAACGGTGTTTTGGTTACACTATAACAACTCCATAGCATCGTCAATTCTACGATATTTACTAAAAATGGAAAAAAACTTAATGTTATGACAGTTACGCCCACACAATGCAAGCACGATGCACAGAAGAAAAGCGACTGGGAAATATCGATGACGGTGGCTGGGACGTTTGTGTTGCCCCGCCTTTTGTTTTAGGCAACCAATGCATTGTTTACTCATTCGGGTAATGAAACTTCGCAAATCATTCACATGTGGGTTCCTACTAATAATAGATCATTGCATTATGCATAACCAATTCAACCAGTATAACGTCGACGCGTGCATTTTCTTATGTCTTAGAATAGCGGATGACTGGAGTTTCGATGACACTATTTCTCAGTTTTGTGACGTATATTCTTTCGACCCGACGTGAGCCTATAATGACGTGTCAATAAATACCACCATATTGCTCAGTTCTATATGTTATACTCCATGTGTGTTTCATTATTGATCACTGTGTTATACATCGTCAGCTACTTTAGAAAGTTATTATTTCTTAAGTTGGCAAACTTGATTGTTTATGTTGTGTTTAGTATTCACACACCAGAACACCGTAGATCCGGGCATATTTGGTTCTACCCCTTCGGCCTCAATGGCAGTCCCTCGCCGAGTTGTTCTATGAAAACTTTCAAGCAAATCCGCTCATTCCTTAACCATACCAGAGTACTTATTCATTCATTTAATTAAACAGGGCAATGAGATGACAATTTATCAACGTAATAGTTGAATGAATTATTTTGTTATATTTCAGGTAATATTATTGATATTGACGTGCTGAAAATTGACATCGACCTCAATAAATACGGCAATGGAAGATGGTTCGTTACGTCTTGTCAAACAGCTAGCGCGTGAAATACACCTGATAAAGCTGCGTATAGCTTCTTACTACTGGAGCACGTTACAGGGTTTATGCTTAATGGGATTTCGCTTGTGAAAAACCCATGATAATCCTCGTTGTCTTAAGTGTTTTGAACTGTATTTCATAAATATACACTACCTTTCAAGATGAAATTATGTGTGTTCTGTATTTTATGAATGTTTATCATTGCTAAACAGAATCAGAGCTGACTCAATATTATAGGGTATCTTGTATTTTAGGTATAGTTAATAACAATATCATCTCACAGCAACCTGCTCATATACCCAAACATGCGCTGCTGCATTCAAAGTAGTAAATTGACTTTCAATGTTTCTATTATACATCCAGGCGGCTGAATCAATCGCATAAAATAAAGAAATGAAAAATACACGCGTAGATAAATCAGAGCATCACGCCTGACGGCGATTACGCCCAGTCAGGGGATGAAGCCGCGAAATACCAAATGATGCACAATTTATGCCTTCAGAAAGGCATGGACATAGGTATATATATGTTGGTGCGTAATGGTTACATAAATGCAACGCTTAACCACCGTTTCATGTGTATCTCTATCTGAAACTGTAGTCGTTTATATTGTATAGACGCCGCCTCTATCATTCAGCATTCCTGTGGTTTATCCAATATGAGTACATTGCAGCAAGGTGTAGAACATGTGATAAATATTAGTGCATCTTTCTCTACCACCGTGAGCCACGTCCCCCCTACCCCCCAACATAACACTCCTTAAAGTAGCAATATATAAACAAGTTTGTTTGGTCCGCAAAACTCCTTTTAGTTATCGCCTAGAATTGCGGGCAGCGTTTCAAACATGGGTTATGGCATAACAGGCCGTGTCATATGATCTGCCGACTGTAAGCTGCAAGATTAATAATAGTAATAGAATTTATTTCGTACGCATGGTACAAATATTTTATGTCGATCAAGTTTAAGTGCAATCATTTAACAAAGAGTGGGGTGCCATCATAATGTGCATATAAAGTGAAGAAGACCATTGGTTTCTTCGTGCGACAAATTGGAAATATAATCACATAGTCGGCGGTATATGTACAGTGCTGTATATATTCACAAATGTACAAAAACCAGTTTATTGCGGGGTGTATCTTTAATATAGCGTTGTGTAATATATTGAAGGGTTATCGTGTTATTTTAATGCTTTCTGTTGAACATGCTAGGAGTAGGAGCTGTTTGCACAACAGTCCATACGTGGCCTGTCTGCCCATCCGCTTCACACATCAAATCACAATTAATAAACGTCAACATTTGGACAATAGCATAAACACCATTTATTATTGTTTCTGCGATATCAAGATTGTGACAGAAATCAGAAACATAATTCTACATGACTGTATATTATTGATATCACTATGGTATCACAGCTGGCTGTCTAATGTTTGAAATATGTATGAGCCAGTCAGTTGCCAAGCGTCTACAACATCTCGTCTCATCGCTTTGAGCAATGGACGATTTTAATCGCAACCATTCTCCCCAATTGACATTTCTGGATTATTGTGTGACTATTGCATCATAAAAATACTTGCTAATCACAAATATCTTTACCAAAATTGATTCACTAGTGCTGGAGTGTCTTGCAGACGTTGGTCACATAAAAGTTGTCATAAACGGCTATGTTATAATGCATAAACCAAGCAGTTGCATTAAATACGAGACAATTAACTTTACAATGCTTACTTCCTCCTCATGTGTAAAAGTATGGAGAATGACGAGTGCATGGACATGCATGCTGTCACAATACAGATGTGACACTCTTCTAGCAGAGAGTAACATGTTTTGTACAGTCGAGAAACGAATAATTAGTGCAATACATTTAGAATAGATGACTCACAAACCTGCAATTATATGCGCTGTTGGTGAATAAAGCAATGCATATACCAGCGCAGTTCAGGTATTATATATGCCCTAGACATGACTGCAAGCACCTGTTTCTCCTGAATTGCTGTACATCGATTGTACAAATATTCTGGCTAGTGAGTAAAATTCCGCTAAGAGGCCTGGCTGTACGCAGCACATACTTCTTACGGCTGCATGCATAGTGTGATGCAGGACGTTGACCAGCAGTGTTGTATATGATGTGGGAGCGCTTAAGAGACTGCTCAGCTCAGTGATTGGACAGATGCGACAGCGAGTGCTGTAAAATAGGCCACTTTCGCATATAACTTCCGTCTTAAAATTAAGGGACATGACAGATGCATTTACGTTACAAACAATGTTGCCTACATCCAATTGCTGATTTATTTGCGGCACTATGCTAGCTAAGTGCGCCAGCGTACATGTACACAAAAGACACCATCATTTAACAAATTCATGACATTTCTTTTAACGCATCTTATCCGTTCCATGCTTCATGCACATGCATTATTGGACTTTGCTATTGTTACCTGCATCTATAGCTACACAAAAGTCATATGCCCGCAAATCTTTGTCACACAAATAAAACAGCATTTCTGTCTCGGCATTGAATCCACGGTGAAATAAATGTAAAAGAGCTTCCTCGTGACTTGCACACTGAAGCAAGCAAATCAGATTGTTGTCGATGTCAGCCTTTTGTTTCAGTGTGATTTAATGTTCCTTCTGCGCAGCGTGACTCGAACAAGACTTACAAACGTTCTTGTTTTCCTAGCATTTACGCTCCTCGTCTTTGAGGCACCAGGTGGTTAAAACTCATTGAATCAGTGAGAATTACAGTGGTTGAATGACACGGGGAAGGGGTACGTCACAAGCATCAATTTTATATGACCTTTGATAATTTAACACCTGTTTCACCTATTACGTTATATAAGAAACATGCTGATTTTTACCATAGACTGCCGATTTACATTATAAACGTTAATTGTTGCTACAGCCAAGTGTAGCCTAGGAGTCGTTCTTGGTTAGTGTTGCGCTAAAGCAGTCGCTTTAAAGAGCAAATGTGCGATAACATTCGGCTTTAAACATCAGTCAAACGACAATGCAAACCTGATCACAGTACTTTACTGGAAGGTGATATATTGGTACCAGTTTTACTAGATTTGATAAAAGAGTACGTCCAGTAGACCTTTCTAAACGTTATGTTTATGAGTGCGATTAATAAATACATAACTGCCTTAAAACGTCTATACAAGGTTCATACATTGCCATAGAGTTTCCATTTGATTGTCCTTGCCATACATTTTGCGACAAAATATTAATTTTTTTCTTCGAATAGTTGCTCAAGTCAAACCATTAGTCTTTCGCATATTACACATCTCGTCCTGATCCGCCCATATTAAATGGCTAAAATATGAAGATAACAATATGCAGAATTTCTCAAACGACTTTTTTATTGGATAATTAAGCTCGCATTTAATCAATAACCTCAAAGTGGTTCATTCATGATTCGTTGCTGTGCGTTGGTTTGTTACTATAACACATTTGCTCTGTGTCATCGTAGGCGCGGCGCAAATATTATCTCTAAAGTGTGTGTTTAAGGTAAAGGAAGTGGTCGCCAAGAAGCTTTGTTTACCCGCGATTGTACCAGTTAATAAGAACAGAATTAAATTCAAAAGCATTCAAAGGCGAATAGTTGTTGCATGAAATAGACTACATAGGAATGCGCTGCGCGAGTTGAATAGAAAGTGATGGGTATTCTGAAACGGAAGTAAGGCGAGCTGCAAAGCATGTTGTCGGTACATTTTATCTAAATAACTCTTGCTCAAACTGACGTCTCATACTTCTATGTCACTATGATATTTGATAACTGTAACATAAATTGACAGATTACCGATTGACAACAGGGTCTTTTCGCCCTGGCACCCGCCACATTCAAACATCACAAATTGAGGTGATGGTGCCACTGAAACAATATGGCGTCCCTGGGAAGCTTCGACTAACGCACATTGTATTAATTGAGTAACTCTGACAAAATTGCTTTTAGTGGCAAAAGTAAGGCGAGCTTATGGATTTATGACTATGTAAGTATTGTGCCCACGCACAGGGTTTTGAACTGATAAGTCAGGCATCTCGCGTGCGATCATGTAGCTAGTACTTTTGTAATGTGCCGCGGATCATTTGTGTAAACGTCAATGCAACCTGCTTCACAAAATACTCGCATAGACGTCATTAGAGGCATCAAACCTTGGCACATGATAGCATTATATTATTTAAGCTGTATGCGATACCAGGGGCAGTTTTTGAAAACTATGTTTATTTACCCATTTAGCAGGCAATAGAGCAAAGAGGATGCTATGTATATAAAGCAGAGGTTGTTTACGGATTTAAGAAAACAAGGGCTGGGAGATGTATCTTACAATAAGAAAAAATATGTGACTTTCCCCTCCCCGATGTGTAGATTGCATTTACCATTTCCCCTCTTATAAGGTAATAATGTGACGCGATTCTTTATACCTCAAATAAATCCAAATTACAGACGGAGTAGAACATCTACATGTGATAAATGTCAATTATTAGAAAACGCACAGAGCAATTTGCGTTAGAGATCAAAAATGACTTTCTTTGTAGTTTGCATAAAACTATCTGCTTCATCCTGACCGAATTCAGATTCTATAACTTTCATGATTGGTAAATGATTTAAATGAGATGACTTAAGCAACTTATATTACTGATTCAAAGCTTGGTAGTATGATGGGTAGAACAAAATAATCATCGGTGGTAAGTAGAAGAGCTACTAACTTAACGGCTCAATTGTCGGCTCTCATCAGCAGCAGTATATTATTGTATATTTATTAATATTCACACCTCAAAATCTGCCATCATACATTGACTATAACAGTGCTCAAATAAGCAGCAACCGAAGAATGTGACTTCACATTTTTATTATTCGCCAGTATAATTGTTGAAAGCCCACCGGTTTTTCACTTTTGGTGTATACCACTGTGTCAGCAGGCTTATACGTCAGGTCAAATCCTACAATGAAGCAGGACACCAATGACGGACGTTTAGACTGCATCGCTGTGGCATGTGGCTGTCCAAAAGTCCGTCATTAGCTATCATGATGCCCTAGATCATTCATGCCACATTATCAGTTAATAAATGCATCTTATTGCTGAATCTAGTGAATTGCCTGGTTCACCGTTCGGTGGATTATAAAAAGCAAAACGCTTCCACACATGACTTTCACCTCAGCTGACGAATCAAACTTGTCCAAACTATGCTTCATTGACTGATATGGAACACTTCGAAGATTTGCTCATTGCAGTCCAACTTTAAAAAGCTGTTTAAACAAAGGCTTCATATATTCTGCTCCAATGTGAACGGGATTAACCGCAGAAAACCAGGACGCATGGGAAATAAGACTAGCAATTCCCAAAATAAAATAATAACTCTAACATGCCCCTTTCCTTGCAACGCCTCAGTCTTTGAAATAAGTTGTGTGTTGGTTGGATCTACCATGGTTATTGGGTTTTGCCTGTTTACAATTTACACTGCTAGCCATAAAAACCTAATCAAATGAGACAGAAAGAAATGATATGCGTGTATTAGGGTGATGCGCAAGCAGGTATAATTACATCGCATCCGTTCAATTCAATAAGTGATAACTAAATTTTATATTACCACTCACGACTGATCTAATTATCCGTCGTAAAGTTGCGGATGATAATTTGGAGGGTTGGCTCTGTTGATAAAGTTCAAAGGCCAATTTAGTGTATATAGAAAAGCTAATAATTGTCGATAAGTTGTATTCAAACAATTGTGTCATGATATGGCAGGTTTGTTACTACTTACACAGGTGGTTGTGGTGGTATATAAATTATTGTGAATACCATAGTAAGTGCAATGATTGATAGGCCTGAAACATGAAACACAAACATATCGAGGCGCAGTTATTTGATATATGCTCTCAATCATTGCAATAAAGAATCACATGATACCATGCGTAACCATATACGATAGTACGTAAGGTGCTTATGTGGCCACTCCCATTGGAAATGCATTCGTATTATCTTCTACTTAGTTTACGCTGATTGTGTTATGGATTTCGCAGTGATCACTTTCAAGAGGAATTGACAAATAGTATAACCTGGAAAGTATGGTATATATGATATGTCTATAAAGATAACGGATCGCTGCACGACATAGTTGTTAACGTCTGCCTAATCAGAATATCAACGGTCACACAATGGGATATTCATTGTCAACAAATGTGAAACTCACGGGCCAGTGTCAACACCTCCCAAACATTAAACCCAGCTTTATTCCTCATTGTCAAAACAGGTTGCACCTACGTCATCACAGATGCATACATAAACACAACTTGCGCTAGTACCACTGGTAATATTATTGGGAATTTCTACTTGCAGCATCACGCCAATTGGTCATCAAAATTCAAACGCTGTACAAGTAATAGGAATATTCTATGGTAGCCCTGGTTGATTCGAATATTTTGTTCAACCCGCCATCAATTGATCCGTATTGTTATATATTGTTCAAACAGGTCCCCACGAAACGGATTATTGCTTGTCAGATTGGCTGCACGATAGAATAGCAACTGCAACACTAGATGGGCGCTAGTAAGCATTTGCACAAACCCCCCTCCACCCATCCCCTCGCCCACAAAATGCACTTTTGCATGATCTTCCGCTAGACACATTTGTGTCATTATTACAATTTTAAAACTGAACGTTTATCCCACAATGTAATGCTAATCATTTCTTTCTGCGCCGTCACTCACAGTAGAACCTGCGATTGTTGCTTGATGCGAGAATACCGCAACACTATAAATCACAATGCTGATGTATTTACCATCGTCCAAATTTTTTTGCAACAGATATGTATATTATACACGAGTTACGTTGGCGTAGATGCATGTCGTATGCCATGGTGTGAATGACATTACTAGGTAGCCACCTTAAAAGCATCAGCAGTGATAAACCTAGAAGAAACCTACTTACAACAATGAGACACATAATGCTTCGAGGTTTCGTAAAACATGAGACGCCAATTGTGGTTTGGTGCGTTCAAGTTTATTGCGCAACGGAGGAATGGAGGACGCAACTAACAAGGAAATCAATTTAAGACTGCGGACATAATTATGTCTGCAGTTATTCTACATACCTATTAGGATAACCATTAGTTATACCTTACATGTATATTGCAGTAGACAAATATCTTGCAGACAATGTTTTCCTTTAAATATTTCTCAGGAGCGAAAAAACTCCATTATGCTATGAGTTTATTGATAAACACGCTGGAATACATCGATATTACATAACAGGACATAAAAGACCTTTACGCCTTATATAATAATACGTTATTTATGATTTCAACGTCCAAGGTCCATTGCACGGATCATATGAGGCTCAATGCATTACAAGACCATGCTCATCGGCTGCCCACTCGATAGACATCGCCATGTGAAATGTACTGTAACAAACTCCTTCTCTGTTTATCGATTCTACCCCTATATAATAAATCGCTGAATATTGTCAATATCATTATGGTATCATCGAATTCTCTCAAGTGGACGAACATTTGTATGGCCCCGACACCTGCCTAGTGCCGACATCTGCACTGATTGGAAGCTCTCATTGATGTGCGTAATCGCAGGATGACAGTAAGTTATCACAATCTTGCTCTCATTTGACCTTTTTGCATCTTAGTCGTTATATGAACACTCTTGCGGTTATTGTATGATTGCTGCCATATGTCATCTTCATTTCCTTGATATCTACTTATCCGTAGTTGAATGGCTAGTGCTTGAAAGATACACTCGGACATACACTATAGACTAATCTACAACATTACTTCCTCCTGACAAATATGGATAGTTTACTCTACCCTGTTTCTGGGGAAAACATCGGTTTTTTTCAGTTCAGGATAATTCAAAAACCTGATCATAAAACGCCGCAGAAGTAGTGCAAACTAAGCAGTGGCAGAATAATTGACAAACCACGCGATAACTTATTGAAATGACAACATCTGTCTTGGACTTCCTATGATTATATCATATTCAGTCTGTGTTGTGTATTATCGCTTACTCTCAACGACGCTTAAAATGATGGCCAATTGATTAATATATATAAATTAACCAGCGCACCAAAATACATATCACAAACAGAGACCAGTTTTGTGCCTTGCAATGGAATCCCCGGGAGCTGATTCACAAAGTTAGTTTATAATGTTTGCGGGTGACTTTATTTTCACACTAAGCAATTGATCGTGAACAAGACGCTGTTCAATACCAACACCTTAAGACTTCCGTATTGTTCTAGGATATTTGCAATTCTGAGGGTTGTGAGGTGGGGTGAGGGGCGGGAGGTAGTGTTCATGCATTGCAAAGTCGCTTTTGGCTTTTGTAAAACAAGATGGTTATCTTTTACTTGAATCATTGCGGCATTACGAGAGTGCTTGAATGAACTTTTCAGTACATGCTCTGAGTTGGCTTGATAGAAGATATAGTTGAAATATAATTTGCGCAACGAAGCTGTTCGTGAACAGCAATATCCGTCTATATAATTCATGGCTTGTGTCAAATTGCGTCTTTCTTAACAATGAACTACCAAGTGAAATATGCGTTTTTATGAGCCATAGAATATTCATGCAATAAAACCAATATGCATTGGCGAATAGAATATGCTATTGCTTGACGCTGAATACAATTTATGGGCAGAAGTTTCCGGCGAAGTATTTACAAGGAATTGGCGCCCGACAAGTTTTTCATGCTCATTAATCCTCGTTGTTGCTGTCAGAAGAACTAATGACTAGAGGTTGTTTAGTTACGAAAAATCGGGTGGTGTTAACAAAGATATATAAGAATGTTGCGCTTTTATTTGCAAGCAAACAACCACCTTTTGTGCCGAATCCACGCTGTCTAGTGCCATTGATTGATCACTTCGCAGTTAAGCTAAATGAATGCGCTGGGTGTCTGTGCTAAGATGAGAAGCAAGGGGAAATATGGTGACCAAAAGGGCGCGAGGCAGGGGTAAAGAGGGCCTACAATGAATATTTACAACGAGTATTTCTCCGTGGATAAACCCTCAAGCGAGCTCCTGCTACCCATCGCACTGTAGAGTATTCTTGTAATAAAGCGCATTGTGTTGGCGTACTAAAGACGCTGCTTCAAATAAATGGTAAGTGTAAGGGGCGGGTAGCGGAGGTCACGCTGAAATGAGACGAGTTAAATGCGGTTGGGTTTTTTGGTTATAGTGAACAAAGTGTTCTGTTACCCAATGGACTTCATCTATAATGAACGAACGCCAGGTCGCTAAAAGCTATGGAATGGGGAACAGAGCGTCTGTCACGGTGACAATTCATTGACATGATGAATCTTATACACGCTAAACGCATAATAATGATACGTTATAAACAATATAAAGTGTATTACGATAATGATGTGACATACTTATCACGACTGCTGAATTTCTTCCTTTCCATTAATTTGTGGCACTTAAATGTTAAAATATCATGCGGACACATCAAAGACTGAGGCGATTCAAATATTAACACCTCTTTGCAAAAAAAAGGTTTTAAAGGTTGCAGCTGCTCATTGGTCACATGCTACTATGAAAAACATCAACAGTCGCTTGCTCCCCATAGATTTTCAGAGCAATGTTGAGCAACATATTAACCTCCACCTCTTCCATCACTCATGTTATCGACACGACAAATTCCAGGCGGGTTTCAAATACTAATGCAGTGGAGCATCTTACTTTGTTTTAGAATTAGATCCCAATAGGATATTGGTGTTAAGAGGTTTCTCACATTCAACCTAAAGAATTAAGCTAGAACAATGACAGCGTCGGTAGGGTTTAGATACACTATTTTGATTATTAGATTAAGTCAATGGCTTATCCAGTAATGTAATTTTAGAAGCATTTAAGTCAAAACGAATGTAATATTGTTGCATGCAGTATCAATCTTGCACGTTTTCTTTATATTCAAATGTTAGATCCATGATGGACGGCGTGATTGCATACTTTATTCTATGTTTAGGATTTACATAAGGCCTTGGACGGTACGAATGCTCCATACATGTTATTGATGCGTCAACTATGTAATACTGCATTCATCTACAAACAGTTTGCATGTTTTAAGCGAAGCCTTGGTAGCAGCGGATAAAGAAGCAATTGCTGGCATATCACCCGCATGGCGCAGAAGGCCAGCATAATGTCCAGCATGGCCACCATGTTGAACAGTCTCGAGAATAACTTGTCGAAACAGCCCCTTGATTTAAAGTTGGTGTACAGTAATCTCAAGGTTTGGTGCACATATACGTTCAGCGGGAATCGACCTGCTTAAGCGCTTCCTACGCGTACTATAACGTTATACCCAAATTGTATTTTACGTGCTTACAGTGCATCTCCATAACAGCAACTAATCGCATCAACTAACAGTTGCCAAATTTTTCTATTTGATCTCTTAAGCATAGGCTAGCCAGGAGTCATATGTGCAATATTTATCATCATGCTAATATGTTTTGATAATCAATGGTGTTATTCGTCTCTTACAATTAGAATGTAATATGAAGATAATCAGCTTGTCTCGCATCAGCACACTACGGGCTTTACCAGTTAAATGTCGATTGCGTGCAAAGACCTAGATGTATCGCCGGCACACGGTGAGTCGACAGCTTGAACCAAGTAAAAGCAGATTTATTATGCGGTTCATTATTGAATGACATTTTATCTTCCGAGACATTACTCATCATCTATGCCATCAAAAATGAAAACGGTTGTCGATCATTTGCAATGCTTCATGTCTATTTATTTCAAGGTATGTTGAACATTACTTTTGGCGAGAGTAGCTAACAGAAGCTATTCTATGTGATTACAGATCACGCACCGTGACGCTGTTTTATAATACCGCTTTATAATTTTTAAGAGCGCCGGTTGCGGTACACCTATTCCAAAACCCAATGGATATCGAAAACTAAATACACCATAAGACATTTAAAAACATGCGTGAGAAAGGTTAAGATCGCTCAGCACTCTCACTGAAGATGCATAGGATATTTGCATCGATCACATGTGAATGCTTAAACATTCATCCATAATCCTTTAATTAAATGAATTCCGCACACATAGGTGACTGCGTATAGTGTATCTGATCTGGTGCAATGTATAAGGCCCTACAGAGCGCAGGTAACCTAACAAGTGGCCTACATTCTAGTCGGTTGTGATTACCAGTTAGAACGACCTATCACATGCTCAAACTTACGTTCAAGTGTAAGCGAAAACTGAAAGCGAGCAGAGTCTGTGGATGATGTGTTCACCAGGCTGTGGTGTCCGTTTCAACATTGTGCAAGGTATTCTTAGAAAGCAAAAAGCAAAACAAAACATACACTCTATATGTGAAAACATTATCGTTTGTGACTTATTTAGTCGCATTAACGATGCATAATATGCCCGACGGTTAAGCGCTCGTTACCGCCAAGCCGAATATATCGTCTAGGTTATTTGTTGTTCAATAATTTAAAAAGCTATGTGCAAATGTTGCAGTTTTACAGTTATACATATAATACTGCTAAGTGGGTGATATTTTTAGTGAAAAATATCATAGTAGAAAAATTAACACCCCATATCCTAGCAAAATTATGTATAATACATGAGCACATGGGCGTTGGGTGAAATCGAATAGAAACTCACAGCTATAATATTTTTAATATGTTCTCACAGAGGTGTGCTGTTCATGTGTTCACGCCTTATTTCCAACCTGAAACTTGGCATTCAGCGATTTTACAAGCCACGTTCAACTCAGTGACCATAATATTTGTCAAAATGTCTCTGTTCTAGGTGCGGCAAAGATTTAGCAGCTATACCTGCAAACTGTGCGTGATCTGTCCCATCAAATCCTCTTCCTCAAAGAGCATCGTCACCGAGCGATGATTTGCAGTCTAGGAAGGCCATGGTAATTGATATAGCATTGCATGTGATCCTCAAGACATAGCTAATAAGTCTGTTCATAGTCACGAAATATTTCCCTGATCCCCTTCCGACGCTTTTCTGCTAGGATTAGCCCTCAGATGGATCAACACTTAACACCAGACGATAATAGAGACACCTGCGTTGGCCCGAGAGGATAATGGCAGATATTAAACGATCCAACCACAGCTGAGGTGCGAGCAAATTGAACTTAAACGAAGTTGCATCGAGTATGATGTTGATTTCGACTCCAATTGATCTCCAATTAGTCCGTTGTTAAAAAAAATGATGTTAAAGTTATAACAGCAAAGTTAATAAATCAAAGCAGGCGCATTTGAACGCACATGCAATGCGTTATAACTCAGCTTCTAGTAGCTAGTCGATGGTCGGACATTACATATCTTATAGCATGTAATGTGACAATGTGCCTTCTGTACTTTAAAATGCTGCCTTGAAAATAAAATCAAAAACCAAAGTGTTCGATTCTGATTAGCTAATACTGTTTCAGGTATGGCATACGTCGTATTGCATTCATTCAAATTTGAATGCTGGTCCCTCTGATATATTTAGCAATAGGTTCTTTCCATTGCGACCCATTCAAACGTATAAGTCTTGCTCAATGTTTGTTCAATATAGGTTATATATTTATACCTGAACAATTAACCACACTGTGTCAAGCATGATACGACAATATGGTTAAGTGATTGTCTTGTAGGTACTGATCACGATGCCGCATGAATTATGTTGAGTAAATGAATGTCATTCAAGGAAATGCAGCCCAACAGCGCCCAACAAGTATATAATATATTAAATCTACTCCAGATTGTCCGACATATTTATAATCCTTTTTCAGTTCATAAGTTAACACTGACATATTGCCATTGAACGACCAACTTTCCTGTTGCCATATGCTGTATACATATACACGGCGTATGACAAAGATAACGCATGACAAACACTAACGTACAAAGGACATCTTATAAGCCACTTGAAATTCAAGAAGCCTTCTGCAAAGCCGTTAAGCCTCAAGCTTGAGCTCAGTCCAGCAATTTAATTAACCGATGCTTGCAGTTTACTCCCAAAACACCCGCACACGATACCTTCATGCCCATATTCATAGCTGCACGTCAAACTAATCACTCCAGCATCGATAGACAATGCTTATGACTCTTGTTTTGATGTTCGGTAGTTCCAATCCCGTTGATGTGTTGTGCTTCTGTGAACGACTTGACCCGACTTGATGATGAACCCTGTAGACAAACACGTCATATCTCTTAGGCCTGGCCCACAATGTAATGTCGGTGCGGCTGCTGAAGATAACCAGAGGCCTCTTCTCTTAACTCCTCCATTGTCTTCAGATTTGGCTGTTGGTTCGTTTACAGCCTTCTTGTTTTGTGGGTCGACAACGGTGGGCGTAAGCTCGTCAGCTGCGCAATAATTGACAGGCAGACGTGATTTATCTCATGCTGTTTCAGTGTAATCTGCGTCTTATATAGAGCTTTTGATAATATAAATGAACCGCAACCACAGCTAGGCAGTGCACACTGTAGTCAGGGCGAAACGGGTTGAAACTAGGTCTATGTTGAACGATTCGCGGAAAAGTGATAATGATTAAGGGAAAAAAAATGTACCCTCGAATGACACTCTGGCTGAAGCCGACCTTGTTGCATTTCGTAAATTATGCTCAAAAGAATTATGGAATTCTCAAATGTTAATGCATAGAAACCAATCAGCTGAAACGATATGCATCTACAACCCTCTCTTTTTGTTTACATATTATTTATGTGTAAGTGGCATTGCAGCAAACTGCAGATAAGATGTGCCGGGCGTTGACATACTCGGTTTCACACCTTCTGGCAGAATGTAATTTTAGATTATTTGACGCAAGTAATAGGCCGTCCACACCAATATCTTTAGATGCTCAATGCTGCTTCTTTTATTATGTATGCTATGCTGTAATGAGAAAATGGAAACATTTAAAACTCTTGATTTACGACAAAATGTAAGAATTACACCATTTTGGGTAATGTTGCATGTCAATCGATACAAATGCCATAACCAAATATATGCTGCAGTCCCTTAGATAGAACGCAAAATAACGCTTCACACTGTTATGGCTTTTCTGCAATGCTTGAATGCACGCTGTTTTCAACGAAGCAGAAATTATTGCATTCCCGTACTGCCGTTTTGGATCGGCTGGTTAACATAGCTGTTTGGACCATCAATCTATGCAAAAATGTGGTACTGTATATCTTCAATGTTCAAGTAAGTGGTTGGTTAAGCAAGTCTACCAAGAAGTATGAACTGCAAATCACCAGATTACACAAGAAAAGTTATGCTCTGCGTATGCTTTGTACACATATAATCTTCAAAATAATACCTGAACGTTAACAATTGTTTGTCTTAGACCTATCCATAATGTTAGCGTAGTCCTAGCTCCGTTACTATCCTTGTTCACGGTGCAATTGACCTAGATAAAGTCTTTCAAAGTACAAAAGAGCACAGCTGTGTAGTGTGTAATTAACACATCGTGAGGTGCTGTTATTGTAATTGATGGAAATTGACCCCGGGACGGCCAATGCATATTGACAACGTGACGGGAACTAATTATATTTGAACGAGAATTGCATGCCTAGATTTAATAATACGGCAATTGATTATCCTCTTTAATATTATTTGTATGATATTAAGCAAGCATAACAGGTTCACTGGTCTAGGCGTTATATAATACTTATAAGCTGCCTATAAGTCAATAGTGAATCAGGATTTTTGCTTATTGAGCTTTCCACCTCCTCAAAGGCAACTGTCAAATAATAATTTATTTCACGATAAGAGATAAAGATACCAGACCCACGTGCTTATTAGCATATATGTGCTGTTATCAACTATGTGTTAAGAACTACTGCGTCGCACCACTAAATACCGGAAAAAGCAAGCATGCTTAACAATGCATCACTGAATTTGATCTCATGAATTTAAATACAAAAGTGTTGCTGTCTACTTCTGCGATTGGCAAATTTTGTAAAAGAAAAGAAAGCTAGTTATGAATACCTCATAGGATCACCGACTGGCTTTTGTATGAAGTACCACAGCGTGGACATTTTTATCTGGTAAGCTTCTGACAACGGTAATCGCCTTCAGCATGATCAGAGCAAACCATTCTAGGTCAATGTTGTGCAAATTCAATCATTTGATTATTATTGAAGCCATTAAGTTGTCGGTACAATACAACATCGAATTCCCATAGCTTTGAGAGAGGATGTCGACCGCCAGATTTAAGAGTTGGCAGAAGCAGTAATGTTTAAGGACAGTAACAGTGCGTATGCTCATCCCATAGTTAATGTAACTAAAAAGACAAAGGTTAAAAATATGAGTTGATGATAAGTACTTAAATTCCGTTACTGTTCCTGACGTATATCCTATGCTCAACATGGAGGGCTTAGTGTTTGAAATAGGGTGTTGCCTCATAATCATACTTGATCTGGCTAAATGATATTGGCGAGTACCGACGGACCAATCCAGTCAGGATATGACCTTTCTGAGACCAAGGCCATGCCTTTTGGTTTGATGAATGCTAGTTAAATATTGCAGAAACTCGGGTAACGCATAAGGTCCATCCTCTTGGGTACATTGACAATATTGCTTTTTACTCTGGTGACTGGTCGGAGCATATTCAGTAATTGGGCAATGCCTTGCAAACTGGTTTTACTGTGCATCACATAAAATGTGTGTTGGGTATGCATAATGTGAGGTATCTAGGACGTTTTGTAAGTTTAGGCTGCCATGAACTAGATCAATCACACCTGCAGCCCATTTTATATTTTCCTCTGCCTCAGACTACAAACAAGCTTAAAATGTTTCTTTGTATGTGTAATTACTATAGACTGTACACAACAGGTTACAGTGAGATTGATAAACCTTTAACTGATCTTACTGAGAAGTATGTACCTTGTGTTGTATCATGTATTGAAAGCAGTCAAAGGGTGTTTGAAGAACTTGAGCTGAAGTTGTGTTCTGCTGTTTGTTCCTGATGTGTCGAAGTTTGTTGCTTTGTATGTTGATGCTTAAGGGTATGCAGTGGGAGCCTGGCTCAGCCAGTAAGATAAAATGGGAGAGGGGCATCCATTTGCTTTTGCAAGTCAAAAGCTAGCCGAGTCGCAATTAATATGGGCATTTATTGAGATGGAAGCCTATGCAGGTATCTGAGCATTGAAACGCTTTGACAGCCAGTTATTTAGGACTGATATAAAATTGGTTTCAGTTCACAACCCCTTCTTGTATTACATTACATTGCGGACCCGGCCTAAGAGATATAACATGTTTCTTTATAGGGTTCATCGCCTAATCGACTCATCAATGCTACGGTCGTTTCTAGAACACAGAACATCAAGAGGATTGGAATTTACCGTACATCAAAACTAGAATAATAGAAATTGACTATCAATCCTGGAAAGATCAATGAATTTGTTCCAGAAGGTACCACGTGCGGATGTGTTTGGAGTAATCTGCAAGCATCAGGTGATTTAATCACTGTGCTTAGCTCCAGCTCAATTCGTAACGGCTTTTCAGGAGGCTTCTTGAATGTCAAATGGCTAATGAGGTGCGCTTTGTGCGTACTTTAATGATTTTGGCATGCGTTACCGTTGTCATACGCTGTGTATTCAGCATATGGCAACATGAAAATTTGTTGTTCAATCGAAAAATGTTAGTGTTTACTTACGTACTCAAAAAGGATTAAAATATGTCATAAGTCACTTTCCAAGCCATTGAAGCATTTAAATAATCCTCACAGGTGTGAATATGAAATCAACTCGCTCGAATCGTCTATTGGAAGCTTGTTGTTGTGTTTAAAAGCCTTTTGTTCCGTTGTTTGAATTAAGTTTCTTGACTGTTACTTGGAATAGTCCACACTATAAAAAATATAGCACATGCCCATTTATACGCTGAATGATGTGTCATCTATCCACCATTCTATTGTCAGTGATAGTATTTTTGGTAAGTCAAAAAACAGCATGAAAAGTTGTGACGCGACCTGTTCGTCAAATCACAACGCCTTATCGATGACAATCAATGCATGTGAGAACATTATGGTCGCTTTAAAGATGATCAACTATCATACAGCTAGGCGTCTGAAGTAGATTTTGAGCGGTAGAGTGTTTGAAGTGATATTTGATAGCATGATGTACGGTAACTGAATGATCTGATTTTATGTAGCAATAATGAGCGCTTTAATTGTAGTCATAAAGCAGCTTTTGATGGATTTGTTAGCGGTTCTCGAGCTAGAAATGTGTCCCGTCGAGCTAGTCTTTATTGTGTGTTAGATACAGCTCATTAAAACACGAAACAAACGTTCAATAAATCAGGCATTGCGTGTGGTAAACCCAATAATGGCACAGTGTACGGCATGTTGCAGCCGTCACAACATTACGCTGCGACGTTGGACAATGATACGAAGAAATCCAAATTCGCACATGTGTTATGACTTATTGCGTTAAGGGAGAAAAAATATGATTACAACTAAAAGTGACTAAGTCTACTACACAAACGATGTGAGATCATCTGCAATATATATACATGTATATATATATATATATATACATATATATATATTTATATATATATATATATATATTTATATATATATATATATATATATATATATATATATATATATATATATATATATATATATATATATATATATATATATATATATATATATATATATATATATATATATATATATATATATATATATATATATATATATATATATATATATATATATGCTGCCTGTTGCAGCATTTTGTTCACTGTGTCATGCATGTCTAATTGGTGAACGTTTCTTCTCTGGTTTAACAAGCTTTATTCAACATACATCAAATACTTGCTGGACAACACTTGCTCGACAATACATCACAAACGTACTTAGGATATTTCAAGCCGTTCGACTTTCCATAGCAAATTTCAGCTGAGTACAGTAATTTAATACCCTGTTTTCTCAAGCAAACACTCGCACACAAACCTTCAGACCCCAATTTAGGATCAAACAGCTTATCGATCTCTCCAGCATTGATAGCGATCCGTCCCTACGTAAGAACCGCTGAATTGCTTTCTTCGATCGTTAACCCTTTAGCCTGATTTTTACACAGCTCACTATCTTTGAGTTATATTTAGCTTGATAATTTCCAGCCTGCCTATGTCTTATATCATAAATGACAAATACGCGCTAATAAGTGTTGTATTTAGGGGCGGAAACAAAATTAATTTCGATTGTGCAATAAAGCAATGTTCCATGGTGCATTAACTTCTCAGCTCCAAATAAAGATGGTCTACCACAGGTTGATACATAAATCATAAATGTAAGAGAACCTCGTTTCTAATTGACCACAATATACAAATATTCAGCAGTGGTCTTCACGCTAAAAGCTTACATTTGTAAAATTTTCAATATATATTTTAGCATAGAATTAAGAGGTGCTGATGGAACGAAACATAACGCAACAACAGTTTTGAAGTACATTCTGCTGTTGGGGCGATAATGGATTGACACCTGATTTCTAATTAAGTATTTGCGGTAAAGTGAAAATCATTGTAAAACTGTGGCCTTAAACGGCGACCTTGTTGCATGTTTGGTTTAATGATTCCCATCCTTTATTATTAGAAAACCATCAGCAAAAATGATATTCAACTTCGCCCCACTATCTGTGTTTTCGCTCATGGTTTTTTTTGCTAGTTGCGTTGTAACAAACCGCAAGAAGAATGAGCAGGTCTTGCAATTAAATAAGCAGCGCATTGAGGTTGGCTAAAATCTTTGCATCGTAAGATTATTTGCGCTGCGATATTTGAGACATTTATTTATTACCAATGCGAAGTGCCCCATGCTTTTATACGAGTACTAGGGGACACTCACACATCTTGTTGATGCGTTGGCATTGTCTGCTTCATGCCACCTTTCAGAAAGAGCATTTAGATTCTCTGACGAGAGCACAATATGGATTCTGTGCAATTAAAGAAATGAGGCCGTCATCACCAATGTCTTTGTATGCACCATTCTGCTTCATTTAATATAAATACTATGTTATTATCAGAATAAAGGAAATACGTAAAACCCTTGGTACATGGCAAACTGTAAAAAAATCGCCATTTTGGGATACATTGACTAATGTCGTATGACAGATATCGCGACGAACGAGATTTCCGCTGCAGCTCACTTTGTTCGAGCCAGAAATAGATCTTCAGCACGGTTATAAAGTTGAATGTACGCTGTAAGCAAGGACACAAACATGATTGCATTCCTGCGCTTCCGTTTGGGATCTTCTGGCGAACATAGCTGCTGGGATCGTCAAGCTATACATTGTTATGGTATTATATATCTTGGCTATAATGTTCCAGTGAGCAGCGGGTTTAGCAAGCCAATCAAGTAATATGAATCGCCTTTGCAGTTAGTTATGCTCTTCGCGTGCATTGCAGCAACGTAACAAATGACCTCCAAAATAATGCCTGAATGTTTACTAATGTTTGTTTTTGCCCTATCCACAATGTTTCCATATGCTATAAACATACCCTACACTGGATATTCACTAGCACTCGGTTTTACAGAGTGTAGTCCCTGAAATATACTTCACATTACTGCTAGACTCCGCACCAGAGAGATAGTGGGTAATGAATAACGACACCGCAGTTGGTTGGTCTCCCTGGATTTCGGAATGATTTCGAATGATTGTCCTCAGTTCTTGAGGTCTTTATATACCATTTCGTTTGGCGTGCGACCAAATGGGCGGACGCCTCATTAATTCATCATTAATTCACTAAGCTATATGTAAGGCGAATCACCTTAAACTTAAATGGCCTTTACGTTGGCCATGACATTTACATATAAACATACGATTAACATTACACAGGAGATTACAAATAATGTGACTAAAACTTATATGGCCTTTCATTTGGCCCCAGAACATTAACATACATGCATAAATTAGACTGACCCCCAACAACTATTTATAAACTTCAAAGGGTTCGGCAACATCAAAGATCACTCGTCACGTGGCTTGGCGGAGGTCAATATTATCACTTTAGACCGTTATGACTTTAGATCGCTACATTATGACACATGGTTCTACTCCACAGGGGGAGCCTGGCCTAAGCCGTCAATCATAACACCATATACCTACTCTTTCAGCACCAAATGAATGGTTTAGCTTCATTCGCTGCAAAGCACGTGTCGACCCAGCCTCTTAACTATCCATTCAGTGCAATATACGAAGTTAATAACATATAAGATACAAGAGAGCGCAGCAGTGTTTCTTGATGTGAGCAAAATATTTTTGAAGGGCTCTTATTGTAATTAATGGAAATGGTCCCCAGGACGGCAATGCCTCTTGGTCTCTTGACAACCTGAGAGGTTCAGATAATGCTAGGCAATGGATGTAAAGATACTTAACGAACAGTTGTCAGCTGGCAGTCAAAGACTAGTTTATTTCTAGATAGGATATGTTGGTACAAGAATCATGCGCTAATAAGTTTACTTCGCGAAATATGTGCTTTTATCATCTATTTGGTAAACGATTTCATCGGAATGTGTTGTTCACGACTACTCTGCACCAAATACAAGGCAAGATTGAATGTTATGCAATTGAAATATACAAGCATGCTCAACATTAAATCACCAAAATCGATTGCATATATTAAAATACAAGAGAGTTGCTGTCAACTTCAGCGTGCGACATACATTGTAATAGAAGAGAGGCTATTTATGAGTATCTCTAAGGATCATCAACTAGCTTTAGCATGAAGTGACACAGCGTGGATACTTTTATTTGACAAGCCTCTGACAACGGTAATCGCCTACAGCACTGTCAGTGCAAACCATTCCGGACAGCTTAGTGTAGTGCTTATTTAGCCCAACATTTTACGATCATTGAAGCTCAATGCAAATAATGCTGGCAAGTAAGTTGTCGCTACAACCCCAATAATTAAATGAGAGAGATTGAAGCATCTGTCCGATTTTAAATAATTTGACAGGACAGTGACAGCCGCTCTGTAACTTTCTGATGTAACTCCACCAGTAAAGCAAATAGGTTATGGTAGATGACTTAGGTACATTGCAGGTGATAACAATGACAATATATGAGCAACTTTTGTTTTCTGTCAGCATCTCAATTTCCGAGAGGAGACGAACTGCGACTTAATTCACAGATAAAGGTGAACCATTGCGCAAGTGCCTTATTAATGATTATTGTTATGTCAAAGTATACGAGCAGATGATTTGAAAGGTGAAATTGATAAATTAGGGAAATGTAAGTATCGGGTTAGAAATTTAAATGATTTTGCATGAAAGACGTGACTAAGGTTACCATCCTGCTTTATAGGCCAAATATAGATCAATAATATAGGCACGGAAAACACAGTCGGAATAGGAATGGGCCCATTATGTACCCTGTTATCTTATATAACAGCGAAGTTGACATTCTTGAGGTGATATTGCCGATAACGGTAGTGATATAGTGCATACGAAATAAACATTTATTGCTATTCGGCAGCTCTATTACCAACATCTTTATTCCTTTGCATCTGGTCTCAATAGCAACCTTTGAACCCGGTTTTTACTTCACATGTATTGTATTTTGATACCTGATATCTTATCCAAACCGTTATTGAGGTGATCGAGCGGGCTGTTTAATACATTCATTGAAATAATTTCCATTGCAATCGCTCAGTATAAACACAACTTATGCGCGCAAAAACTATGAGCACCAACATGTATCGGAAATCGGCATTATATTACAAATATATGTATATATGTAAGCATGCATATATATATATATATATATATATATATATATATATATATATATATATATATATATATATATATATATATATATATATATATATATATATATATATATATATATATATACATATATACATTTATTTATATATATGTATTTATATATATATACATATATATATATATATATATATATATATTATATAATTACGTACATAAGTCTATATGTATACATATACACACAAACATATATATGCACAAACATATATACCTATATATAAGCATACATATACGTCCATATATAATATATATATATATATATATATATAATACATAAATTTTTATTCATATACATATATACATATGAATGTATACATAAGTATATATATACATATGTGCATATATATGCATACGTTTGCATATGAAACCAAGAATATATATAAATATATACATACAAATAAATATATATATAAATGTATTAATATATATATTTATATATGTACATATATGTAAATATAAACATATATATAAAGATAAATATATTTATGTATGTGCACATATATATTGTATATATTTGTACATATGCATATATTTTTATATATAAGTTTATGTAACTATAGAACACAGGACGAGTCTCGTTACTGACGAGCCTCAAATAGATGCTTGAGTTCGTGCAAGGCCGCTTCTGTGATAAGATTATTGCCACATTAACCGCTAAACTAGAAAAAATGTATGGCTCTAGCTTGCACACTTGTGCCGAGGTCTTGGTTATAACCTTTCATCCGATCCAAGACGGCTATTTACATGGACGTCGTTGTTGAATCGCAATACTATATACTACCGAGAATACTACTTGGTATAAATAAGAGTCACTAAGAAACCAGGTCAGGTTAGACTCGACCCTGCTGCTGGTAACATGTAAGCCATAACTACGTGGTGCATGAACCCGCTGCCTTTAAGGGAAGCCTAGGGATAGGCAAAGGCTAGGAACCCTCAATCTCATAGGACAGGCGAGACAGTGGTAGCAGGCTAGATCGTAGAAGACGTTAGTGGGTGGCACCTCCGGGACCAGCAGCATCACTTCATCTGTGGACGGAAACAGACAAAATGAGGTTCGCGACAGGCCTCGCCAGCCAGCATGTACTACGTTGCGCAAGATGACGAACTCGGCGCCGACAGAGAGACGTTTTGAAAGGGCAGCGGTTTTAAGTAGCGCCAGACTGCATGAGTGTTTTGGCCAGGACCTCTTTGCCAACGTTGGGTGAGCTTTATAGCACTATGCCTGAGCGTTTGCCCGCCGGAAAGTCCTGTAGCCCCGAACCAATATTTTGCTAGGTTGACTCCCCTTTTATTTCCTGTCTAAGGTAGGGCGAGATAGCTCAAAAGGCGAACCTAAGAGGCTACGCAAAATAACCTTTGGGTCAGACAACCGCAACGTAACAAGACAGCACCTGCTAGGGATGGTCTAAATGGTTGGATGGTAGCAACCAAGTGGTTCCAGAAATTGTACAGGTACTATAGCGGAGGTTGACGAACTAAGATCGATATGATCATCGGGCGAAAGAGCACTGGAAGTATGTGATGGATACGAAAGTGATCCCGAGTGGGACTGTTACAAAGAAGAAGCTGTGTTCGAACGAGACCTGAATACGAAGTTGGAAGCTGAAGAAATGTAGGGTCGAGCGAAGAATGTAAAGAGTCAGATTGAAAAGAGTGGTTGTGGACAGACCACGTTCAGAAAGCAATCGAAGGGAAACGTGCGACTGAGAAGGAAATGGAACTGAAACCATTTGTAGAAGCAAGGCATTTATCGTATTCATAAAGAATCCTAATCTGAGTAGTCGGCGAGCTCAGATAAGGCGTATCAACAAAACAAATAGTTAGCGAACTCAGTTGAGACAGCCTGTTCAGGGATGACAAACTGTCATAAAGCGTGGATACACAGCAATGCGATATTAGCGTGTGTAACATGGTGTTAGGATTGGATTCACGACAAATATGACCGTCTGTTTATGTACCGTTTTGGATCCACCACCTGTATTGAAAAACCTATGAATCATAACATATGCATGACATATTTTGATTTGCAGTCGTTGAATAAGGCATGTGATAAAAGTGCAAACCAACCTCATACAGGGTAACGAAGGATAGTCATTGACGGTGCGCGTAGTCATGCTGTTGCCTCGATGACACATGACATGTTGCTATTGTTGACATTCAATTTCGTCAAAGCTGCAGTTACATGCCGAATAACCACATCACTCACATATTTTCTAGGTTATCACAATGTAATTCATACTAAATCATTGGCCACTGTTTTCTGTCACCCCCCTTTTGTGATCCTACGTCATACATTCTTTGAACAAGTTGCTCCATGGTAGAGATGTATTGCTTTGATAACACCAAACATAATCAATAAGAGCAATCGGTTCAATTCCGATATATACCGGTCATGAGCATCACTAACATAAAACAGTCGGACGGAATAAGGAAAGCCCGCGGCTTAATAATATATGATTCAGCTGGCAATCCCCTGTCCGGTCATCTGTATTCTGACATGCGGAAAATGGCACACCAACAGCAAACTCAATGTTCAGTCATCATTGAATCATTCAACGCAAAAGGTGCACAAATTAAGTGTTTGCGCAACCTCGATCAGAAATGGTGGATGACACATCTTATGTGGCACCTGAATGCTTATCCACTTCCAAAATGCAATCAAGATACCATAATCTATATAGACATGTATCCTGTATTAAACTATTGAGCAAAAGTAACAGGGGTATGTGTTGACAATTTGCAACGGTTATTGATTCTACAGTACAAATAATGCTGCTTTTCCTTCATCATTGATTTTACTCCATCTTTATTATTAACAAATTACAATTATTTTAAGCTTTTGAATATTCTACTGCCTATTGTCTTGGTAAATAAATAATGAACAGAATAGTTCTCTTAGATGTATTAGCTAAATCGGCATTCAAATGCGTTTGGATGATATTGCCTTTGTGAAATCGTCAGGAGAACACGCAAGGCATATGAACGAACGTTATTTCACGTTTGTGATATCTGTTACACCAGTTGCACGTGTTGTTCATTGTCGAACTAGACTCGAAGAATAAAATCAATAAAGTATGCCTTAAACTATGCATCGCGTCGACCTTTTGTAAGCGATTCTACTGGGCGGAGTTCCTGTTAATCACAAGCATTGATCGGACAGCTGTAGGGCCCTTTTGTTGCTGCTCTTGATTAAGTACATAAAAAGTGAGCAATTTTGTCAATGAAACAAAGACGGGAAAAATGATATCCGACGCTTTAGTTGCTATGCTAGGCAATTTATAATGACGTTAATTGTTTTAAATAGTTTCCTGACGTTTGTGAAGTCTAGACATTTATTTTCTAAGGAATTTACCAATACAAGTAGGTTATGTATAACCGGGCCATGAAAGTCTGCAAAGTTTGAAAATGAAAACGATGAAAATATATATCTACACGCGCTTTTGAAGCGTCTACACACATTATTGACATTACGGCACATCATACGCATGGTTCATTGATTTTTTGCATTACGTACCCGCCAGCACTTTTTGTAAAGATATCGAGTGTACGTTTTCACGAGCACTGTTCTGTATTGAGGCGTTTTAACATCTGGTCCTCACTTATTTCAATAAGGTTGTTCGGATCCATTCATACTGCTTTTATCACACAATGACTGGCTTTCTATAACAACTGTATGTCTCAATATTGGATGTTCAGTACGATTAACATTATCGCGTAGATAAAGACAGACGTCTCATGGTATAACGATCTTACCATTGTTATATGGGTGTCATTTTATCAATCTCTTATCCGTTAGCTTAGCTTACCCTCGGGTTTGCATCGACTGCTTTGTCTTTAGCCATCAGAATTTTCACTGCCAGTCCAGTGATACACGGAGGCGTAGTTTGTCCTACATTGACGAGGAAAGAGCGATTTGGCGGCGCTTTTAATATACTAATGCTATCGTGAATAATCCTCAGCCTATTATGCGCAATGTCCGGCTGATTTCTATTACCAACGTTGCTATTCTAGCACGTTCTATCATTAATCATCTTGAAGTACACGCCAATGTTGCTGTTCAATTTAGCAGAACGCCTGACAACATACTATTTTTTATTTTGCATATAATGATGACTAAAAGTGGCAGAAATGACAACAAAGCAGCGTGGGTCGCGGTAGGGGAACTAACAAACATTGTGCAAGTTAGCAGCAAATTCTGGTTAATAGTAATATTTAGCACTTGGCATTTCAAACATTCATTTTGTAATATGCAGGGCATTTTTCACGGCGCCTGACGAACGTACGATTAAGGTTGAAAGTGTGTCTTAATCTCCTTCGCGTAATGCTTATATGCATCGTTAATCAATGAAACTGAACGGACTGAATGTGCAACATGTAAATCGCTCTGTTTCAAGTTGCACATATTTACGGTTTTGATTTGGTTCTTTCTCCATTTTTTGTGTTGTTGCCGGTCCCAGAATATATGTGATGGAACGAACATCCATGATATCTCTGCATTCCAACGACAAATAAATGTTCTCATCGTTCTTTTGTGCTTTGTGACAGCCATCGGAATCGCACACATCATAATTATGCATATTAGAAATGTTAAGAACTGATCGCTGAAAATTAAAATACCTGAAAATTCGTTTCGCCGGCATGGACGCTTTGACGATTCACAATCTGTGTACTTTTGTTTTGTTTCAGATCAGCTGCTTATTTCAGCTTAGATAAAGAGACTAAGCAGTTTTGTCGTGTTTATTCCTTGGACCCAAAGTAGCTATATATTGTTACGTTTATATGGACCATAGAATTGCGCGATTTTATATCGATAACAGCACGTGGGTTCGTTGACTACTCAAAGCAATATCAAACGTCAGTTACGCTTGAAACTAACAACTACTACATCTGGCATACGCAAGCGTGAACACTGTGGATCACGATACCAATGTGTCAGAGGAATGATTAACTGGGAATTCGGAATTACCTACGTGCTCCAAATTGATATCGGACGCAGCAAGAGGGCTACAATGAATACGGCATTTGACGATAGCTTGTTGCATAATGTCACACAGATAGCACCTGATGCAGTTCGTATCGCTTCCAGCTACTGGAACACGTTATAGAATTTGTACCCTCTTTTGTTCCGTGTATGAAAAACTCAGGGCAATCATTGTTTTCTTGAGTGTTTGGAACTGTACGCTACGAATATTGCTCAGAACATTGACTATTTATAATAAAACTAATACTTAAAGACCAGTTATAGCACACGTCAAACATTAAACCCCAATGTATTCAACCGGCTGAAGAAGGACGATGTGTCACCTTAACCAAGCAGCTTGGAAGAGTCATAGAAAAAAAGATTATGTATGGTTGAACCATGTATCAAAGACGTGAACATTATGATAACTAAATGGGCTAATAAGTACGTCTTAATAGGCAATCAAATCTCTTAATTATGGCGAATTGGAAAAGCTGAATGGTCGCCTGCTACCTTATGAACAAATACGTCTAGGCGATTAAATGTGTGCCCTTGTCTTGCTAGGAAACTCCCGGGGATTCACTTCAAGCAGAAAGAGGTACTGCAGGCTATTACAACTGATGAAGAACGTGACAGTGCATTTTAAGACATCCAGGAGACGGTTGAATTTTGGACACCGAGAGAGTCAAAATAACAGGGTCTTTGCAACTTGTAAAACGTGATAATCATCAAGAAGATGCCTTTAATTGCGGCAATTTACAAAGAGGTTGAACCAAGCCTGATATAAAACAGTATGATTACATAATTTGTACTTTTTCATATGGTAGCACGACTCGCAACAATTAGTCAAATATATATCTACATTCACTTTGGTCCTACCGACTCTGAAGGTGTATATAGCCCTTTCTCCGATTCTTATGGCTTAATGTAGTAATGACTAATGTACCAAAGAATTGGATTTTAATTCCAAAATATTTCGTTTTCTAGTGCCATTCGTGAATAGGAGTGTAATTACATGGATGAGAATACATTTAGGCCTGCAACTTAAACCAGATTGTATCACACAGAATAAAATCGAGAGTCGTTCGTGCAAATTATTGTCAGATTTATACCTTTGTAAATACAATAACTATATCAACACAGAATATAAAGTTGACAAAACAGACAGAAACTGTGGTTTCGCTTTATTCCTAACGTTTAATGCACACGGGCTTCTACCAAATACCATTACCGTGTGATCATATGGAACTTAATGGGACTGTTTAATAACAGGTCTAGGCTTCAATTATTGCAAAGGACTTCTTACGGGCTTCCTACAGGCATTGATGGCCGTACGGGGCCCGGCATCACCTGTAGGTATCATATGACCTTGGCATAAACATACAACAACACGACCTGACCGTCATAATCCTCTATAATTTGCGTCAATAAAATGTGCACTGAGTGGAATACCCTTATTGTATTACTGTACATCACTTAGACTTCAACTAATCGTATCATCTTACAATTTGCAACTCTCGCTGGTCTTGAAAGCATTTTTCTGTTGGTATAAATGAGCATAATGTGGTGCTCGAGCTGAACACGATCGGTCTTAATAATCGGATGTTGTTGGTCAAAAGAGCATTACATTTGGATAACAAATTTCGCATGTCCATTATAGTACCTTCTTTATGTCATTGACAGTAATCTATTCTCTAACGTAAGTAAATGACAATCCTCCTCCACCACTATCCAAATTCTGTCATTGTAATTGCCGATATTGTTAAGACAACAGTGCATAAGATGCAATGCGCGTTCATCCCAACAATGCAAAATGTATGCATCTCGAATCATCGTTTGCTCCTTCGCCGTGAGCTTATTCCACTCCGTAATATCCGCCATTTGCTAGGTTTGTACTTACACCTATCCGTTGTCGAGTGCATACGTGACATATACTCAAGGTGGATGACATAATTGTCGACGCAATACGTTGCACCACATGCCATCTATAACTGTGACATATCTGTATGATTTCTGTCTCTGCTCCGTCTACGACCGCATACTCTCGTGACTTTTGAGTAGCTCTCGATTCATCTTACATAAGGTGCTCGTTATATGTGAATCCAATGCTGTAAGCAGGGGCTACTTAGCTGGCAAAATACAGGTAATGATTAAGAGGATGGATTGCAAACACATTTTAAGTTATCATCGCGCAAAATGTACCACTGATATCTTGAATATATCTTCGTAAACGTAACAGTAGCCACGTTTAGATAGTCCCCTTAATATCTTTCTCCATGCCATGGTATGTATTACATTTTCTCAGCACTTAGAATATAGATGTATGGCCCAATGTATTGGTTAATGAGATAAATTTTGCCAAGTTTAATGTTAACTATATTGGCACGAGCGCATCTACATCACCCCTATGTGATCTTTGCAGACGTAGTCAACAAATGTGGCAAAGGAGATAAGTCATTCATATAAATGCTATTCTGTTTCACCCTGTGCGCATGTGCACTAAACACCAAGTTTGCGCGAATATATCGGAAGTTGAATTGTTCCAGCATGAAATATCTGACTTAGACAATATAACAAACTTTGCGGTTGCAGATGTTTTTTTTCTGTAATGTACCTTCAAAGTGCGCTTGTAAAATTAATCATGCTCTCTAGTGACGTATACATTGCACAAGATCACTTACATTACATCGTTTGTGCCCGAAACACATATGCTCAATATCATCGATGAATGTGAAAGCATTAATATCGACGCATGTGACGTGCAAACAAAACAACCATAACATTGATAGTGTGAATAATGCCCCATCTTAATCTTGTTCTCGCAAGTTTGTAAATGGTCTGATGTTTTATTCTGGTTTAGGGATGAGCGCAAACAACCAACAAATCATCTATGACGGCAAAGAGCACTGTTACCGAAAGCTACATAGCTGTTCTGGTAATTGATACGACATTGCGTGTAATCCTCACAACAAAGCTTATAAGTCAGTTCATATTCAAGAAATATTTTCCTGGTTCCCTCTTGAAACTATCCAGGCAAAACTGGCCTTAAAATGGATGACCGTGTAATAGAAGGCCACAAGAGTGACACCTGCGTCGGCTACAGAAAATAATGGCTTATATTAAATGAGCCAAAAACAGCTGAGGTTCATGTTGAACTTAAATGAAGGCGCATTTAGCCTAAATGAAGGCGCATTTAGCCAAATAATCAAAAACGCATGCTGCAATTCACCTTCATTCGTTCCGTCGATGTAAACAATTATGATATATACACAAATATGTATATATATATATATATATATATATATATATATATATATATATATATATATATATATATATATATATATATATATATATATATATATATATATATATATATATATATATATATATATATATATATATATGTATATATATATATATATATTTATATATATAAAATTTATATTTATATACATATATATTTGTCACTGTATATATGCATATATATGTGTATATATACATATATATGCATATATACATATATATATGTATGTGTGTGTGTACCTATTTATATACGTCATTATATGTGTATATGTACATATATATGCAAATATTCATCATTAAATGAATATATATACACATAAATACATGTTTATACATATATATTTTTATATATATATAAATATATATATATATTTATTAATAGATACACAGATATATATGAATATATATACCAACATATATATATTGAAATATATACATATATGTATATATATATATATATATATATATATATACATACACATATATGTATATATGTATATATATATTTTTATATATATATAGATATATATGTATGTATATATATATATATATATATATATATATATATATATATATATATATATATATATATATATATATATGTATATATATATATATTTACCTATGACTTCAGAACAATCTGATATGTCTAATCCTTTGCAAGTCAGCATACCTTAGTTTACTTATTTGGCCGTTTTGTGATTGAAAAAGAGCGGAAGGGAAATCACTATCATTTCGTTTTATGACAGAGCTGAATTGCCTCGACGGTAGATCACTTTTTAATCTAGATTGCGCCCTGACAACCATGTGAAGTGTTTAACAGATTTGTCATTTCGCAGGCACTGCAATACATATGGACATGACCTCTTGACATCCGCTTCACACTCCCCATGACCAATCTCGTCACAGACGAACAGCAAATAGATAATTGAGTTGCCTGACAGGACGCACATGGTGCAAGGAGATAAGGCAACGCAGCTCGTGTTATTTAGCTTCGCCTTGTGCCTCCTTAAGCCGCTTTATGAATCTCTTGCGAGGCAAACTGATCCTATGCCCGGCTCATACACATCTCTTCAGCCATAAAGACATAAAAAGGCTGCTCAAGTGATAAGATAATGGCCTCATTTATGTTGAATAATGCAAAAATGTACGGCCCTTGCTAGTATACTCAGATCTCATTGATTGTGACCTTACATTCAGTCTAAGATGGCACAAGCATTCATTGATATTATTGCATAACTGTGCGTTGGATAATTGTTTATATAACGCACTCGATGGTTTGCGGAATCAAATTCGGTAATGGTCGAGGCGCCATATACCTTACTTGATTATGCATTCCTTTGCCTCGGTGTTATCAGCTGAATCGACCTTCAACTCAAACGCCTAATTGGTAGCATTATTTATAGACTAAACGAGCAGGATAATGATCAGCAGTCTCCGAGCAATCAGTACTAATCGAGCATTCAGTCAACACTGATCAGAGGCTAGATGGCCGGAATTCCGAGCTGGGGAGATGAGCATTGGGAAATCAACGCGCTGTACTTAGGCTCGCCAACAACCGAAGGATCCACACCCCTCCCTACATCCCAAGCCGCCATCGCTAGAATAGGAGCCTACACCCAACATTTAGACCCCGCCCTCCGCCCACAAGCAACATAAATACCCGCACCTTATCTGGCAAGCTGCAGAGAAAGACAATTTACCCGGCGAACGCTTAGGCGGGCATTGCGTATAAGGACATCTTCTTTGTTTGCAGCGGAGCCTCGCCACACGCCATGGATAGAAACATCGCTCTGCCTTCGGTATAATCACTATCTGGGACTCGCCATTCGACTCTGACGCTGTAATTGCAAACCGCAACGGGAAATGGATACGACTGCCAAGTACTCGACAATTGCAAGAGTCGTCAAGTGCGAAGATTGTGTCCACCAAAGAAAAACTGATATATTTTTCCGCGTTGAGCAGATAAACCAAACATAGTGCATGGGATAACGTGTGTATTTGTAAAGTTGTGACGGATAACAATGTCAGCGAATATATAGTGATTGGTTAAACACGAATATTTTAACCTCGGTCAGATTGACCATCGTGCGTTCAGGTATTCATTGGATACCCCAGACACTACGGAGACAAAGGTTAGTAAACACATAATAGGACAGAGCAAAACAGTTTGTTTAATGGGTGTTAAAGAGCTATTGGATAACTCTTCATTTGGTCCGACGCCAGTAAGTTTGATGCAATGCCTAATATATATATATATGCACACACACACACACACTCACACACACACACACACACACACACACACACACACACACACACACACACACACACACACACACACACACACACACACACACACACACACATATATATATATATATATATATATATAAATATATGTATATATATATATGTATTTATATATATATATATATAAATATAAATGTTTACATATATATACATACATATATACATATATATACATATATATATATATATAAATATATACATATATATATATTTATATATATATATAAATATATAAATATATTTATATATGTATATGTGTATGTGTATATTTTCTATGTATGTATATATATATATGAATATTTATATATATATTTATTTTTATATATATATAATATATATATATATACATACATATATATATATATTCTCATGTATATATATATATATATTATTGTATATCTCTCGATATAATATATATATATGTGTAAGTATTTGTGTGTTAGTATGTATGTATGTATGTATTTATGTATGTATGTATGCATGCATGTGTGTATATATGTATGTATGCATGTATGTATGTATGTTTGTATGTATGTTTCTATGTATATATGTGTTATTGGACGTATTTATATATGTATGTATGTATGTATGTATGTATGTATGTATGTATGTATGTATGTATGTATATGTATGTATGTGTGTATGTATGTATGTATGTATGTATGTATGTATGTATGTATGTATGTGTATGTATGTATGTATGTATGTCGGGATGTATGTCTGTATGTATGTATGTATGTATGTATGTATGTATGTATGTATGTATGTATGTATGTATGTATGTATGTATGTATGTATGTATGTATGTATGTATGTATGTATGTATGTATGTATGATGTATGTATGTATGTATGTATGTTTGTATGTATGTGTGCCTCAATGTAAATATGTATTTATGTATGTGTATTTCTTTCTGTGGCAAGTATGTTTGTGCCTCTGGGAGTGTATGTTGGTATGTGTGCCTGTTGTCTTTGATGTGTAATTCTATTCAATGAGGTTTATAATGGTGCAATGACGGTTACGGATGGCTATATCCAGGATTGATTATCCCTTTGCTGCTACCTTAGCTTTAATCATATTTATGCTTTGTGCGATGATATTCTAGTAAGACACACGAGGATTCGTTGCTGGACCAATAAAACAAACAATAGGAATACCGGGATGCGCATCTCATTCATCGGAGATTACCTGTTGCATATTTGCAGTTTATTGCAGCATAAACTAGAAATTTTCATACTTGCTGCCTAACATCAGCTGACGCATCACTTCCTTCAAAGGACCAGCAATAAAGTGCACCTTGCCAAAAAATCTTTTGTTGACGATTCATGTTTGTTGGGTGCTCCCCCGGTCGGTTAGATGAATAGCAGAAGCGTCTTATTGATCAGCAATTTTGTAGTAACGATGCGGTGTCTGACAAGTATGAACGCAAAATAGATGCCGATTGTTCGGAGCTTGCATAAATGGAGATGCCTTCAAAAATATTAAAGTTACAGCGTACTTGTAGTGCATCTAGTACCGGATAGGATGGTCAACTTTGAGCATGTTCTTTCAGGTTTTGAAATTATCACCAATTCATCTGTAAAGACTAACAGTTAATCAATTGTTTTCAAGAATATCATTTTGATAAATGATTGCGTATATGTATGAGGTCTTTGTCAAATATATAAATCTGATATGCAAAGCAAACACTAATTGAATCTTTTTGCATCTTACTAGCAGATACAATGGACGTAAATTGGACTATTTTGCATGATGGTCTGAGCGTGCCAATATTGCTACTTCTTGCCATCACGCCAGGTTTGTCAATGTCACTTATTTTGGTCGCTAAGAACATAAATGGGAGTGTTGCCAGTCGCCGCGAGATTGCCGTCTTCAACAATGACGCGACGGTCTGATTTCTAGCCAGGGCCAGTGTATTAAACTAGTTCTAGTTCATTTCACGATGTTTTTTAGAAAGCTTAAAGATGCGTTATACCACTACCACGTTCTCATGTATAGTGAATTGTCATTATTTATTCTCAATTCATTCCATTACATTTAAAAGCAAAGCAGTGAGATTTATGCCTCAAAGAGAAAATCCTGATCAATAAATATTTTGATATCCTAATGCAGCTCTATACTCGTATTTTCAATGAAACTGGGCAACTGAAGTGAAATAATAGTCACATTTTCGGAATATCTCTATGCCGCTTATAACATTTTCTATTGCAGTCAGTCCAGTACAAATGTTAACACGGGGCGGAGTATTCGTCATGGATGCCGGAGATTCAATAAGCCTTGATTGTGCCTTCCATGAATCGGATTATGATCTATTTCGATGCCCCGTACTTTGGAAGAAATCACAGCACAATGAAGAGACACAAATTAATATCATGGGAAATATAAACGACCCGTTTTTGGATACGGACAGATACAGGGTAGAACTGGTTGAAACACCTCCAAAATACACCCTTGAGCTTCATATCAAAGGTAAAAAATGCAAACAAAATCCGAGTTACAGTTTGACATAAAAGTCCATTTAGCCTGGTGAGTAATACAGATTATGAGACGAAAGAAATCTGATGACTGTTTCAAAATCACATTCATGTATCTTAACCCCATTGCATTGATGTAAAAGGTCTGATGTGCTTTATTTGCTAAAGATGACAAGATTTATGTGATATCCTTTCGCAAAATGGTTGCTTGTGATTGGTTGAATTGCTCGCTCCAGATCTAGCACAGGAAGACAGTGGTAACTACACGTGTGAGGTGCGCGGACCACACTCGGTTGTGCTTCAGAGTGTTATTCATTCTCTCTATGTAAGAGGTAAACATTCAGCTTCCGTTATGTCAGTGTAACATTAATCATACGCTAAGATGTTTGACGATTTTAGTATGATTATCTGCTTAAATTTGTTTATTATTAATTGCATGTTGCTTATCTCGCCTAGCACCAGTTGAACACATCTTTATTACATCGTCAAGGAATTTAAGTGAATTGGCTCCGGAATATAAAACGCCATCTGTGTTGAGTTTTATTGAAGATGAACCGGCTACGATACGATGTATAGTGATCGGAGGATATCCTCCGCCAAGTATCGACCTAATGGTGGCAAAAACGCGAGTCACCAGTCAATTTAACTTTCAAAATGGAGCCCGTTTGCTCGGCGAACGAGGTTTGAAGGTCATGTCGTTTAGTTCTGAACGATGGACTACAAATTACATACCAAAAGCCCATGAAGATGGACGAAGGCTGCGATGCGTGGTAAAAGTGTCTGGCTTTAAAGCACAAAATGAAAACGTAAAGCTCAGCGTCGATTGTAAGTTTATATCTCACACTGACCGCTATTATCCTAATATCCACTTGATATTTCTGATTTCGGCTTATGCGGCATCGCCTTTTAAAACCACAATGCCTGTAGCCCTTACTGGCAATTACTGGAGCAGCAGCCTTAACGATCAAACGCTAAAGGAGATGGTTATCATCAATTGCAGATCAGCCACGTATCAACTGCGTTAATCAGCAAGCGTCAGTTGGTGATGAGAACGTGCGTATGCTTTGCACTGTGGCTGCTAAACCGGAACCCACACACTTCTGGATACTCGACGCCAATGAAACAACACTGAGACCTGGTGATGTAGTCAACGAATTTTGGACCACGTCGCAGGTACAATATCATACGATGGTATATATCAAACAAGTAATTGATTTTACAAGTTGCTTCATAGGTATAGTCTATAGCTCATTTGAACGTATTAAAATGACAGAAATGAAATTACTGGCTGACTTATTGCTAATAGGATGGTTGCAATCTACTTTGTGAATAATAGCACAGTCATGGTTATATAAACCATATCTATTAAGTGGCGGCTAGTATGGGCACTGACTTTATTTAGCAGTGTCCACTAGAGAGTGATATTGAGTGTTTGTGGTTTTATTAAGATGATCATAGCAATTTCGTTTGATGTGTTATGTGTTATATCACAGGAGTTGCAGGGCGGGATCCTTCAAGTAATATTACACCAGCGAAAGATACGACCAAATAACTTTCGACGATACAAACTTGTTGCAGAAAATAGCGTTGGTCTAAGTGTAGGGGAGGTTGTACTACAAAGAAGTAAGAATTGTAACTATTCTCGCCATAGTGCTTTGTCGTTCTTCTGATCAGACCCGAATAACACATTATGTTATTCACAATTGCCACTGTACATCACAATTGTCACTGTGCATCGATGTCACGTTATAGAACACAGTTCGTTGAGAGACCAATCTACAGACACACCTTCAGACGACGAAATCGATATAGGTATTGGCCGTTCAGCTTCGAAGGATCAGCACTCGCCCTTGTACGGGATGAATTCGGATGCTGCTGTTGCAAACAATAACACTCAACCCTTTCATATACTACTAACGTCGATATTGTGGATGTATATTTTGCTTCAATGGACATAGCGGAGCTAACATTGTGTGTGTTCTCGTACGGATTACATGTCACTTACGTCAATACCATCATTTTAACTGTGGTCATCGATCGGTTGTTTGAGTTGTTCGTGATTCTAACCATATCTATGATATATATTTAAAAATGATGCGTGATATGATCGGGCTTGTACGTATTTTTGTCGGTGAATGATGATTGTTGTATATTAACGCGTCACACACTTCTGTTAGTTGCGCATATGCAGCAATAAATAAATCCTTCGTTTCTAATAGAAATCGAACTATCTTAAATGCAGAAATACTTCGCACGGTGCAATTTGCTCCACGTATACGGGTCAATAGTTTCTCTTGTGCTTAATTATAAATATATATATATATATATATATATATATATATATATATATATATAGAGATATATATATATATATGGATATATATATATATATATATATAGATATATATATAAGATATATATATATATATATTATATATATAAATATATATATATATATTTATATATATATACAAAGATACATTCTTACATATTAATATATATACATAGTATATAAATATAAATATGTATAAATATATAAATCTATATAAACATATATATACATATATGAAAATATATATATATATATATAAATATATATATATACATATATATATATAAATATATATTTACATTCACATTTGTGAATTTTTTTCTGAATTGAGGTATATATATATATATATATATATATATATATACATTCACATTTGTGAATTTTTTTCTGAAAAATGTAATCTGTTCACCCAAACTCGGATTAGCATAACTGAGGTATATACTCTTTGTTAAAGGATATTTACTGGTACGCCCTCCTAGAGATAATCGAACGCTTCCATATTATGTGCGCCGACATTTGAGTCTTCAAATGACACATGAGGCTCTTGCTACCAAGGGTATTAACACCTGGCAGCGACTTTGCGTCTGTCACAGGTTATGTTATTATCGCTACAGCGAGCCAAAAAAATCAAATACTCAAAACCTACCACTTTACTTTCTTTAATAACAACTGAACCAAAGTTTGGGGCAATTTTTTTCATCCGCATAAAAACTGCCAAACAATAATGTCATCATTTCCCAGGTTTTCCTTTGCGATGTGGTTTCTTGCCAATATGCGTATCCTCAGCATACATCTCGCAATGACTCCAATTAACGTGACTCTCTTTGCAGTACTAACGTGTTATTTCGTTGTGAGCTTGATCGTCGACACTTTTCTAGCCACATCGTGGTGGCCGCTACAATTTACATCAACAGGTGCTTCCCGAAGGAGTCCATCGTAATCGGACTGGGTTTGTCAAGTATTTCAACAGCCTGATGCTTCTGTTATTGCAACCCTTGTCGAAGTGATCTCTTTCATATTCTTAGTTTCTGCTTGTCAGGTTGATTGAATTCCACAATACTTCAAGTGCACTATTGCAAACGTATTTCTTTCTACGAAATCTTGGCCTGTCTTTAAATTGCTATGAGCTCTTTCAACATTGAAATAAATATGATCGATAGTTGCGCCGATATAAGATTCATTATAATGAGCCCAAATTAATAGCTATACCAAACGGATTGGTGTTGGATAATGTTAGGTCCGCCCCCATCGCTTTGGTAAAAACAAAGAGTGTTTAGCTTAGCAAATCCGCATTATACAGCTATCTGGGTATTGTGCTTCACGCAGAGGCTTATAGACTGCCGACTACTATAATGTACGTGTAAATCTCTTAGGTGTCCGAAACTTCAAAAGCCAAGCCACATTCTTTATTTGTAATACCATCAACATCACAAGTATTGGTAGCGTGTGTGATGGGTTACCATATGTCTATTGTCTCAACATCGACATTCTCGGGATCACCGCATACCCTATACTGAATGAAACACCACAGTTACAATAGTAACTGACCAGACTAGGTTAAATTAGAGACATCCACAAAGCTTATAGGCTTTTTGAGATAATTTACTTGCTAATAGCATCTAGCATCAAAATATACATACATACATATTCAAATACATCTGCACAGCAACTGACAAAAAGTATAACCTATAGTATCTGCAGCATCTGCATGATAAATACAATCAAACTGCATTTACGAGCGAATGTGCTGAACTGACACGCTATTCTATACGAGTAGTTCTAGTTTGTGGGGTTGGGTCATACACATTACATGCGACAAAGCATCACCATGAAAAGTTTGCATTATGCATTCATCCGCACTAAGACTTAACCTTATACATTTTACCGGCAGTACATTATCTTGATGCATCAAGCACCAAATAAACCCATCCAAGCTGATGATGACATTTTACAGCAGATGTGGCGAGCAAACTTGTCTTGTGGGATTACAATCGAGGGTTCTGGTGGCTGATATTAATCGGGAATGGTGTAACGCGCTTCCGCGATATAAGAGAATGTCCATCTTAAACTGTTGACAGCATTCTATTGCAGATTGCAGCTAAGTCTCCATGCTGACAATCACTGTTTTCTACAATTGTTTAACCAAATAAAGCTTCCGTTGCTTGAAATGCTATGTATGCATATATGAAGATATATCTGGGGCTATAGACACAAGTTAATGGCATTGCATTCCTTGGCATACCTTTGTACAGAGCCAGTTGTAGGGCCGTGATGTTGCACATATCGCTGGAACCTAAATTTCTGATACATTGATAACGTCGATTACGACAACGATTATCAACACCTGCTTACATCCCAGCGCCATTGTATGCGCTCGTTCCTATGGTTGGCATGGGCCTACTTCACTATTCTCTACGATCAACTTTATCATTATCCATTATATGCATGTATGGGTCAACAAACATTCTTTTATGTGTTCCGTGACCGTCCTTATCAATTAGATATTATGTAATAACTGCAGAAAGCGTCGTCAACCAGTGTGGAGTCATAATGCAACACCCCCCCCCCCCCCCCCCCTTAAATACCTAACCGTGATATCTGAAGTAAACGGCCACTATCCAAATTAAATAGTCCCGGTGTAGCAAGTAGAGCCCTTTGAAGTAAACATTCCCAACCCGTCAATTCCCATAACAATTAACATCAGCCCGTTTGATCTTTATTAAAGCTAAAGGTGATTGTACCTCCACGCTTGCTGACGACGCCACACAATTGTATAAATACCTCCGTCCCCAGAAGTTAAAAACACATTAAGCATTGGGGCAACGAAACAGTCACCGTCGTACGGACCTAGTTGGAAGGCCAACTCCGTACGGCACATAGAAGTTTGGAATTCCAGCTCAGCAGTAGCCTCTGGACATCACCAGAGTTACTCCATATCACAGTTTTGTAATATATATATTCGGACTTGCGGGATACGGAATCCGTACCCCAACATTCAGAAATAAACCTCCTTTTTCTAGTTACCATTCAATTGACGTCTCATCTTCATCACTGCGATCAGAAGGACTACGACATTCACGGTGAAAATTGGTGGAGAAATCCGGAGTGATCACCTTTTGGCTGATCACAGGAAAGTCATCTTCAAAAACTAAGGTATGTCTGGACGTTTAGGCTACCAACGCCACGGACAACCCTGGCCATGTCCTATGCCTGTCTACCTGACACCGGCTACCTCATCGCAGAATCCCCCAAGTGCGACACCATGCCCTAAAACTGCCCCGACAAAGAACAAGTCGCCAAGTCAACGCCGACGGGATCAAGCCCGTCTGGAAACGTTCTTGACGAAGAAGAAAAGTGAGATCAGCCTACCATTCCATTCAGTCCCGGCATCCGACTGGATGGAATGCGTAAATGCAAGCGCCCCAAGAATGCATCATAAAAGAGATACTCCAAGACAACACAAGAAGGAACGTGACCTGGTGAGTGAGATTGACGGATTGAAAGACCAATTACTAGACGCCCAACTTGAACTTGAAAACATGCGAGGTATGCTGCGAGGACAATTGGTCAAAAATACATCTGCTTCGGAAAAGCTGGAAAGGCTACAAGACGATAATCGAACACTACGCGAACAAATAAATATGTTGGAAAGGACTAAAACTCTTACCGATCAATTAAGAGACCTCCACAGCAGCCTAACACAGGACAGTCCAGCGACAGTTACAAGTGTCATGAACGGTAGTCACGGATGGAAACCTAGATATGATGCACGGTCCCAAATGTGCGCTTACTGTAATTATGTTGGTCACACTTTATCTCAATGCAGGAGTCGTAAAAGAGACTATTGTTACCGCTGATGTCTTTTTGGTGTCATTCTATATAATTAATGTTTAATAGTACAGGTTAATTGATTTTTGTTAGTATAATCTATTTGTTTGTGAACGATTTGTTGTAGACTTGAGGTCAAGTCTAATGTGTAGGAGGGGTATATGTGACCGTCCTTATCAATTAGATATTATGTAATAACTGCAGAAAGCGTCGTCAACCAGTGTGGAGTCATAATGCAACACCCCCCACCCCCTTAAATACCTAACCGTGATATCTGAAGTAAACGGCCACTATCCAAATTAAATAGTCCCGGTGTAGCAAGTAGAGCCCTTTGAAGTAAACATTCCCAACCCGTCAATTCCCATAACAATTAACATCAGCCCGTTTGATCTTTATTAAAGCTAAAGGTGATTGTACCTCCACGCTTGCTGACGACGCCACACAATTGTATAAATACCTCCGTCCCCAGAAGTTAAAACACATTAAGCATTGGGGCAACGAAACAGTCACCGTCGTACGGACCTAGTTGGAAGGCCAACTCCGTACGGCACATAGAAGTTTGGAATTCCAGCTAAGCAGTAGCCTCTGGACATCACCAGAGTTACTCCATATCACAGTTTTGTAATATATATATTCGGACTTGCGGGATACGGAATCCGTACCCCAACATTCAGAAATAAACCTCCTTTTTCTAGTTACCATTCAATTGACGTCTCATCTTCATCACTGCGATCAGAAGGACTACGACATTCACAGTGAAAGTTCGAACCTCCTAAACGGCAAACATGTAGTACATGTACATTGTATTAACTGACCCTTAGAACGAGAACGTGGACGTTAGCTATATTCCACCAATTCAAGGTATTAAACGAAGGCATACGAGATACATTGGCTTTGCCTTCCCGTTGTCGCCTTCCGCTCAGACACTCTACCGAATGCTTCAGGTTTTAGATGCATCCTAAGGGATATTTAATAGTTCCCAGGATGTCTGCTTGACCAAGTAACGCGGTAGGCTTTGAGGCTTTTCTGGATAAGATTAACGATTGCTTTGCAGCAAATGATCTCCCAAATGTCGACGATAGACAAGACACAGGACTTTGAAGATAAGCAATGGAAGTACTCCCCGCATATGATATAATATATGAACACCACATATTGCATGTGTCGTGATAGTAATGGATGCTCTCGTTCGCAATCATCATATCCCAATGGACCTATATTTACTTCTAGCAGGCAACCGATCAATCAATATAATTGTAAAAATAATTATACTACAAAATGAGTCGCTAGTGTTGTTGAACATTGTTCTTGCACGTATGTTGAATAATCTTACTGGTCATTTACGAAGTCATATATGCGTGTTGAAATCATAACAAACCATTACGAAATCAGAAAACGTAGACATATATAACCCGGGTCTCATATTCAAACTCATAATGATCCCAGAAGCTTACTTACACTTTAACATGTCCTGAATGTATAACGATCAGCTTGGATTCAAAGTTAATGTCATGGATTTCGAACTACTGGCCGTTTTGCAGGACTTAAAAATATATTAGAACGTCACAGTACTACAAGTTTAACTTACTCAAACTTTTTTATGATTGTTAAGCTGAGCGTTGGATGACGAAAAAACCTAGTTAGTGAAAACGAACGCATCATAATATTTTTTGCAGTACAAAATTACTGATCAAATTTATCACATAAAATGGCTGTATAGTTGGAGAATATATGAGTATCTGCATGAATTCACACATGATTGCTTCACCACTGATTTCTTCAACAGTCATTGTTGTTGCTTTTACAAACGTTTAATACATATTACACTAGCATCGTGATAATGATATAACATTTGAAATGGGATTCCCTCTTGTAAAGCACAATGTTCGCATGTAGCATGGATTCCACTAATTGTTTAATTCGTGGTTTCTCATCTAAAATGATATTTCAGAGCTATTACATGATGCCATGCAGTCTGGGTTTAACCATTTTGTGCGGACTCCACCGGGTCGTGTTATGGCACTACCCGGTCTCCTAGCAGCCGATCATACACAATAGCCGTTTCGTCCGATTCAATTATATTCTAGAGATCATTCGAGTTCATAAGATTGAAGTCATCAATACTGTTTTAAGATTAAGCATAGTAAACAATTGTGTTTTTCTAACTGATGATTTCTCTTTGTTATTAATTCGAAATACTCAAGCATGCTCAATACGACACACATGGCTTCGTATACGGCCAAACCGTGTCCCTCGTTAAATAAATTCATGTAAATTTCTGTTGTTAGAATTGCAATGAAGTGTAAACAATCGAAGGGTAACTGTTCCAATAGATTCGCAACGCGTTTAGTATGATCAACTCTATACGCAAAATAGCAGATAGTCTAGCAGCAACGGTCGTCGGCTAACGCGGTTTGTCGCTGATTTAATTAAGTTGATATTTCTCATCATGCTTTCCCAGAACAACTACAGTTGGTAAACCCACGACAATGAATTATGTGGAACTTTCCTGATGGTAATTGTAGTTAATGAAATATCATTCTAACTCGCGACGCCTTAGTTTGCTGACGATGTAACTCATCAACGAGGTTTAATTTGTATGATAGACTCAATTAACACTTCATCAGTTACTGCTGCTAAGAGCAATATCGTATTAAAGTGTCGCATAAAAAACCTATGTAAATATAATGCGCACATATTTTGCGCAACCGATTTTAATCATTCTCTTGTAATAAGGGAAATATTTGAATTAAAATCAAACTCAAATTGAAGAAAGTTCTAATTGACTAGCTCTAGCTTACCACGAGACATTGTTTTCTTATCTTTGCGGAAATGAACCATCACGCTTCATTCTAATTATACTATTATCATAGCTTTATATAATTTTACGGTTCCGTCATATATATTGTCGGCAACACGTATTTACCAATAACTAACAAATGAGTGCGCATGAAATAGCAGAAATGGCTGATATGGCATGAGTATGCATGAAAACAGATACATGATTAACAATCACACGCCCCAAATACTTTTAGGGCACGAATTGGGCATCCGAACTGTACTTACTAATTGTTTGCGCTTAACCTCTAACGTATTTGCTGACCTACACAAAAAGCTGATTTTGCTACACTGGCAGGTGCGACAGTTTGTATATAATTGCGTAATTATGTGCATTGTTGCAATAATGTGTAGGTAGGTGGCTTATCATTACGCAGGGCAGGCCTTGGATGTACATGGAAATGCATTTGACATATTTGTACAATACAATGTTGGCTGCATTGTATTCAGCCAGTGTTTGCGCTGCATGGGGGTACTTGACAGCCTTAATAATGGCCTTATATTCGCGTTCCGATGTTGACGATTCCCTTACAAATTACTGAAATAAGTGCATAATGACATTAAGTGTAAGCTTTACAATACTTTTAGTACACTTTTGGAATCACTTAATTGTCGCAACACATCGCTAGCATAGATAACCGGATGTTTATTGAGCATGGACATAAAGTAGTTTTTGCAAGGTATCGCAGTACGCTTATATCACCTAAGCAACATTTCATCATGTCTTGGATAATTAATTAGTGTTGGCTGGCCAATTAATACTGGTAAGAAACCCCTGCCAACCTACATGCATATCGAACGCAATAAGATATGAACCACACCTTGTCTAAGTAAGGCGCCCAGAAGGTGGTGCGACAAATGGGTTTTGAACTTTTTATCTGTAAAGTACAGTGCTTTTGTAACAGTAATTAAACAGTAATTTATGAACAAATTGTTTAGTACCACTTCAGTAATTTCGCTGATTAAATTGCTTTCGTCGTGTGAAGCAATCATATTGTTTTTGTTAGTCATAAATTGATTTCTTTTTGCCATAGCATTTGAGTGTGGGCTCTAAACTAAACATCTTACTATTACCCTAGTGCGATCTTCTTATCCACTGCTAGCTTAATAATGAACAATGGCCTATTTGTTTTAGTCTACCACAAACTTGCAGTTATGCATTACCTTCTTAACCCAGTAATGCCTATATATCGCTTGTAAATATAAACCGTTAACTGCAAAGTAATTGCAAAGAATGCGCAGAAATAAATGGTAAATACATGGAGGTTCGACTATGACGGATGGAGTAATGGCGATGACTGTGATTGTTAATGCGTATGTGGCGCTTTTGGAACATTTTAATCGATGGGCATGTACATAGGATCCGATGTTCTATTTGCGCCAATGTCCAAGACGGAAATAATATAATATTGGTACATCACACAACTTTGCAATAAAACAGATACACGACTGGTTTGAATAATATACCAAGCGTTCCCTATACTAGCCAGGTTTGTGACAATGATATGATTCCAAAAGTGTCCAACTAACGCTAAGAATCGACTTAATCAAACTAGAAAATGTTGATCATAGCTATTAACAGAATAACATAATATGCAATTCGAAATAGCTGACTAGTTTGCATTTACAATAATGACAAGCATAGTACATATCCAAGTATACCAAACATTAAAATACATAGGCGTGTAATAGCTCTTTGTTAATGGAAAGTGCATGGATTCCTCCAGGAAATAAAAGTTTTATTTTATTTAGAGTTAGGCATCTGTAATCTCTGATTTCAGTGGGCTATAAATCTGCTTTAATGCGATGAGTGTCGGGGTAGAAGAATAAAGCAAGACGAGATTTGGGGGACGTTATGAATGCGTGATCGACCGCTTGACGCTTAGCGGACGCCCTTTGAGACAATGATGGCTTCGCTCTCGCACACGACGCAGCCCTATTATTGGCTGACGCAGCAATTTGCTGCTCACGCATTATTGTTGAGGCAGCAATATCAAAGCCTTACAATGTTGGGATGGAGGATTTATAATGTTTTAGGAACGTAAGATAGATGTGTTTTTGGATGAATGGGACTACAGACAAAAATGTCGTGGTCTATCAAATATACCAAGTATATTTGATAGATTTATGATTTATGCTTTGTTAATGCAATAAACATTAAGTGTCGTAATTTGACTGACAGCCATAGAAAAACACTAGTGCCGAGTAGGTCATTAAACAGTAGACAATGGTCTATTTTATGTATTCCAAATTGTACGACTTCATAATAGCAAGGGTAAAGTATATATGTGCTAAACGAGCATCGAGGATGTAAATAAAGCCACATGAATGTGACAGGCTAGTCGCTCAATGAAATATAGTAGAATTAAGATAGCAGTTGTACGAACGAGGCGTAAGTGTCGCTACACAATGGGCACGCACATATGCTGAACGATCGTATCGCACATTGTTTAGGTCATAAATATATGTCGACACCATGGCAATACACTAAGATATTGGCGGCAGAATGGATATTGACAGATATCAACTCCCTGGGCGCGGGGATCTTAACATTATCACAAATATACTTGCAATCTAACATGCATTGGATATAAAGGTATTTGCTTCGATCAGTCTGGATCATGGCTTTAGTGTTGTGCTTACAACCACCAAGTGGGACATATGTACTGTTCGTCTGTGTCAACTTTATCGTTGGTAATGGTCCAGTGCACCTTCTGCTTTGATGAAAACTGGTACATAGATAACTGACAGGTTATTAGGTGTGTTTAATGTACCGTAGCTTAAATTGTTACTAAGGGATACTTGTACTCATAATGGCTTCGATCATTTTAGAAAGCTGTGAGTAAGTCAAGCATTATCGACGGATAGGCTTTATATACAACGTAGCTACGTGTTACATTTTACATGGTGAGGTAAAACAGACGGCGGGTTGGCCCTTCCTGCATCATAGTATCAATTAAACCACGGGATTAATATATATCCATTTGTGTTTTGAGGATGACTTTCACTATACCCAGCAACCCTTGCGTACCATTATGGTATCACCTTGTATAATACCATGCGTGCTACATTATTAAAGTGCAACTACTCTATGAGCTAAAATTTGGGGAGGACACTACAAACAAATTATGAACATTGAATGGTATAGGACACAATATAAGCTATGGTTGGCGATGAGGTTTGGTTTGTAGTGTATTCGTTACAGCTTTGCTAGGTCCATGAAGGTGATACTTAACACGATTTCATTTTCCCGAACTACTCCACTTGGTACTATGATTAGCGACGCGAAACAAATTCAATATTCCAGTATCGAAGTTCTATGTACTACACGTGCACATGGACCTATAATTGCTCTGATCACAGGCAATTAATATCAATCTCTACCAACTGTGCTGTCACAGTTCCATAGGCTATACATCGTCATTAATGTGATGAGTGCCGAATGAGACGAATAAAGTACGACACATCAGAAAATGTGATGCGATAGGTAATTCGGGATGAATTGTGAATGAGACAATTGGGCGGCTGGAGCTCAACCGATAAATCCACGACAAACACTAATTGTGATCATTGCAGTAATATGAACCCTTTTGTGCTCGGGGTTGGTCGCAGAAACAGGTATCATATATCTATTAAGTGCAATTCACTGCCAGGATTTACCCACCCTTGCCCAGCTATGAGCAATAACAATATTTTATGGGATGAATACGTAACGCAATTCAACTCTGATGTGTATTTGCATACGTTGAAGTGGTAACATCTAAGGGCACTTTTTGCAGGGGCTGTGCCGGTTTTAAGACGGCATTCAACAAAGTCGGACACTTAAATCCAAAATCTGAAGTCAGCATTCTAGAAGCGATTTCCATCTTATGATAAAGCAGTAAAAACGTAACAGCCACAACAACTTCATCAATTGCGGCAAGCGAAGGAAATAAACTACAAGTCACACATTTGTAAAAAGCTAAATATGTTTTGTTTCGATGCTGATTGCTACTGCCTCTGCAAACTAATCACGTCTATTCCATTTATTTTACCAGCAATCGACATTGCTACTGCTCGTACCAAGTGACGAAAATATTTTATTCGTCAGTTTATTGCTTGATATATATAGTACAATGTTCAAGTAAGTACACACATATATATATACATATATATTTATGATTTTATATATATATATATATAAATATATTTATATATATATATATATATATATATATATATATATATATATATATATATATATATATATATATATATATATATATATATATATATATATATATATATATATATATATATATATATATATATATATATACATACACCATTTTGGACCTTTTTTAAAACCCACCATTTTGGCCATTTTATATAACCAACCCGATGTACGCAGAATGATCACGGAGCAGTGGAGGCAGCATCACATGGCGTTATTAACCCAGTCCATGCAAACCAGCCGAGTAGTTTAGGAAACAGGGCACTTATCAAAGTATGTGCCTATCATATAATGGTGTGTCTAACTGCATATGTTCATGCATATATTCACAATATGCTTCATCAAGCGTCAAACTGACCTAAAATTGGGTAAAATGGTCATGACTGACCGATCGCCTTGTTTATATTCGCTCGTGCACCGGAATTTCTACACGGTATGGAAAGCTGGAATTATTACAATCCCTAAATATACCTTCAAGTTGAGCCCGCGGCTTTGTTCGTGGGGACAATTGGGTTTTACGACAAGAGCAAAGTGATTACACTAATCAATCTGGCTAAATATTCTATTGTTAAAAGCAGTCCGTTGATACGATATGAATTCATCCATTACTTGAAACTTTACACATCACAGATCAAGATAACTGGTATCTCATTTCAGTACGATTCTCCAAAAGTTTTAAATGCTGATCTGCCTCTCGAATTCTCAACTTAAGTGCAGCATTTGTTCTAATTTATCTAAAGTAAACATAACAGATGGAAATATATCGAGAAAAAACACCTAAAATGAGTTCACAAAGACTTACAACCCCGGATTTCCATGTAAAATTGCCATTTTTTTATATCCGCCCGTAAATATATTTGAGCGTGTGCCGCCCGTTACTCGATAAATTGCTGATTTATATATATATTCAAAACATTTATGTTTTTTATTTGAAGTGATAATTTGAAATAAAGAATTGTTCATTGACATTAAAAGTCACACAAATCATGAATCTAAGTTTAAGGCAACAAAGCCATATAATGACCGATTATTCAACATGGCCAAAATGGACGTTGGGGCCAAAATGTAAATTCAGCCAAAGGAATTTAACGCAAATTAATGTGGATTGCAAGTGTGAATAAACTTGTTATAACTATGCGCCTGGCAATATCGTCGATAAGCGAGGATCAGAATATCACTGTCAATGTGAAATTGTGCATTATCTGAGGAATAGGTAGGCCTCCATTGTATATCAGTCACATTATCAAATAATGAAGGTAACAAGTCAACAGACATTTTCTGCAAACAGTAAGTTCGCATACATCCTACCAAACGAGTGGGTAATCGCAATGGGCTACTGGCATCTGCCTTAGAGGTTGTTTTCAATAGGAATGAAACATGAAAAAAAGACTGTAGAGAATTTCCCATTTCTCGATGGTTATCTTAATGAATAATCATCTATTTAATCACCATCATTTAGGTAGCAATCGCTTCATTGTATCAAACGACTCAATTTTTCTTTTTGCTAAGAGCAGCAGCACATTTGTATGCCACAGCAAGCGAGCTGGTTGATTCAATTTTACATAACATATCTTCATATAGCAATATGCGTCATAGCAGGGCTTAATATAATTTCAGATCGGGCAATAATGTTTAGGCGTGTTTAGCATACATAATAATCCACTATGTTTTCCAACTATTGGACCCACATCGGCCAACAATTCACAATGTGCCCCGAGAGTGTACTGCTATTGTGAAAGAACAAATGCGACTTCTTGCATGGCAAGATATGCTTATGCTGGACTCAGAACTATTAATGCTATTGTTGTTTTAATAACTAATCTTCTCTGCACATTAATTACTCAGGAGTTCTGTGTCCACGTTAATTTATGGCGTTAGTTATTTGTTTGATTCGTTTTGGCTTGTCGATACTAGCAAAAAGTTGTGCGAACTTACATTGAATAATATACATGTACATCCCCAGACATCAGATGTGCAAAATACTACCTAGATGAAGTTGTCGACTCATGTCAAAATTACACCCAGAGGTTACTTATCTCTGCATGAGGATAATATTACTGTTAGGGAAGGGCTTTAAATTGCATGCGGTTATCTTTAGCGTAGTTCATATGAATAATAATGACAAACGCAGAGACCCGTTCGATTACCATTCACTGAGAGTAGCTATTTATTGTGCATTCGCGTACATAATAACCTATGCTCACAGTAAATTAAATATTTTCCTTCAGGCTATTCAAGACATTAGACGTCAGACACTGAAAAGCACGATTACGCAAGTTCCAATTTAGCAAATCCATAAGAGCAAGCCCATTTATTTAACCTACTTTTGCGTGCACCTAATACGTAGATGGGCAGTCTAGACATAAGAGATAACATCTAATCATCATATCATTACGGTAAAAGCTAATAGTAAATTATATGTCCTGCTGCTGGCACCGCTAAAGAATATATCCTCAAAGCAGAACCAAGAAACCAATTTGTTTGACGTGTGGTAATTGATATGCGTTAGATAACTCATGTAAAAGTGATAGTAATATTTTTGAGCTTATCGGCCGTTTTGTCAAGCACAAATATCAAAATCGCAAGGAATATGCAAACAAAATTGCATTTGATTAAGGAAGCTTATGGCGCACAAAGGCCGTATATATATTGTGCGACCTGATAATAGACTCGCGGTAAATAATGAGTGTATTCATCAATTTCTTTTTCCTCCATATATATATATATATATATATATATATATATATATATATATATATATATATATATATATATATATAGAGATAGATATATATATATATATAGATATATATATATATATATATATATATATATATATATATATATAGGTGTGTGTGTATATAGATACGTATATACACAAAATATATATATATTTATATATGTTATATATATATTCCTATATATGTATATAAATATATCATATATATAATCTATCTATATATATAATATATATATATATATATATATATATATATATATAATAGACATGTATGCATATATATATACACAAATATATACAGACATGAATATATATACATATAAATAAATATATATATAATATATATATATATATATATATATATATATATAGAGATTTATATAGAGAGAGGAGATAGATAGATATATATAGATATATATATCTCTCTCTATATATATATATCTCTCTATATATATATATCTCTATATATCTATCTCTCTATATATCTCTCTATATCTCTATATCTCTATATATATCTATATATCTATCTATATATATATATATATATATATATATATATATATATATATATATATATATATATATATATATTAGCAAGAACGCGACCTTAAGTTGACCAACCGCCAACCTTTCTTTCAAAATATTTTGGTTGGACCACTTGAATATGATACACTTGTCTTAGTGACGTACAACAATAATCTTTCACGAATGATTTCTTTGGATTTTGAATATTATAGCGAAATAAAATTTTAAAAACTAACCATTCGTTGACATAACCCGAAAACCTCAATATCTTCCTTGCAACCATAAATACTATAACCCAAATAGCCGAAGTAATGTTTAATCATGTGCGTTGAATATGTATATTTGAAGTTTTAAAATATTTGGTTGATTTTTAATCAGCGAGGGTAAGCCCCAATCTTGCACACACTCCGCATAAGGATTTATTATATCGAATGGTCATCCTCTGCTACTAACATAACAACACCGATGTAGTCATAGTAATAGACGAGTTATATAAATCCCTGTGGCTCCCACTCTTCCGCTCGACATGATTGTTTGTTTGTCCATGGAGGCGTCTCCGTGGTTCATCATAACGCTTAATCGTTTAAGCTCTTTCGTATGCACTCTTTCATTCTTTTCTCATCCAATGTAGCTCACAGACAGGCATGATTTTGTTGTTCTAGTTCATAGAAATATACGCTAATAACTTAATGATAATCGTACTACCACTATGTTATCTTTATTATTTCTGATTATATCATCTGTTATAATTATACATTCATAGTTCTACCTAGGGAACAGGTTTCATATGGCCATAATTTGTTTAAATGGGGTTGGATTTGAAATGCAGGTAACACAACATTAATATCACTGCTATGGAACAAATGAGGCCACTGGTAATCATAGTTTTAACATTGAGGCCATGGGTAAACATATTTTAAAAATCGTTTTTTACTGTCAAAAGCTTTGATGAAATATTATTGCATCATTAACTGAATGAACTGGGCATGTGTAATATTGTCTATAAACAATATAGTGATTAAAAAGGTCACTTGTATGACAATTATGCATGTTTATTGACATTTCAAGCATAATTAAGAGTTTGTGGCACATCCATTTGGAACTAGCACTGCTCATTACAATTATGCATAGTTAATGACATTTCAAGCATAATTATTAGGGGGTTTAATGCCCATTGGAGCTTGAGCTGCTCATTCATAATTATTTCCCAACTTTTATGTAGGGAACGTTCCATTGGCAGCTGTGACTTAAGAACATCTTTCTTCCCTGAAACAATCAACATGAACACATATTAAAGCAAATTACTTGGCACCCCTAATCCAGAGATAACAGTACTTTTATTCAACCAAAACTGGAGGCAAGAGATGTGTGGTTCAGATTGATGGGTCATCCCACAGAATGTTAGGTAGTGTTCCTTGCTGGTACACCTATAACATACCATTTGTCTGATTGAATGGTGTAGAACAACTCCAGGGGATCGTTTCACTAACAGCTCGTACGAGCAAAAAACGCTCGTACCTACCATTTTGCTCACATCGGTACGAGCTTTTATTAGTTGCGTTTCACAAAAAACTCGCAGTTCAAAATGCTCGCAATTGTCTGTGGTTGTATTTCCCATTCCGCTCACATCACTTTAATTCACCATTACATGTTGGTTGCTCGATTCTAGAGAAATTCTTATAAACACTATAGCTAAACAATATTGATTGCATAAGTGGAAACTAAAGAATATACATATTTGTTTTTGGGCTTGTGTATCAGATATTGGTTGCCCTGCGTTATTTTGCCAAGGGAGGAATGCTGTCGGAAAGTGGCCGCATCCATGGCATCTCAACATCTCAACGCAAGTAACATGTCCACATTTCCCTCACAATTGATATTACAATGGAGCATTGCTGTTAATATGATATGAAGATCAACCATGTTGACACATTTCACTTACCACTTTGTGATGTTTTGGTTGGTTTTGTTCCTGGAAACAAAAAGACTGAATAAATGAGACTATAGCAGCCATAGCTGTAACAACAAGGTAATTATAGAATGGTCAATGCCACTTCGCGTGATATTGTGTCAACAAAATATATTGAAGGGCAAATTTACCCCTGTTGCATTATTAAATATCATTACAAATCATATTTTCTATGTTTGCCTTTCTTGGGGTGGCCCGTGGACTTCTGAGACTGGAGGAGGGATTTATAAGATCCACCGAATGAACTTTCAGAGTAAAACAAAAGTAAACTGACCCTATATTTTGTAGTTTCAATTACACATTGGATTAATATTGAACATGAGATTTTTTTATCAGTTTTTTATCCATAACTCAAGAGTCAAAGGTCATACAGCACTCATTCGTAGTGTGCAAAGACATATTGACATAAGACAGGTTCATTATGATGTTGGGCTGCTAGATTGCTTTGTTAAAAAATGTGTCATCAAAGTTTACAAATGGACTGACAGATAGATGGATACAGGAGCGATAGAACATGATCAGCTGTGCTGAACAAATTATGATGATTTGTTGCATGTATATGGCAATGTACTCACATCAATCCCTAGAAATAATATGAAAACAATGATAACAGTAATTATAGGTATTCAGTTTTATTTCACATTAAAAGTGAAAACTTAATAATATTTACCGTCAACGGTAGTGGTACCGATCACTTGAAGCAATCGGATTTCAAGCGGCTGAAGAGAATCCTCTGATGGGCCCCCGCCTCCTGTTTTTCGCCTATCATTGGCTATCATCGCTGCCTGTGGTACAAATTTATGCAGTTACTCAAGACATGTCTAGTCACAACTACTGACTTCAAAAAGATAACATCTTAATCAACAACTTTGATACTACTAATGACATTGTATATGTTAGTTAGCACACTTTTTTTTACTGTAGAGGCAAAGCATTCTTTCTTCCTTTTGCAGTCTGCCGCTGTTCGTCCACAGGCCGATACCTTATTCACTGCAAGTGAAATTTCTCCCCATGCTCTCTTCTTTATTTTGCCTGATGGTACACACCATTTTTTCTGCAATCCTGTTCACACATTCATTAACAGTGTAAATTATAGAGCATCAGATAAAAAAACATCTCAATTATTTGGGTTTATATAGTCTAGGTTTACTTTATGCATATCCATAAACAAATGGTGGTCAACGTTTTACCATTAAACAATGATGAGGCATATTCAATGCCAATTAAGAGGGTTGCTTCATCAGATTTCACCAATGGGTTTGACACAATAGTAGGCATATTGCCAGCAGTTCAACATAGAATGTATGTAATACCTACCAGCACTGGAATTGAATGATCCATACAGGGCATCTTGATGTTCTTCGATGCTGTGTATCAATGTTTCAACCTCAATAAGAGTCCAATTAAGACCCTTACGTTGTTTCTGTAAGACACCACTATGTAAATAACAAGTCTCCAAGAAATTTGAAAAATCGCAAGGATGTTGAGATGAATGTGAATTCCTTCCTAAGCTAATATTTATCGCATACATACAAGAAAGCACACTGCCAACCTAATAAGTAATACATCGAAACTGTTTGAAAGGGGACCAAAATAACAGCTGAATAAGTGTGTTTGTTTCTTTCCTGCTTAATAATAATAGACTATAAAACTAGATAAACGTCAATTATTTCCTATTCAAATACAAAATCATGTATCGTAAATTCAACTCACACATATATGATATAAATATATGTGTTACAATAACTGAATGAAATATGACTTTATCATTCTAAGCGAAGCAGAGAAATGACAGCTGTCAAGCTGACATGCAAAATACCACGAAATGTACTAAGATTATAAGATCTTAAGCGATCACAGAACAATTGTCTGCGACAAGGGGCGTGTATAGTCACGCTGATACTATTTGTTGTTTAAATTTAAGTCGTATTATTGAATATGATATTGATATATTGAGTTAAGTTACAATTGTTGTAGAGAAAAAACTTACCGCCGGTGTTCCGTCGTCTGCCATGTTTACCAGTGTGTCTTTAGAAATGTTGCACTCAAAAAGTCTCGCGTGAGCAATTTCCCTCGTACGAGCATTTTCAGATGCGAGCGTTTTGGCTAGACGGAATTCTCGTACGAGAATGTTCGTGAAACGCAAAATCTAAATTCTCGTACCGATTTCGCTCACATTGAAAAAGCTCGTAAATATACGAGTTGTTAGTGAAACGATCCCCAGGACATCTTCAGAAAGATACACAGAACAATAAGAGAGATTATTTTAGAGCTATACAGATTGTACATTTAGTCAGTGTAGCTACAACTTTTGTAATAATCTGTCAGCAGTGCAATGCTGAGAATAGAAGATATAACTTACTGATAAAGCATCAGATAAAGTTACTTAATCATGAAACATCATATGGCAGTGCATGGCTAATCTACATGGTTGAATAACAATTCAGCCTACACCACAATTGTGCAACAATTGTATATAATATATGACAACTACCATAAACAAAATACTGAGAATGATCTTTCTGTCAAATTTATCCTGATTAATACAATACATTAATACATAAATACCATACCTGGGAGTAGTTTTCTTAGACTGTGGAGCTGAATATAACTTCTGAAGGCAAGTTGTAGTGCTTGGGTCTGCCTTGTATCCCATTAGAAGGGTCTGCATGTTGCATTGACATATTGTTTTCATATTTCGCTATTAGTTTCTAGTTATAGCAGACTTGTAATGACTTACATAATATAGCATAGGCCTTTATAGACCATGCAGTAGGTAGTGCCTTTTATATGAAGGTCGTCACTTAACTAGAATTCATTTATAATGCAAAGAAGATTTTCTTTGGTTTATACCTTGTCACTAGTTAGCAGATCACAGAGGAATGAAAAATACTCACTTGTATCTTTGATGCATGTTTTGCTCGAGACATCCTGATCTGACTCATAGTCACTAGAAATTAAGTTGTTTTTGTTGGCATCTTTAAGTCTAGGTCCACAGGGCTTGTTGTCTAGGCAGACTTGTGGCATAACTGGTACTTGCTTAGGCTGCTTGTTAAGTATCTAATAAACAAAAGCACATACATTTTACAATATGCATTGCAAAATTGATATAATTGACATATTACCGACTATGCATTAATTCAGATGTGAACAATGAAGAACAATGTTTGTATCACTGCATATTTCTGCCATTGCTTCACATTTGTTCATAATTATGTGACCTGCATATTGTGTGACTTGTCAGAACCATTTAATTGATCATTTGATGAAAATCGGACCATGTTCCGAAAATGTCGGTATGGTTGTGGCACAAAATTGAAAAATACTTCATCATATAATGTCTCTCGATACAAGCAAACAAATAGACTGTGTCAAGGCAATTCATTTGTGCCAAGTACACGCCCACTTTAGTTATGGTCATAATAGATATTTGGTTATGACGTCAGACAACCTCTTTACAATTTAGATCCAACATCAGAAATAGGACTACCCCCAAGTATTGTTAATAATTGCAATCTGAGGACCCTTTGACCTTTGAGGTCTATCATATAATGATAATTGGCAATAGTTAAGTTTATGAAACACCAAGTGACAGTGGATAAGTGGCCACTGATATGTGTTGATAAATTTATAAAACCTACCATGTAAATCATGCACAACAGTTAAAACCACCAATGGTGCTGCAACATTAGTCTCTCCAATCACAACTTGCCAAACAGCGCAGTACCATGCACATTATGGTTATGTCTGACCATAATGTCCATATAAAAACATATCTATCTTCATGGCTGTAGCCTAGTGAAGGGAGTGAAGGGCATCCATTAATTGTTAAAATTGTTAAGTTGATGTTTCATAGCCGAGTTCTCTTTGTATTTACATATCACCGGACAGTCTTAACTATAATAGCCAAACAAGTCTGTCAAACAAAAATTTGTTTTTTAACTTAACAGAACCATCCAACAGTATTGAAACGAAAGCTGCTAACGCCTAAAGTGTGGATCAGCTGATCGCTCTCGTTCCGTCGAGGGAATTGGGTCATGGATATAAATTCCGTCTGGGTTGGGCCAAAACGCGGATTAGGTAATACAGAACACGCAGTAATAGAGATAGTATATTATTTTACCGCCACAGCTTCTTTTGCGTTTATGTCAGAATGTATTTGTTGGGGAAATCCGTATTTAACAACAAATTCTATGCTTTCCGCTAAGTCACGAAGTTGGCAGCCTAATGTAGAGTTATTGTTTACGAGTTTCGTAATTTATGAAATGTCGTTATTAGCCAAAATACTGTAACAATAGTATCATTCTTAACCAGGACTGTGATAAAATAAGTTAAATTTAATTTTAATGAACATTATTTGTTAGGGGTTAGACATACCAGTCCCTTCACCAACCACCTCATCCCTCACCGACCACCTTCCCACATGGTAGACGCATCTGGAAAACGACCCTGACCAGCAATATCTCTTGTCCGGCATCACTCATAGATTCCCTATTATTAACAATGACCTGCCCCATCACCAGATAAGCACCAATAACTACAAATCAGCCCTTGCAGCAAACCCCGATGTAGAGAAACAAAAATAGCAGAAGGCCGCTACTTAGCGGTGCACGAACCCACTCTGATAACTAGTGCCCTTGGTGCAATACCCAAATCAAGCAAAGGAGTGTGGCTCTTAGATGACTGCAGTCGACCCCCCGGTCGCGCTGTCAATGACTACGTTCGTCTCACATCGCATATAAGATATCAAACTGTCAAGCATGCCACGCAACTCATTTTGCCTGGCAATTTTCTTGCCAAAATAGACCTAAAAGACGCTTACCGAAGTGTGCGGATTACACCCAACCACTATCACTCGCTGGCCTCAAATGGAAATTAGAAGGACACAGTGTGTACACTTATATGTATGACACGCGTCTCCTGTTTGGGGCACGGCTATCAGTCGAATGTTTCCATAGACTATCTTTATCTCTTCAACGCATACTTGGCAAGCATGGTATTAAAGGTGCATTTCATCAACAAATCACTCGATTTTGAATAAAAAAAAAAGTTGCTAACTGCAAGAGTACCCTAAATGGTGCTGATATCCGGATTCCAAAGTTGGAATGGCCGTATATATTTCTTGTTGTTCTTAAATAAACTTTTAATTCCTTATTTTTCACTTCCAGCCAAAAATAGACCATATTTGGAAGCTCATGTATTATTAATTCCGGAAGCGCAGAAACGTTATCACTCTGTGACGATCGCCGCCGGCGGGTGTTTAGTTTGGGCTATTTTCATTGCGATAATGGACGATCAAACCAAGAAACGAAGAAAAGGTGGAGGGAGAAAGAAGCTGTTAATAGATTCAACAACTAAGAGAAGGAAGCGGGAGCTAGACCAGCTGCGGTCTAACACGAGGGTGTCTTAAGATAGGAATTCAGGGAAGTGAGGAGTGTGACCAACGAAGAAGCTGCAAAGCTTTGCTGGACATGTAAGTAATCTCGTTGTATTATGAATACCCTGCTATCGAATCGGTCTGTATTGATTCGACTTGTGTAAATGTCACCGATTAAATAAAATCTAAAGGGCCTATTGTGAGTCCATTGCACCATTTAGATTTGTAGATTGTTGTTGCAAACATACCTTACTTAATTTGTAAATTTCAGGTAGAGAAATTATTGCATCCTCTTGACCCTAATTCAATGGCTGGTGATCAAGTTTTCGTCTAACCTTGCCTGCAGTCAAGTTGTGACAATGGACCACAACAGGCATATGCACTCAAGTAGGGTTGGTCAGCCAATGTAGGTCTCTCATGACCACTCAACTACGCACTGACTTAATGTCCTATCAGAAAACAAAATACTGATGCTGCACATGTAATGTGTTCTAGCTATTTGGCCATATAATGCCATTTGTTGTGTTACAGGTACAGCAATCACTTCAACAAGCAGTCAAAGACGTGGTCATCGGTTTAGAGGCCAAGACTTACGCCCATATACCAGATATGATGACAGAAATCTTTAGGCCCAAGCAATGCGACAGCAATCACAACAACACCCACAATGCTCTGCTGATGACCCCGCAAAATCAGTTTGAACATTGCTCCTGTGCCAGGCCATCTACCCAAGAAACAGTTGCAGGAGTCTCATTTTGATTAAAAATATGATTTGGAAATTTGTTTTTGTTGAAATGTACAAATATTTTATTAGTCACATTCTTTTGTCTGTAAATCCAAACTGTAATAGAAGAACTCATGTAATTGGCAAATAAATAATACATGAACTCTTTTTAATGTCACTTCTTTTTTATCAGGGCTAGAATTATGAACATAAAACGTCAAATCTGAAGATAAGTGTCATGACTAATTGACAAAATAATGTGTGCATAATTCTTTTCTTCTGTGTTTGAGAGACGAAAAATTTACTAATATATGAATGCTCATTCCAGACAATAAGTTATCAGATTGTTGAAGCAAAAATGTTCAGAACAAATAATACCACATGTTTTGTGAGACTATGCAATTTATAATCCACACAAAAATACCAATCAGAACAATGTGATATTTCCTGATTAAAATTAAAAATTAAAACATTTAAGCTTAGTATAGTACCAAAACCTATTTTGTATGAAGCCTGTATGCTGTCAATACTTGTTAAGGAAGAGGTCTCTGATCTTCCTTACACAACCGGAGAGAGTTACCCTCCTGTTGCACTCCTCCAAAAATCCATGAATCCACAAAACCAATTGCTGATAGGCGCCGTGTCTAAGCATCTATTTTTTTTGGTCCTCGACAACCGCATCCCATAGCAAGTCCACTCGGTACCTGTTAATAACCTCAATGACCATCGGGTCAAGCACAACTCCTTCCATCTGAGGTAGTGCATATGTGCAAAAGTCTGGGCTGTTAGTGCAACATTGCCGCTCCACAGGGGTAGGCATTTCCCTACATTGAAGGCAGATGCAACAGTCTGGTGAAGTGGTAGTTGATGGAGAGTGGAATCCTTCTTTCGGCGGTGTGGGCTGTCGGGTGATTGTAAGCGCAAACTGTGGCTGTCTTTCTAACCAGCAACTGCCGCACCCCATCCAAATCCAGCCACCGCACTTAATTATGAAAATATGAGTAATCAAAAGTCTTCATTTTGATGGATTGAATATCTCCAATGCAAATCTCTCTTTGTGACCAAAATTGCATGAAGGTTTTTGGAGCAGCTGAAGAGTGCTAACTGCTGAGTTGTACAATACCTTCAATTTCTACTTCTGTGACATCTCTAAAGATTTAGCAGCCACTCTACTCTCCTGTAGGGTCTGGTTAGTTATTGGTGTGTTGCAAAGGTAGCCTCTGCGAACAAGATTGACCCGCTTTCGGCCTGTCGAGGTCTACAAACAAATGAGAACCAATGGAAATTTATGTTTCGAAAAGTCCAACATTGGACCTATTTACTGACAAAGTGATTCAATTAGGTAAGGCAAGCCCAAAAGTACCTTGTTTGAAGAAGGTGGGGCTCCTCTGCCACCTCTTCAGGCTGGTCTGCAACCTCCACCAACTTGGACACCTGTGTCATGGTGAACAATTTCAAACCATTAAACACATCCTTCTCAGTCATAATGGATGTATTGAGTTCAATAAAATACCCTTGATAAGAATCAAATAAAAAAGGAACCAACCTCAGTTCCACACACGTTGTCAGAATCTGTATCATGACCCCTTCCACTGCCTCTTCTTGTACGTGATCCCCTCCTTGGCGTTTTGATTTCCTTTAAATTTGAAAGTGGGTTGGTTAAATTTAATTAATGAATGAACATGACAAGAATAATTCAATCAATAATGTTACAGTGTTTGAGCCAAAAGCCTGCAAAAGTCAGCCAAACCCATACAATGATACATACCACCCCAAACTCCTAGCGCGGACGTTTCAGTACACAGGGATTTGCATTGGCTGGCCGCTATCTTCTCTGTAGGGTTTATGTATGCATAGAAGATAGCGACCGGCGAGCCAATTCAAATCCCTGTTTCAGTTCACTATAACCAGATAACGTAGACGTCCTGAGGGAGACCCCAGTCCCTTGATTTATAATACAATTTATGAGTTCATTCAGGAATATTCCAATAGTTTGCTATGAAAAAGCACGATAATTGCATATGAAATAATCAAACTTCGAACATTACAAGTGTCATGGCTTTACACTCCAAAACGTGACAGACTAGTCAAGAATATCGTTTTTATTACGCTTGAACATGCCCAGCCTCGATAATGTGTAATCGACGATATAGTGTTGAACTAGTCCGCAAAATGGTTTATTTGGGTTCTAAAAGAGTTGTTCTATTAAATGGTCAAATGGAGCAAAAAAACGCATGCCATTTCTTTTTGAAAACATGCACCGTTAAAACTGTTGTGTACTTAGATGACTTTTAATTATAGGCGACACCAAAGCAAAATGCACATCAGAAATGAACACGCTATCTCAATATTTCGCTCTCTTGGTTTCGGACTATGTTATCACAAGTTGGAAGGACCAACGACCGCCCTTACCTACCTTGGCATTCAAACCGACACTTCCAACTGCACCCTTAGCCTCCCGCTCCACAAGGTCAGGCCTTCAAACAACTTCTGTAGCAATTTCGCACAAAACACCGAGCGTCTCTAAAGCCGTTGCAAAGCCTCGCCGGAAAACTCCAATGGGCTACGCACGTCGTTCATGGCGGTAGGATTTACCTGCTACGCGTGCTGGCTACCATGCGCTAATAACCCCCTCAGACAAAGCAATACTAATCCTTGAATTTCACGCTGATATCGACTGGTGGCTGCATTACATGGACACATTCAACTGCAAACGCTTTAACCTCCATCGTCCATTCTTCCACAACTTAACCACGGATGCTTCGCAAACAGGGGGCGGAGCAATCATAGATTATGGCGTAGACTGGATGTACATTAATTGGAACGTCGTAAAAATGAAGGGGGGAGTTCTTCGCAAACAATCGGGTTGCTTTGGACAAGCTGTGGTTTTCAAAGAGAGTGAGGCAGTTTGCAGTAGTGTAGATCCAAATTAGGAGTGGTTTGCGGGGTAATCTGAGTGGATGGGAGTTTCCAAGTGAATAAAATATACATGCACGATTGGTCATGTTACAGATAATTAAATCAACGGCGCCAAGATTCAAATTGTGTATTATTGAATATAAGGAAAGCAGTAACCTAGCCTACAAGTCTATGAATCCACTTCATATTACATGGGAGATATTGAAAAATCCCCCCAAGCACACCTACGACAAGGTGTTTTTGGCGATAGGTCTAAACACTCCGTTTTAAGTCACGTCATAGACAAATGACGTGCGATGAACCAGTTAGGCGCGAATTCCAACGGACTGTCAAACAACTTAACTCAACAAGGGTTGGACAAAAATGTGCGTGTTCATCGTGGAATTATAATGTTATTAGTGCAAGCATCGTTGATGGAATTATTTCTCCCTCGTGTGGATTAGCCGTGATCAAATTGTCGATTATTATACATACCAAGCGTGCAAATCTTCTCCCAAACAATGGTTCGTCGTGTCGTTGTGGTCATGTTCATGGATAACAATGCCGCTGCTCGGAGTGCTGTGTAATAGGTGTTATTGAAACTCGTGAACAATGGCTAAACCATTACATACTTGATATCACATAATATTGTACAGTCTGATTGAATAAAGGTGAGTCATACTTTCAAAAACAACCGTGTTCAAGGCCGTTCCTTTTTATTTTGACACACGATAACGACGGTAGACTAGTCTATTATATTAGATTTTATTAAATTTTCTATCTTATAACACTTTATAACATATTGTTCTTTTTTTTCGTGTAAGAAGCAAACTGATCACGATGATATACGTGTGAAATTATAGCCATTTATTCTTTTCTGGCCGTCTGCCAGCCATAAGCTGGCGGTCTCAGCCGAGTTCGCTAACAATTTGTTTTGTGGATACGCCTGAGTTCGCGGATTCAAGTTAAGACGACTCAAGTTAAGATTCTTTATGCATACGGCCCCTGATTTCATTCATATGTCAGATTGAGTACACAACACAATATATCTATGGAACCAGCGTTGTCAAAAATGACTAAATGCCATAATGGGCAATAAACCCAGGTCAAGAACCCAGGTTGTCGAATACACTTTGGCGACATTATATATATTTTAACGTTATCATCTGGTTGACTCTGCTATAAGCGTCTTAAATATCGCCAAAATATACTCAAGTGTAGTGGTTTTTGCTTACCAAATCAAAAGATATCCTCGACCAGCATCGCAACTTTGTCTCAAAACACGAGGAGCTAGACGAATTATCCCACCTGCCTAAGCATTTTGGTTTGTCCAGGCAAATATATATCTGTCTCCATCTCATTGGAAAACGTCGTAACCAAATATATTTGCTTTTTATTGTCTCTATCGAATGTCACGATGATAAGATATATTCGTGAAGGAAGCCATTCTAAACAATATATCAGAATTTGGGATAATGATATATCGGATAACAACGACAAACAAGCGGTTGAATGCAAATTGAGTTCCAAAAAGGTCGTCAGTCCAATATATAAATTTTTCAAACGCCCTAAACTAATTCCTGCGCGATGCATGGGTCAAAAGCTTGCAATGGATAAAAATGAATGGAGATAGTTTACAGTGTAATATCACTTTAAATTGAAAATTGTGGAATAAAGCCCTGAAAAACGCCTTGACTTCTTTTTTGGAACTAATGTCGTGTGCCAAGATGTGACTGTGTTCCAAAAAGGTTGGTCGATTGTCTCATAAAGGTTGCATTCGGATAAATAAATATAAATATATATATATATATATATATATATATATATATATATATATATATATATATATATATATATATATATATATATATATATATATATATATATATATATATATATATATATATATATATATATATATATATATATATATATATATATATATATATATATATATATATATATATATATATATATATATATATATTCTGTAAATGAGCAGATCGTCAGATGCATAGAGCTAGCCATGACAAAATAGCAAAAGAGATATTGGCAAATGGTATATTTGCTTAACATTTACCCAAAGGGAGCGGAAGTTATACTTGTTTCCAGTCGGCTATTCTAACTAAATCATCTTTGTTGCCACATGCTGATATATGTGATGGGCGTGAGACGTGCATAGCACTTACTAAATGAAGTCGCTTCTTTACGAGCCATGATGCAGTTACCATAAACAACGTAATTGATAAAGTCACCAATAATTTTATACATTACAAAAATGATTAAATTGTACGTCTTGTTAATAATGCAAATAGGGAATGATAAATACGAGGAAAAACGTCGAGAAATATGAAACACGGATAAAAAATTATCAAAATAGCACCGTTTCCTTCACCCTGTCTACGCTGGACTCAGTATACTATAGATAACTTTCTATTGCATGCAAATGTCAATCATATTCAAAAGAGTAATCAATAACTGATACATGGCATTCTGAATTCAAAGATTAGTGATTGTTTAACATGAAGGATAGAGCTATATTCAGTTGTATGTGGTAAAAAAAATACGATAGACTAAGTCTTGTGGTAATCGATCACCCTCTACTTGTGCCTTTTTATAGCTTCCCATGTTAAGCGCAATTTTGTGGCAGGGTGAAGGTCGATAGAACAGTCATTATATTAGATAATCATCCGACGCCAGCTAATCCGGTTCATTTTGACATGCTTTGCTGTACATAATACATCGATTCACCTCGACAGTTTGGAATATTGATTGAGACTCTGTAAAAAGTAGGAGTCAGTATCATTCCACAACAACAATCTGCTCTATGACTCGCTTCAATTGTGTTGCATTGCTTATGATACCAAATTGCACCATTGGTAAATTTATATCTAAAGACCGAATCAGGCCCCAGCTCTTTTAAAATCGCGCTGTTTAAGATACAACTCGAAAAGAACACGTTCTGTATAACAGAGCCTTTCTGCATTTGGTGGCATTATGGCGGAATAGCAAACATGCTGCGATTATATTGAGCAAGATCGTCCAATGATTTTTTCTGTTTTATTTATGTTTATAGCCATTATTCCATTTAATTACGCTATATTGCTTTGGCGGCTTTGTACATAGTTAAGATACTTATGTTTGTGTAATTATCCTATACGGTTTGCTATAATTTTTCTATTACCAAATGTGTAATGTAGCTCTTATATCATAATTTTCATATGTTTACATCATATCATTATTATATATCATTTGACAATTGTAAAATATATAAATAAAGTTAGAGCCTTCAATGGCGATGTCATTATAGGAACAGCCCAAAATGTAATCTTCTTAGACAATCATAAACCAATTTCGGAATTGCTTGACCTTTACTATTCAAATGGGCTTTTTCCTCTTATTTCTAAATCAGCGCGCAGAGCTCATTACTTAGCTACACTGATTGGTAGAATCTATACATTAATTGTCCCCAGTAATGCTCTTCTCGGTCGTTCAGGAATTGATGACGATGTATCTCTTTTGGATAAATATATAATTTGGCATATCGTTTCCACAAAAAGCAATATTCTACCGTCGAACTAAAAACCACATAGTATAAGGTTGCAGGAGGTAAAACGTGGATTATGCTTAGGCATGTAAGCTGCGTAATCAGATAATACTCAACTCTAAAAACGTGTACAAGAAGACGAAAAGTTGAATGCGCAGCATAGAACCTAATCTGACATCCTTCGGTGTTTTAGTGTCGCTAATGTGATGCTACCTAATCGCACGATATAGGCCAGGATGAATGACCATACAGAATGGGTAAGATCCTTAGGTATTTGAAGGGTGTATCCAACATTAGCGTCATGTTTTAATGACCATCGAATTGGGGTCGAGCACTAAATGTATCCAATTCAGTAGCTCTTCAAATTTGATTATATAAAACACATCAGTTACGACTTACACTACACCATAAGCTTGCCTCAATGGTCCCTTTCATACAAAATGGAAATAACACATAGCCTACCAGTGAAAATTCGACAAATTTTCATATACCGAATATTCTGTCATAGCTCAATGGCGTATCATATTAGCAACACAAGAACAAGCAGTGGTGCAATATATCGATGCCATACATTGGTTATAGTCTTACATATCAACTTACCAATAACCTTAGCTTCCGTAATCATATCCTGCCCCACTACAAAGCTGAGATATGCAAAGGTAGATAAGTTACATTAGACTTGTTTTCTTCGCTTCATCTTCCAATACTAAAGCTCGGAGACATGTAGCCAATCAACTGCTTAAATATGAGACAAAACACTCATTGGCTTGTGCAGAAGTGATTTCATTCCAGAATCGACACAATTAACATGAAACCCGATAGCAATCACGCACCGTTTTAGAAAACGTTATCCATATAATGCGCAACCACTATGGAGTACATTGCCTGCATATCCTCTTAACAATTCAAGCCCACAAAATATGTGTACGCTGTTTTATAATTTATCACATTTATACATCCTTTAACTTATTCAGTAATAAGAATTGTGAATAACCTTTAAGCATAATTTACTTCACGTTGCATTGCATATTATGTATTGCAACGTTTTGCCATTTCTGTCATTATTATCATTTTTTAAAGTGTAAAGGGGTGTAGGCCAGGGTTTGCGACTTGGAACATCTGTTTCTCATATTATATTCCCGGCACACTCTATTTATTGCTCATGTTGAGCTAGGAGTGATCATTATTGCCTGAAACCCCGGAATCATTGTCATCAATATTCATTCAAACAATTTGTTATAAGTTCCTTGTACTCCCTTGTACGCTAACAAGCAAAGATGCTGAACTAGCGCGCTATTCTATACGATGAGGATTAAGTGGCTCTGGTTGACGGGGAGCTGCAGGGTTGTGTTATTCAAATAAAAAGCGACAAAGCATCACGATTAGCATTTTTCATTATGCATTCATCCGTACTATTACTATAAGGATTATGAGAGTTTTGGTAGCATAAACGTCAGTTTCGTGTTAAACATTAGGCAATGCGATAAAATGCTATAGTGATAGCTACACCGAGGAAGACGTCAAATCTAGATTGGTAATATGAGGTCAAAGCGCTGTACGCTATCGAGTAACTGTACTACAATGCATGTTTGTGTTTAAGAACAGCTGCCATGTGCGGTTTCATGCAAAACATGGCAGCGCTATATATTTTTTGTATCATTAGTTTGTCCCTTTATTATAAATATTCCACGATAATATGTAACGAATTATCACAGGCTGCAATTACTTTAGGACAGGCAAAACGCTTAGCTGCAGTTTACCAGCAGAGCATGCGGCACATCTGATTAAGAAATGTCTGACCATCGTGCCAGCTTATAAGTATTGCTAAACTGAGACAGGAATGATGTAAAATCACAATAACATTTCTCAATATGTCAAAACAACTGCTTTTCAATTATGCTAACATCGAGGCCTTTATTCAAATATTGAATATAACTGATTAAAATGAAACATGCGAAAAAAAATTGTGGTAATGTACAGTTTAACCTCGCACCGATGTCGTGGATCACAACGCATCATTTGGCAAGGTGTTGGTGCGTATGATATACACTGGAGCTGCCAAGCAAAAACCGACAACGGATAACAGAGGCGATGGGTCTGTTAATGTGTTTCTTTTAATCATATTCACATATTCATAATATATAATTGTAAAGAATGTGTGCATGTGTGGGTTGCATTAAGGAATTGTATGTAATAGAAAAGGATTCCAGCGGCAAAGACCAAGGACTGTTAAAACAGGCAGTAGATTATCATGATGCCTCAACCAGCAATAAACCCACTCAAGCTGATGATGACATTCCACAGCAGATGTGGCGAGCAAACACTAAACAGCGATGTCTTCCTTATCTTATGGGGTTACTATCGACGGTTCGGGTGGCTGATGTTGATCGGGAATATTGTACCGCGCTCCTTCACTATAACATAATGTTGTTTTTCGACGTTTGACAACGATATGTTTCAACCAGGTCTCTCTGTTAGCAGTTCATTACCCGAATGAAGCTTTGGTACTGCTTGACACCTGTGTCTTTGAGTGTTATGCATGTATATACAGTTTTAAAATTCAGCATAGTGTGTAGATGGTCTCACTGATGATTGCTCATTATTATAAATTCGAAACATGAAAGCATGTTCAAAATGACGCACGTTGCGTCTGAAACGGTCTTATTGAAGCATATTCATTTTGCACATCATTTCGTATCAGAAAAGGTCTTCATAAATGCTTAACATACTGTCATAATAACTCAATCGAAGGTTCGAGAAATGTTGCTCATCAGCATAACAACTTTCAAACAATAAAGGGCCGATGGATTCGATTTCATGAAATGCACAGCTTGTGCGCGTGGTCTGAGGATTGTTCAAGCCGCAACTTATAAACGAGACCCGACTTTTATTTTTTTATATTTAAGGCAATGAAATAATTAAGTAAATGATGACTTAGAGCTTTACTATTAGAAAAACATTGGCCAGAAAAACCGTTAAAGCCTTATGATTAAAACGATGTTCTACGGCTATCTTTTGCACTATTATTTTGGCATTCAAATTATACCGTAAACACCTTCATTGCCAATGCTATGCTGTGACAAAAAGCCACATTTGTCTGGTTAGAATTGCATCAAAGTGCAAACAATCAAAGTTCAACTATTACAATGGAATCGTTTCGCGATCAACTCAATACGCAAAATCGCAGATAGCCAAACAACAACTGCCTTCCGGTTTTTTACCTCATTATGCCATTGCAGAACAATTACAGCTGCGAAACCCATGACAACGCATTTAATAAAACATTATTCTTAATCACGACGCGAAACCCATAACAACGCATTATGCGAAACGTTCTTGATGATTATCATAGTGAATAAAATATCATTATTAATCACGAATCCTTAGTTTGACGATATTACTAGCCAGGACTTGATTGTATAAAAAAACTCAATTAACCCTATATCAGTTACCGCTCCTAAGATAAGAGATTCCTAAGAGCAATATCGCATTAAATGTCATAAAAAATTTATGCTAGATGAATGAACTTAACACCAAAAACACTGCAAAAACATTATGTATGAGTCTATGTTTGTGCAAAATGTTTTTGCCATTTAGATTATTGTATAATATGATAATCTACTATACTATACCCATCCTACGTTTCCACAAAATAAACCAAGATTATTGTTCACTCGTGCCGCATTGTTCTTGTAATGTTCAATAGGAACTGGGACATGTAAGACTGGTACCGTCTTAAGGACATGCATGTTTGTTGCTTATTCACGACCAAGAGACACAAAGAACTAGACACTTTCATCTCCCTTACGGAATACTTATTGACATTTTATATAATTTTGGCGACTAGCTATTGCAAACTGCAAAAATGAACCATCACGTTTTATTCGGATTATGCTATCATCATATCTTTGTATACTTCTACCGTTCCGTCATATATAATGTCAGCTACACGTTTTTACCAATTACTAACATGTGCGTGTACACGGGACAGCATGAAAGTTAAGTTGCTAATATCCGTGCTGTTTTGGCACGACATGAAGCCAGATAGATGACAAACAATCAAATGCCGTAAATCATTTTAGCAAACTAATAGGGTATCCAAACTGTGCTTGTAAAAATTGTTTGCGCTTAACCTATAGCGTATTTGCTGACCTACAAAAAGAAGCTGATTTTGCGACATTGGCAGGTGCTTTGTCATGACAATTTGCATATAATTGCGTAATTGTGAGCATTGTTGTTAGCTCGGTTCTGCAGTATATTTTTATTACGCACGACAAGCCTTGGATGTATATAAAAATTTATCTGACATATTTGTACATCTGATGTACCATACTATGTTGGCTGCATTGTATTCAACCAGTGTTTGCGTTGTGATGGGATACAACATCAATGACCTTATGATGGCCTTATGTTTGTCTTAATTATTGATAATTCTCGTACAGACTACTGCAATAGCTTTATTGTACCAACGCATCGCTAGCATAAACAACAGATTAATGATTAAGCATAGTCATAAATTATTTGTTGCTTCGTATTGCAATACTTTAAATAAGCTTAACAACATTTCATCCCGTCTTGGCTAAATCACTGGTGCTGGCAGGTTAGGAACCGCAGCAAAGTACTTGCCTATCGATCGCTCTGAGCAGCTGTTTCCAGAAGGCCACACGTGCCAACTATGATAATGCATCATTCAACTTCAAACGATAAGATATTCAACAGTAAATTGCAATGAATTTAACAATTTGCACTGCTCAGATTACACATTGCAAGTATTTGACTTAAATAAACTGCAATTCATTTCATCCTGAATACATACAAAGGCATCATATACATATATAAACTTTTCTTTCATGGCGATGCATCACAACTGAGTTTATTATTATTGATCGACAGAAAGGATTGCAAGTAAGAATTAATGAAAGAGCGATAGTATCATTGATACCATTTCAATGCGTATGGAAACGAGGTCGAATTTGCTTTCGCTTAAGTCAATAATGTTGACGAAGCTTAAATAATTCTATTGTTCATGCCTAAATCGCCAAATCCGTTTCACCTCCGTGCCTTCACAGAGGCTCGTAAGGAATCATTTAAAGTCCCCTTATCACCTCTATTTTTCAATAAATCATTATAAATAATTGAAACCGCCTGATACTCTAGATGCAACCATCTGTAAGTAACAATTGTGAACACTTATACATTTTCGTAGAACAACATCGCTTATAATTATGTTAATCAATATCCGATAGCGATTCTTCGAAGGTAGTAACGCATAATGTCAATCCGTCATCAATATCCTGCTTCACTTACCACTTACCAAACGAGCTTCCAATACAATATAGACCACGTCATGTCTAAGTCAGGTGAAGGAGTAGACAGCGCTTTGCAAGTGATGTGACTAAAAGTTTTTAACTACTTTTCTCTTTAGTACATTGCTTTTGCAACAGTCATTTAGCCTTATGAGCAAATAATGTAATACTTCTTCAGCATACTCGTCAATCAAAGTGCTTTCGTCGTGTGAAGCATTCAGAATATTTTTTCGTTTGTCGAAAATTTAGTTCCTGTGAGCATAGCCATTGGTAATAGGAGTGCGGGCTCTCATCTTATCATTACCATAGTGCGATCTTCATATCCACGGCTGGTAAGAAATGTTGGCCTAATTGTTAGGGGCTACCAAACAATGCACGACCGCATAACATTGCTAAGATATTCAAGCGGACGAAGGTTAATATTATGTGTTTGATTGACATCACAGATAACACAAGACAAGTAAAATGATTTATATTCATTATTTTTTTTAGGCTGCGATGCCCCAATAACGCCTGGCCATGCATGCTTGATTTTTTAAAATCCTTCACATATATTACTTAAATTTTCTCAGTTGAGGACTTTTGATCTGGTGTAGAGTTATATTTTGGTTATTGCGATTTAACCGGTTTTCCTGTCATATATGTTCGATTTTTAACTATTCCCTTTACAAACGCTGCTAAAACTGATCGCTATGTTTGCCGGATCTGCCATCTCTCATTGTACAACGTATATATGCATATAATACAGCAATTAAATATATCGGAGCATCCTAAAGATGAGAACATGATACACGTATTGTGAACACTCTGTAATAATGTGGCGAACAGCGGAAGTTGACAAACGGAACATGATATGCAGCACAAGCTAGATTTCTGAAATAGCTTAATGGCCTACTGTTGAGAGTGTGGCCAACGACGTCCATTGAATTCCATAGTACTGACAAACAAGCCCATGCTAACGATGTGCGTATTTGTCAGATCAATGGGCCTGACAAACAGCCTGTAAAGTCATATTTATGATAAAACCTTATACTTCCTCGTCTATGCCTAGCTGACACTTTTCTGATGACAAGCTGCCTATTGCATTCAATGATTCATCAATTGATAGCTCAGGGTGTTAAAATATGGACTCTTTTACAGCCGTTAAGATGAAATACGGAAGATTGATAATATACCAAGCTTTCTCTAAGCTAGTCCTGATCGCGACGATGACATTCCAAACGTTAACAAATAATACTAAGTATCGGGTTAACTGTGCTTTACATTGTCCAAAATGTTACGTATACAAGATACGAACTTGCTATTTACACAGTAACATAATATTCAACCCGCTAATAAAATAGCTAATTAGCTTGCATTTTTAATAATGACAAGCATGGTGCATATGCCAATGAACAACCCTATGAAATGCATACGTGCATAAGAGGCCGGTAATTGCTCTTCGTTGTATTTCAATTATATTTAGGCATCTCTAATCGAGGATTCCAGTGGGCTATAAATTTGCATTAATACAATGAGTATCGAGGGAGAAGAATAAAGCAAAACTTGGAACGTGGTGCAAACGAGATTTAGTGGAAGTTATGAATCCGTGAATGAGCGCTTGACGCTTAGCGGACGCTCATTGAGACAATAATTGCTTCGTTCTCGCATTCGGAGCAGCCATAGTGTTGGCTAGCTCATGCTCTATTGTTGAGGCAGCAACATCAAAGCCTGGTAATACTGGGACTCAGAATTTATATTGTTTTACAAAAGAAACTAAGCTAGATACGGCTTTGAATATTTGGACTACATAAAAAATGTTATGGTCTATCAAATATACCAGGTTTATTTGATAGATTTATGCTTTGTTTATGCAATAACAAGTAAGTGTCGTAATTTGACTGACAGCCATCAAAAGACAGATGCCGTGTAGGTCATTAAACTATAGGCTTTGGGCTATTTGATATATTCAAATGGGACCAGTTCTTAAATGCAAGGGTAATTATATAGATGTCTCAAACCATGAGCCCCATGTCTGTAAATAAAGCTATATAAATGTATGACATATGTTGAATGATCGTATCGCACATTTCTAAAGTCAAAAATACATGTCGAAACCATTGCAATACATTAATATATTGACGACAAATAGCCATTTACAGATGTTAAATCCCTGCGCGCAGGGATCTTAAGGTTGTCAAAATTATACATGTAATCTAACATTCACTGGATAAATAGGTATTTGCTTCGATCAATCTGGATGCTGGTTGTAGTGTTATGCTTAGAGTAACCAAGTAACACATATGCACTCTTGGTCTACGCTACTTTATCGTTAACTGACAGGTTATATGCGTGTTTAATGTACCATAACTTAATTTGTTACGTAGGCATCTTTTTCATAATGGCTTCGATCAATTTAGAAAGCAAGTAAGTCAAGCGTTGTCAACGGATTAGCTTTGTAGATGATGTTGCTACGTGTTGCATTTTACATAGTGAGGGAAACATCAGGCGAGTTGACCCTAACCTTACAAATCTGATAATGTTACCTTTCCTGTGTCATGGTATCAATTAAGCTACGGAGATTAATTGGTCGCATATCATAGACATCCGTTAGCATTTTGACGACGACTGTCACTATACCCAGCAAGTCATATATACAAATAGGGTATCATCTCATATAATACGATGCTGGTTGCGTTATTACAACATTACGGGACATTACATACAAGTCAATAAAATTGAATGAGATTGGACACAATATAAGCAATGATTGACGATGAGGTGTTGAATAAAGTATATTTGTGAGAGCTATATTAAGCCCAAGAAGTTTATGCTCGACACGTTTGCACTCTAGAAGATATTGCAGATCTTTATTTGTACATTATGATTACACTTCATATATTTCTATTGCACTGAATCCTGAATTACATAAAATGTATGTACCATTCGTAAGAAATGAATAAATGGCTATTGCTTATTTGCACTAGTAGCCGGACACCAATTCCACAAACGTTTTTTGTGTTCATCTTCCCAAATATCTATTTCGGTGTTTAATGAGATAATGAACATGCTGATATCGTCAATGAACTCAAATAGATTGATAATAATGGCAAAGACTATTATAGTTACGAAATCAACGTCAACAAGCTGCTATTTCGTATCAAATATTGAGCCAAAATTATTGTTTATAATATTTATTGCCATATCCCTGCACTGTTTTCTTTTTATTCCAAATTTGCAGCAAATATGTTAGTATAATCTGATGCATACACATAATGAGGTCAGTGACGACAAGTAACAATGTCCTGATGAAATAAGATTGCACAAACGTGTAGAACATAGTGATGCAACTATCCGAATAGAAAAGCTGTGCGTACTGCATGAGCAACTACTTATGGGACTGCGACCGTTCGACTACACGTTAAGGTTATAATCCTACGTTGTTTGTCGCGCGTTAAATTAGCTAGATATTTGTCTTGGTGCTGGTATTTTGAAGTTCGACGGCTTCGCGGAGAATAGACGCCATAGTGCATAATCATATGATATTAAGTTGCTCTTGTTGCATTGTGCAGTGCTCTATAAGCCAGTTGCATTATAATATCATCCGAGCATAGTAAATATGATCCATGATTAATAATTTCCGTGGCAGCCACAAAATACGGTCACAAGCAGATAAATCCATGATGGTAACTCCACTCAATTCAGAAACACCAGATAATGTTTGCCTGAGTGCAAATTGCACCATTAACGCATTTATTATAATAAATATTACGCTATCGTTATTGTATGAAGCCTAACGTCAGTGCAATGAGCAACATTAAATTGTCAAAGATACGAAAACCTATGCGTAGTGATTTACATTAACATTATTGAGGGAACACGTGAGATTGAATGGCGCAGACATATTTGCCCATGAAATCGGCCTTGTTTCGAATAAAGTCAGTACAGGCTTACCTAAATCTGCTGCGATTAAGGGATGCAGAGAATATTGCGCAAATATGTTGGCGGTCATTTCCTACCATGTCGCTGTGGAGATAATTGACTGACAGAATTATTGCATCTCTGGGTTAACAACCTATGGGTTAACACTAATTGGGCTATTCCTCATCTTTAATGTCTCGTTGTTGTCATAGGCGTCGATAATGACCATGGTTTATGGTGAATAGTACTACGCCTTTGCAGCATAAGGTCATATAGAAATGCTGCAACGACAGTAGACGTTCTCACAGAGGTATGCTCGACGCATAACGGCAGTATCAAGCTTGCGATTCATAATGTGTTTAAGTGGAAGATACTGATTAACTCGTATAACTGATAGTAAGTCGACTAACCCAAAGCATTTAACTACCGCTAATTATTCCTCATGGCCATGATTCAATATAATGTGCTACATATATCCATTAAAATGTACATAACCAAGTATTGTCAGTATGGATGATATAGCTAAAATACCATAAATTTAACAAAATTCATCAGACTGAATTTGAGCCCACATTTTTGGTAGCGATTGTCCGACAACGTACATAATGTAGTTGTGATTCTTACAAATCATTGTTCGGGTGACCATGAACACTTTTGTCACGCAAATGTCAGCTTATAATTGATGCAATTTGTAACATCATAGAATAGAAATGAGCAGACGCTGTCGTAACAATTTGCAGTACTCATGGGAAGGTATGACAGTGTGGTCGTCGAGGATTTGTACAATTTTGAAATTATTTATGAAACCTTTATGAAATGAATGCGCTTATAACCTTTTGCACAAGTAGTTAAATCATGACAGCGTCACATTTGACACAAGGCTTACACTGGGAAAAATTGCCTCAAATAATTCGATGACGATTTCAATAGAGGTCGGTCCTCCAATTTCAAAAATGAAAGGACACTGGTCATTAAAGTTGTGCATATTGTGATTTGAGCTCAGATCTACCGCAGATGTAGCAAATCATCGGTGGCTGTGGCAGCTAAACATTTGAAAATTGCTAGGAAACGGCCAGCAATGAGCATGGACAGGTTACTGGCGCTAGCAAATTATATATGGAGCGTATATGGCTACATATAATAATTCTATGGGGTGAGTGTATTACTTAAAAAATCTGTAATAGGCATCAAGCACCTTCTAACACTTGTAATCTAATAAACTACAAACTATGCCCTATTTTAGATTTGTATGAGGTACAGAGCAACTGTCATTATAAAATTGACTCTAACATTCACCGGTACATCCGGCAAGTGCTTAAATCATACCAGTAATTTGCGCCTGGTTTCATATGCTCCATAAACGACGTTTCCTTTTGCAATGATTTCGACGCAGAACGCCATTGAAACTTTTTCAATCTAGGGCATGAACAAAGGGCTAGCTTAATAAGAAAGACGCACCAGTGATGGGCTTGCAGGGTGTAGTCGATTACATCATGTGCCACGCCATTCCAGTGTACTGCAATCTGTGTTGATGTTTAATGTAAGAATAGCTGCCCATTGAGAACGGTACGGACACTGGCAAATTAATTTTGGCGGGAGGTAGATCACATGAATATCTTGAAGTACGCGGTTGAAAACCTAACAAATATAGATGGGATGGCAGAGAAAATTAAATAACTCACTGTCCACATTCGGTAAAAAAGTACCTAATACGCCTATTTTGTAGAAAAATACTGATTTTTTTTACAGGAGCGAACACTGGATAGGGAGCAGCGTCAATAAACAGAATATATGCCTACACCATCATAGTTATGAGTATAAATGGCATGCTTTCATTATGTTTATAACACAACAAGCCATTCCAATGCGTGTTTCATTAATGTCGTTATCATTGTAAGTTTATTTTCTGACAACATAATATGTGAGACCCATAAACGGAACCAATGTCCACTTCGTTCGGGACGAACATAGCCAGTTGTTCCTATAATTGGATATTGTTAAACCTCCAATTAAGACTGCATTGTATTGCGCGAATGGCAGTCCTAGGGTGACAGCAGTGTTTGTATTTGTGATCGATGGGCTGCAGGTATCATGAAGAGCTAGAATCCGAATCAGTCACCTATCATGAAGAGCTAGAATCCAAATCCGGTACCTCGTCCCATGGCGAATCGAATATTTGTGTGGTAGATGTTTTGAACCTAAGAACCAACATTTACTGCATTTGGCCTCTGCGTTTGCTATGACGAGCATCTATAGCACACTAGGGTTGATATCCTGAGAGAAACCGTAGATAATCTGCAAAAAACGAAGGGTATTATATACGCTAGCTGCTTGAATTGTTGATAACTAATTCACGCTCTTAGAGTCACAAATATTCTATTCAATACATTCGCATTATGCTGTCCATCCGCAAAACAAGATCAGAAATGAAGCTACCTGTTTGTGGCTTAGTAATCCGCCCTCCGATGCAGATCCGATTATTGTAACGTCCTCTGGAAAAATCGATGTTTATGAAGACACCTTAACCTACAACTTGCACCACTTCTAATTCCATTAGCTCCTTGGTCAAATTTCACAGGCACTGTTGTTGGTCTGCTGCAACGTAATTATGCGCTAAGGGATATATACGCTGATTGACAATTACCAACACAAATCGCACTTTTATTAAATTATCATATACGCATGGTCAATAAATTTAGCGGCAAAACCTAATTGGAACCTACGAAAGGGATGCTTTCTTTTGTGTTACAAAGGCTGATCCAGCGCTTTGACTGGACTTTATTTATGGCCATTTCTGGCGTTGCGCAGGATGACATCTCAATAAATGGACTTAGCTGGAAAAAACAAAAGAGAAAATAGCTGTCCAGAGTTTACCCATGGAATGCAACACCGGATTTACGCAAGGCTTTAGTCCACAACAAAGAGGACGCCAACGCTTTTTTTTCAGCTCTACATAAGCCAACGACGAACTGATTGGTAAGGCATATCACTTCCACAGTGATACAATTATGATATTGCTAAGCTCCCCTAATGAGAGCAGTAGTGTAGTAGATACACGGGAAATGATTACCTTTGTCTACATCGGTATGTATACCTGCCTAGTCTTATTATTTGTGTCAAGGACTAATGAAAATGGTACAAAGTGGATGCTGCTTTGGTGCTATGGAAGCGAACCCTCCATTGCGGGGCCTTTAGAGGCGCAGTTTTAGTTGCTCTGGGTAGCTAACTCTGAAGTGCCCATTAGTCTCGTCGATATTGTAAATGCACTTACCAAAAGCTGCTATACTCTTGGTGGAAAATGCATGCTCAACATCATCTAGACATATGGTGATGTCGAACAAACGGACATTGACGTCGACGAATTATAACAACTAAATGGTGTACTTGATTTTAGTTGCTGCTACGTTCACACGAGGAAGATGTAACATATCATCCTCCCATTTCTTATAAAACCCGCACTTCGGAAATAAAAAGCTGCATGGGTTTGCTTAACTTAAATTGAATATTCGGGACGGTGTGACAGCATGGTTATATCAATGGTCACTGTCCATGCTTGGGGGAAACACAAGCATTGTCAGGTGTGCAGAATGCGCTTCGGACAAAAAGAATGCAATGCACTTAGGTAATTGCTTGCAGCAAATATTCCGGTCTCTGAGTGACTGTTAAGTCCATACTGCAATTCACGTGACCGAGCCTGATGTCCTTGAAAGTCGCCAAATCAATTTTATGGAATCAACAGACTGAAGTTTGCTGTTTCTATTTGACCAAGATGTCACGGTCATCTAAAATAATCCAACTAAGAGTGATGTCTATAATAAGAACAGCTTGGCGAGGCACTAGGCCGTGTTTATGGCTTGCAATGGCCAGCGGACATTTAAATAGCCATTAGTCTTGTCGGCAAATTAAGTATACAGATGTGGGAAGTATGCTTTAGTTCAGCCTGCATATTTGGGACAATTAAATAACATGGTCATGGAACAGACAACAATGCGATTTCGTGTACAACAAAACCACACTATCATTTGTTGATAACCCTTTCGAAGAATAAGGTAGCCACCATTTCTAGAGCTATGCACTTCCGGCGTTTTTATCAGTTTCTGAATGAATTCCAGTTGAGTTGCCAGACCTGATGACATTGCAATAAGATGCCAAATGTCAACTTTATTGAATCTTGCAGCAGTCTGCCGTCGTACGTATGGCTTGCATTGTCATAGTTATTGTTTTAGAATGTCTTACGCGTTAATAGAGATATTCAGAGATTCGTTACCGCTCTTAGTAATCATGTTCCGGTAATCTACCATGTTATAGTATCTAGGTACAAGGTATGACATCAACTGCTCTCTTTGTAGCAAAATATTTCTAATAATGCTGATGACTAATGGATTATTGATGATGCGATGTAAAACCTCAGGCTGTAGATGGTGTTAGAAAAACCGCAATTGCTTACACTTATCACCATAACGTTGCCTCTATATGCTAAGTTGACCAAGACGTCTGTGTAACTACACATGGACCTTGCTATGGTAACATGATACTATGTAATTAGGTTCTGATGCATTTGTTTACATATTGTGCCGCGCTATTATAGACATTATCATGAGCAGAATTGCGTGCTATAGCAAAATGTACCACTGATCATAACTCTGTTGTACGTCTTAAATAATTTACGGAGCCAAATAATCACTATGACTGTCGGCTTATTGGCTTAACGCTACGAAGAGAGCTCCTCTATAATAATACCTGAAACGTTTTGGTTCCGGTCTCAATGTTGAGAGTCCAATGCATCAGCCTATCGACGGGAATACGGGGATCTATTCGTGGCTCAAACGAATCCAAATATTGGCTTAATCCAACTCTGACATCACGTTTTTATATTGACTCGATACATGATATTGATCACATAGCAGTCAAGAGTGTAAAACGCTACAAATGAAATTGTGGCATTCTACCAGAGGAGAGCCATTAGTGCTGTATCCCTTCAAGGCATGATAACTGACTACACTGGCAGTTATGTAATGGGTTGCGGGTGTTATCTACAAGGGTATTAATGGAAATCTTTCCGATAGGTCTCACCTAGATTTGGACAAACTAATGACTTGATGATTGCACCCATTGATGCATAAAGAGTGTTTGCGAACTTGATTGAAGCGTCAGGCGAGCGCAGCTGCAAATTACATTCCCGGAATTCAGTGGCCAATTTTGCATATCAGGTTTTCTTATTCATCGAAAAGAGGCAAATTAGAATTATTTTGCCACGAGCTATGGAGGTAAGGTGAGATTTTGAAGACGACGGTTTGCAAAGGATAGGCGTATTTTAACCATATTGCACGGCGATATTGGTCGTACAAACGATAAATCATTCATGTAGGATTCGAAACTCTCTCGTGCATATTGAAAATGCCATATATAAAAATGGAAGGCATTTTCCCCCGCATTCAGTCTGTTGTTTAATGACATCTATATATCTAGAATTTATCCTTGGGATAACGCGCAATTAATACTTATACATAGAGTATTGCTGACAACGCGACTACTGTGCTACGAAAACCTGGTCTGTTGCGCACATCAGAATATGTTAACCGTTTACTGGACGTAGATATCTTTCCATTTAATTAATGCATTAGAATTTTCACTCGTCTTGCTTGAATTAAGGATTAGGGAAGTCAGGTCATATGGGGTTGGTGAACATTAACAGGCAAAAGCGACGAGGTGCTTTTATCAAGCTGACTGTTTAAAATGAACGACTATTAATGTATGATATATTTCTGATTAAGATGCACGATAGACACTGAATATATTGTGTTTAGCTATTGCGGTCGAGCATTGCTTAACCCTCGCAAATAAAAACAGACCTTTTGACGTTCAACGACGTGATATTGCGAAGGTTGAGACTGAGGTTGATTGTAATGCCTGCCTGCACTTTGACTTTGGACCGCGTAGGGGGTTAAGGCTGTCTGCATGGGGCGGATACCGGGTAGGCGTTCTGATAGCACGGGTGGTCGATGCCAGCCATCAGACCGGGAACGGTTCAGTGGTCTATGACAACTAATGTGGTCATTGAGATTTTGGAGGGTTACACTAGGCCGTGAATATGGTGTCAACATCAGAGCGCGATATGTCTCGCGGGCTGTACCGGCTTCTTCTGTGTGTGTAGGTTTTTTGAGGCCAGGGGCTTTGGCACAAGAGAGTCAAAAGTCGCATTCATTCTCGCCATAATCTCTTCGTATTCGCGTTGGAGTGATAAACTCTATTGGCTGCCTTTATGGTGGCACCTAGCCTATGGACCCGCTCCATCTACTGCTGTATGTTCTGCCTTTGCGTTTTTGTGAGCCTGTGGCGTCTGAGAGCACCCTGATAGTATTTATTTGCTTCGGTTCTGTGTACTGACTACAGTCTGCCGCACGATCTGTAACCCGAGGAGCTTGCGTTGATCGTGATAGGGATTTAGCGTAAATATTAGACATATTAATAGTTGAACCATTTATAATTTACCTTCAATACAGTTGCATAGAATTAAACAACCAAACATATGATGATGAGGGGGCTATTGGAGAAGATGGGGAAATGGGTAGTCAGGAGTCTTCATTCATAGTGAAGAGAGTGGGGAGACTGGATTCAATCCCACCGTGAGCTATTACAGAAGATCTGGTTGGGTCCAAAGACGAGACAAAACGCGTAGATATGAGGTGGTGAAGAGGCAATGTTCAAATGTTGGCGCCAGACCAATCTGGAGTTTAGATTGTCAAACAAATGTAATGTTTGAGAAAAGTGGCAGCTCTAACCTACGTGGACGATCCTTACAAATTTCTCTCGCAGAATGCTGTTAGGAAGTAATGTGTACAGCTCGCCCGGGTACTTGGCATATTCCCTGAATTATCTAAAAAGACTATAGGCGTCCTTCAGACTACACGTGAAGATCTTACCAAAACTGATGTGGAAGTAACAGGGGCTGCAGATGTCGTCCATAGGACAGATAAGGTCGGAAATGTCACCGTTGACATTTCACATACCTACAAAGCTACGCAGACCAAGAACGGTTGAGCTGGTCAACAGCTCAAATCAACCATATCAGGGTGACAATAGACATAGAGTTACCTAAGCGCATGCGTACCCTGTTACAATTACACCCATCCTCAATGCAATTGGGATGGCGATCTCTACCCTGGTACTTGCCCGGACAGGTTGAGGGGTTACCCCGACACAGCCACCAACACCAGAGTTAGTTGGTGCTACTGGTGAAACGGGTGCAATGGGTGGGCGGGGTTGTTCTGTTGGTTGCCTAACGACTAGGCCTATCAGGAGAAGCATGTCACTTTGAGTCAACCCTGGATCCTGCAAAAACAGGAAGGTTTGCTGTAAATGTACCGCCTCCGTGAATGACTTGTATGTTTGGTCATTGTAAGCTTTCGGGCCTCACACTGAGTGGATATACCCCGACTGCTTTACATGTTTCGCTGCTATTGAGTTGATAGCCAGACATAATTAACTATCTATCATACTCCAACAAATGTTCCAAGCGGCTAGGCCGTGTCCCCAGATAATTCTATATATTTTACGGGCCGAAGGGGGTCGTTGGACTTTCCTTGGAAATATTGCGATATATTTGGACAGTCCCTATGGAACAGTAAATTTGACGACGAACTATAGCTCGTCTTCAAAGTTTATTAAGATGTTATCGACTGACGATGATTGCAAGGGATTAGTGGTACCGTACACGGTGGTGACATTGCATTTGACCGATTTCCAGACTTTCGATATATGCATACCCTAACGAGGCATTAAGTCAAACCCATGAGTTGCCGAAAATTTCTGTAATTATCACTACTATGCATGTCAATATTTGTAGTGTAATGTAGAGATGTCTTCTCAGGCATAATCAGATATGGACTTAAATAAGTTCTCACCAGAAACCATACAAGGATTACATATAAGTCGGATACAGCTACCTAGTGGTGAGAGATCTACCAACATAAGTATGACAGATTATATACAGATCAACAATAAATCACCTGGTTATATAAATGCAGAGAAACTTTACTATGGAGAACCTAATCATGCTGTAACATGAGCCATGACCTTCAAGTAGCTGGAGAGGTCACATACCATTCGTCAATGGTAAAAATAAAAATGAAATAACAGAGCGCTGGTCATTGGAAAAGGCATCCTACTCCTGCTTCTTGGTTTATCAGCAGCGTTTGATGCAGAAGAGCATTGTTTCTTGGCTTATCGCCTTTAGACTGACTTAAGGATCCATGGCACAGCCATTGACCGGGTAATATTTTTTGGACTACCAGAACATAATGTGTCACCATAGCTAGACAGCTACATGGCCTAAACCGCCTAGGATTATTCATTGTTGAATATTCAAACAGGCTTCGTGGTCATCAATTCGACAATGTAATGTTACTCAACATAATTTACGGCGAGGTCTTGTGCAGATTATAGCTTGTAGAACGACATAATGTGGCTTTTTAAAAACCCAAATCAGTCTCTTATGCTCGGAAGACGCTTCGAAGTGAGATACTAGCCAGTCTTCGTTTAGTGCCTTCATTGTTCAGGAATTGAGACAATATCTTGGCGAAATAGAAAGCTGAAAGTATCGAAAAAAGAACTTTCCAATTTGGCTTGCTGGGCATGGAAGTTGAATCTCTCAAATAAACACATAAGTGTGCATTTTGCTTCCGCATTTTGAGTTATCTATATTTTTTTATCACTTTTTTAATATCGGCATTACGTTAGTTCATCGCGGACGCAGAAATGTGTGTTAATTTTTAATGGTTCCTGCAACGCTTCGGAAGAGGTGCGGTAAGGCCTCAAAACTACCTTATGATGATAAGGTGAGTGCAATATGCCACCTTACAGTCATATATGATGTGAGACAGCAGCTAAAGTTATTGCCTGTCGTGGTGATGAACAAAGGTCCCGGCATACCTCTCTGCCTGTTACACAATTTTACCTTGTTGTCCGGATAGCTTAGAATCCCGACCTCATCCGTAAAGGATACAGCAGTTAGCCGCACACCATTGATAGGGAGTTACAGGTTCGAGATAAGGCCTCTTGGGGCCGGCCTCGTAAAGTTTTCTGACAATTGGCAGGGACCAGCTGGGTTTCTTCATGGTGATGCATAAACATCTTTATTAACTCACTATTGTGACATGAAATTCGCACACGAACTTTGTTTGCATTGTCGTGCTGATGTATGATACAGATTTGTTTGCTGCTACAAGCTGAATAATCGAATAAATAATGCCATAAGTGAAAGTTTTCTATACACCACGGCACTGGTCATTGTACGCAATACACGAAAGTTCCCCCAAGCCCTTAAAGAGGAATTCATGTTATCTCATAATTACGAGACTCTCTAGTGAGCGGAAAATTGATCCAAATACCTCACGGGATGCAATGTATCACATTTAGCAGAACGTTTTCCGAAAAAAAAATGGAAGCGAAAACAGTACTCAGTATCTGTAATGTGCTTGATTCCAGCAATATCAAATACCTACAGAAGTTATTGTAAGTCATCATGGTTTTAATTTCAAGTACATGCATGTATATGTTTATGTTTGGACAGCTTAATCGGTTAGTGGGGCAATTCTATGGTTCAACGTAACAGCGGCATTAAGACTTTAAACCAGAATTTCAGTTGTGAATAGGAACACCACTGGCAGAGAAGGTGTTGAAATGGTAAGGTTATGCATTGTAGGTCTGTATAACATACACTTCGGTATTGAAACACACAGGGTCGCTACATGCGGTCTGTAAAATAATAAGAATCATGTATGGAAATATATGTGAGATGTCATATATGTATTGCATGAAAAGGCGAGGTAGAATTGTTGTAAACATGAATTCGTAAATCTTCCTAGCGAATGCAAAACATAGTGAAAATATTTCGCTAAGGACAAATAATTACCCAAACTTATCCGAACTTGTCCATTAGGTGTTATAATTAACATCGGTAAGCATATTCAATATACCAATATTAAAGTTCTATGCATTAATAGTGTACAATGGTCTAGTATGGCTCTGTATTCGGGTTTTTGATATAAATCTCTGCCGCCTAACACATTTCTCAATGCGGTATATCTTCTTTAATACGATTAGTGCCGAGGAAGATGAATAAACCACGAAATATCAGAAAATGTGATGCGATCCGTAATTCGGGATGAATTACGAATTAGGCAACACAGTGCCAACAGAAATGGCAACTACTGTAGACATTACACCTACGCCACCTGCGCCAAGACACATACCAACAGTAACTGAAGCAGTAGCTAGCGCATTCAACGAGTGAACTGCACGCATATATTTCTTGTACACAACTATTTTTCGAGGTATTGCTTCTTGAGGGTGATCTGCACGCATATATTTCTTGTACACAACTATTTTTCGAGGTATTGCTTCTTGAGGGTGATCTCATTAAAACAACCTGAGTGCCCTGGATTTTAATCGGTAGGGGGCAGCCCAGGTCAAGATAAATTAGGGGTATACTACAGAACAAAACGCCGCTCTGTTGTGAGTGGTTGTATAAAAGCTGTAAACGACCACCCATCACCTCTGCGAAGGTGGTCACTTGCTTCTGCCCAAATAGTAATGAAGGGTTTCGTCGTCCGCGAGTCAACATATTGTCTCATGTCCCTGTGCTGCAGTCTATGTTTGTCATCAACATACTTTCTATTAGCAGCATCTTTTTGTGATGTTGGGGCTCCCAATCAAAGAATTTATTATCTCTTATTTCAAGATCGTCAGTCATAAAACCGCCACCTTTAACCATTTATTTGCGAGTCACCAATAGATTTATAGGTATTTGTTGCATATTCAGAGAGGTCGGCTTGAGACCTCGCCGTTTTTTGTCCAGGTCCATAGGTACTTATTTTCTTGACGTTTCACCAAACAAGGCTGTAATTATTGGGATATTTCTGAAACTCGAACACAGAAAGATGAGTGATATAACACCAAACTTCGCATTCGGTTGATAATATCAACCTGCATTCAACTCTACTGTCGGGTCGCATGTTATGGTAGCATAACGTTCGTTTGGAATCTTTGTAAGATGTGATTATCCGCCACACGACTCTCATATATTTTTGCTTCATTCAAATAGGGGCCACATTTTACTTCAGCAACAAGAAAAATGATTGTTTTCTCAGGTAGTTTCGCAGCCGACGTACTTTGTTACCCTTCATGCAAAGGCCTCCAGTCATAGTACCACCATATATATTCATTGCAAAGGCCTTCTTTGCATATTTAGAGAAGTCTGGTGCCGACTTTTTCTGTTGAAGTCCATAAATACGCGTTTTTATTGACATTTTGTAAATTCAAGGACATCGCTTGCAGGACGGTCGTGGTTGTCCAACAGCCGTCCCTTATTATCTTCAATCCACGAACAGTTCCGTGTAGAGACAACTTCAATAAGCGCAGTGGGTGCACCGTCTATTATGTTATGTGTGGTAATAACCTGATCGAGGTGAACATAAAGTGGGTTGAAGATGCTAAAGTTGATGGGCCAGTCACCAGTGTAAGTATCTGAATGAACTCATCGCATACCCAGACCGTCGTCATGCTTTAACATTTTCAACACACCATCTAATATGCGCGCAGCCCCGGTATCAGGATTTGTAAGGGTAATAACCCCATCTGCCGCACCAACCTCTAAACTAATACCTATGCCTACAATCAGAGACCAGGTTTTAATATGACAGATCCTCCATATTCTGAGGTCCTTGACTCTCATTGAATGTAGGATAGTACAGGGGCGTTCAATGTGGAATTCTTCAACCTGTTTGACCAATACTTGTTGCCAAACATAAGCGACGACAAACATATAGTTGACTTTAGAACCAACCATATGCAATACTGGCCGTACCATGTAAACTTTGTTGTATGGTGTGCAGCCTCACTGATGGCTCCCCGAGCCACACTGACCGTATATTGTAGCTAGTGCAAGCGGGCTTCTGGTACGAGAATTTACGATCCTTATGTCAGGATAGTCCTTCAAACGTAACTCGCCTCCAACAAGCTCAAACGTTAAATGATCGCGCACGTATTGTGTGTGACCAAGTTCAGCTAAGACATAGTAAAAGTCTTTGACGGGGCCTTCAACTAGCCTATTTTAATGTCCTCCTCCATAGCATCCTGAGGAGGGCCTCTGGCATCCCTCTCATCTTGCCATCCCGTATCCCTCTCCTTTGCCTCGTTATCGAACTCTCCATGTGACTGTATTAAAGATATATTAGTAATAATTCACCTAAACTAACATTCAGCTTATAGCCGCAGGCTAAATCCAATTTGCCGGATACGCGAGCCCCTCGGGGTAAAGGGCGTGCTGCAGTCTGTGGTTATTACTAACAACCCAAGCACGCTTCCCCAACGTGGGTGCAGAAGACGTCATTATTCCGAGACAGTCTGGCTGGTCTTTACAGTCGCACTGACCTCTACCGACGTCAAACGCAGCGTTGAGCCAAACTTGGGGCATGCCGTGGCTATGAAAGCAACAATCAATATTTCTGACAACGAGGTCATGTCCACTAATGTCAGCGATGCGTACCACTGTTATGGTGACCTACGGAATAGTGCACAGGAGCTGACGCCCAGTATTATGGTATTGACACATCAGGTGACGAAAATGTGACTAAAATACGCATGGGGGCAGCCGATGCCTATGGCAACCGATTTGGTATACCGCTTGACCCCCTAAAAGCCACATTCCATTCTACTAGATTGCACTTGGTGACAGACTAGAATGCGAGCTCACATTCAATAACTACAGTCGTGCGATTTACGCAATGGGAGACAACAACGCAAGCTACACAATCGATGGCGTCTCTTTGGAGTATGACATGATTACCCAACCAGAGCATGATCTCAGTACACAGGTCAGCTTGCAATTCTGTATGAGCATGTGCTTCGCCACAGGAAGCTTGCATACAATTAGAGTGACACACTGTGGAACATCATCCTGATCGTACCGGTCCACAGCGTGAAGGGCCCAGCCAATGCCTCATTTGTTAGGAAGACATTCTGCAACCCAAAGATTACAAAGAGTTGACCATTGAAGGCATTCCCAACCAAGTGTATGCCCAGGGCATGCGCGGCTACCAGCAGTGGGATGAGGCCTTCGCAGCATCGAGTAAACGTGACCCCAATATGGCACTAGCTGTGAAAGACCTGGCATAGGCGGACGCCTAGGGGGATACCTTACCAGCAAGTATGCCCTGTGGCTAGACTTGAGGACGAGTGACGACGACAACCTCCATGGTAGTGGCTGGGGTTCCATCCCAGATAACAATAAAAGCATAGACGGCTGGTGCATTTCTTGACGGTCCCTATTCAGCTATTGTCTGTGGGCCTGTGCCGTTCTTTTGTTACATTGACCACTCCGTGGCTTTGTAAAAGAGGAGCTGTTTTTGGTGCCGCCTGACATTCAGCTGCCGCCAAATGGTGTTCTCAGCTAGATATTTGACATCTAGGCTCGCCTTGGTCCTACCAAGAGCAACACGCAGAAGAATGAGGAATATGATCCATTCCGATGTGATGGTCAGGACGAACATCCTGTGGTGTACAGAGGAGGAAGCTGGGCTTCAAACACTATAGAGAAATCCTTTCTAGCCCTGCAAGGATTCCTGTCAAAGTCTGCTCCCACTGCCATGTGTGTAAATAAAAACTGGGCGGCAATTCTGTCCGCAACCACTGTCACATAACAGGAAAGCACCAGCCCACAATGCATGCAACCTAAAGCTGAGGTTGAATCCCACAACAACAACTATACCTGCGAAGCTATGACTCCTACCTATTGAGGCAAGCCATCAGTATGGTGTAGGAGCAGATCAACTGCATCCCAAACAATATGGACAAGTACATATCCCAATCGATCGGACTGTTGCGATTCATTGCACAGTGCGCTGTTCCTGCTAGCCTCGCTTGACAAGCTCGTCTCTGCAAAAAACCCAGATGCCTTTAGAGTTGCTGCAAAGTATGAACCTGACTGGGCATAGTGCCGACTGCTAATGTGCAAGGGAGTGTACCTCTATGAGTTCATGTACTGTTTGTATAATTGCAATGCCTCGCTGCTGCCGATCCATGAGTTCTACAGCGAGTTGTCTGAGCGAGGTATATCTGCTGCAGACTATAACCATGCACAAACGGACCGGGACATGTTCTTGTGTAGGAACAAGGGCGATTACCATGACCTGTACCTGCGCACAGACGTAATAGCGTGTTAACAAGGTGTCATTCTCTCCGTTTGACTCAAAGCAGACAGTGGACTCAACCCGCTTTTCTCTCGAGTTAAGATCACCAAAAATGAGCAGGGAGCAAAAAATCGGAATCCTGTATAAGCCATGATTTAATAGTGTAGCGTAGATAAGTTGGGGTGCGCCAGAACCGCCACTTCCTATACTTTTACTGTTATTCTTGGAAAACCATGAATGCGGCATTCGCGCTACGAAGGCTTTATCGAAGAGTGTGTTAAATAACACACCAGATGTGACCATCGCAGCGACATAAGCTTTCTTGTACTCCAAGCCGTTTAAATCCATCACGTCGCATTAGGCTGCTGCATCACACTGCCATAAACAATCTTTATGATCATTGTATCCAACGGGCTTGATGACTGCACAATTGTTTCTTACTTATATTGTCCCATAGGTAGTTCGGCAAGCCAACACAAGAATGAGATACTAATATTTGTTGTTAATCACAGCTAATATCTTGAGAATCAAACTGTCACCTGATCCAACCTTAAACATTGCATAACAATCAGAACCAGATGAAGTGCACCTCTCAGATGTATACATGCAACAGTATTAGCAAGTTACAGTATTAGCTTGCATATAAATGTGGTTAATGGATGCCTCACACTCGAAATCCTGTATGAAATATGTGTTATCGCCTTCGATGGTTTTACGAATACATTGGATATTATTATCCATGTCTACTGAGTAAAGTCCCACCCTTCTACCGTGTAATGTGTTGGGTTCCACCCAATATCATCTGAGCATTCGGCCGAATGGGTGATGCTTCGTTGTTTTAGTAACGCTAATGTGATGCTACCAAACCACACTAGAGAGAACAACATGAATAACCATATGACTTGGATCGGATTGCAAGGCCTTTGAATGGTGTATTCTATATGTGCGGCATGTAGTGGCGACCTTTGATATGAGATCGAGCACTGAATGGATAATATATGGCAATGTCTACTCGTGTCTATTCAGAGGTTATTCAAATTGCACTATATATAACAGAGCGGCTAAACCATGCACTCCATCAAAGTCTAGCCTTATCCGTACGTTCCAGACGAATTGGAGGCTCACTATGCCATTACATATGATCCAATGAATCAATACATGTGTCACATGAAGCAAAATTTAATGAGGTATTATCTATAGAATCGGGTGTAAGTAAAATTTCGATGTCTATCTATAGTTATGACAGCCAAACATGCGCGAGAATATATTAATACAATTTATGAATATTTATACGGTATTCTATTTCTATTCTCGTATATCAACCAGCCAATAGCATTACCTTACGTTATCTCGCTCAAGTTTATCATAACTTACCTTGTTAACATATACCAGGTAGATAAGTTACGATACACTTAACTCTTTCGTTCCCTCTTCCCAGTGTTTCTAACTTTTCTCCGACACGTCGACCATTTCACCTCATATTTTCTCGCTTTTCAGTCTGGCATTTGTACTCTCTGTCCATCGCTCCATATAAGCCCCAAATCTCCTTCTTAAATATCAAACCAAAATATCGTGTAAATCTCACGAACGAAAGACGCCCAACTGAACCTGCAGCTTGATCAATAGGTGGGATGTAATTTTGAGAATTAAGGGAGTAACTTGTAATTAAATTACACCAAGCAATGATAATGAGCCGCGTACCAACCCAACCCAAAGTTAAACAGTTTCAAAAATTATATCACCTAGTGAAGCGTTCCTCAATTAATTAATTGTGCAGGGGTTGTTTGTGGATCGGTGGTAGACCCAGCTTTGCTACTTTGGTACTCTGTTCATTTCACATGCATACCATTCAATTGTTACTTTTTAAGCAACAATGCGGAAAACGAGACCAATTATTCCCACCAAGTATTGTTTCGTTTATCGTAATCTCTTAATGATTTTCTGTGATCACCCCCGCCCTCCCCCCCCCCTCCCGCTCCAAGCTTTCCATTTCTATCCTTCATTTTCTAAACTTTAGATAATTTTTGCTTGGTCGCTCTCAGTCAAATTGGTCAGTGGCCACGATGCTTTCTTTCGTACAGTTGCGGGTCTAACTTTACCAAGACTGATACAAGATGTTGAGCCTAGCCCCAGAGTTGCTGTCATCAATATTTTTGTCAAACAATATGCCTTTAGCTTATTGTTATCTCATCGCGCTTGCAGATGACATTTTTGATTTTGCTAGTTGGTTTGTCAGCGAGTACGGCTCGCATGTCCCAGGTGTTTTTCGCGATGAATTGGCGCGCAATTCTGCGGATCCTCAGCAAGAAACTCACAATGACGCAATTATTGTGCTTCGCTTTGCAATACTACCTACTTGGGAGCTTTATCCTAAGGATTTTTTCTTGCGGCATCTCGGTGTTTATTTTAATTGGCATCAATATTTGCTTCCCGATGGAATCGATTCTAATCGGCACGGCCAGTCAAGTATTTGAAAAGCCTACGTGCTTTCACGTTGCAGCTCTCAATACCGTATCATATTGAAATGAATTCCTTCATTGGCATTTTGTCTGCTTGTCACGTTGAGTGTTTTCAGTATCCGGTATTGTCACTGACGTAGTTCTAACACTGGATAGGTTATTTCGATGCAGACACCAATGCATTTGCATCTCCGCTTTATTACTCGCTGCCTAGGTATTCTACCACTTGTCATGGACATGTATGATAATGCATACCATGGATATAATGAGATACATTCTCATTCCAACATTCATCATGACATTGCACCGATAACGGTTCAATGGCTGCAATGATTTCTACTTGTAAATAAGCAAAGTCACTGCCTCGTAAACAGTTTATTAATGCCATAGATGATACAAATCAAACCGAGGCAATTGTCTTATAAGTTATGTTGTTGCTTTTTTGGCTAACACCTCAGCATTCAGTGTTTCATTCCCATGCGATTTAGAAAGTTGTACTAGTGCTGACTTTATGGCTTACAGTAAAACTTTCAACTTTTATATAGAACACATCATGGATACCTGGCTTGACTGGCTTGACTCGCAGTAACATGACACTGTGATAGCTTTATAAAACATAAAGCTGATCGTACGCCCTGTTTGATATATTAATGCTCTAGAACCATCGCTTAAGCTATGACGAAAAACAGCCACGGTAAGTTTAAGATAAACGGTCCAACTGTCTTTGTGGAAGGATACACCGCGATTGACATAACTGCACTCAAAATCGTGAGTTTTAGTTACGTTTATTGCTTTGCTTTTGTTGAGACAATACAAACGAAAGCCTACGAAGGCTTGTAATACAAAATGGTCTCGTGTGTACACTTTATGGACCTTAGAGCTATAATTATCAGTTCAATTGATCATCAGAGGGAACTGCATTTTTTTGTATTTAACAGAGCAAATGCATCATTGCGCCTACATATGAAAAGATTTAATATGAAGACGTTTGCCTTGTATTTGGCCTGCACAAATGCAAAGCGATATTAAGATAAGCAAATCTGCTCTATATTAAGATTTACAACAGAGGACATGAGGTAACGTAAATACTAAATAATGCATTTTCTCTGATTGTGTGGTCAAAACGTGTTCATGTGTTAAGGGCAATTATTCTGGGGGTGGGGATAGGTTCAACTCTAGCTGAGAAGCCTTTATATAACGAATACCGTATTGCAGGACGAAAATCGCAGCAGCTCATAGGAACAAATGTTTATCAATGGAGGTGATCTTTAAGTGAAATGTAATCAAATCGGCTCTATAATTTATCTAACTATCCCGATCAACACAAAAAGAGTTTTGAAACGTTATTGGATGCGCAGAGTGAATAAGCTATAAGAAATATCATCAAATTTGCTTGCGGATGAAATTAAACCGAATACGGTGATTTAGTAGCAAATATTATATATTCCTTGCTATCGTCGCTGTTTGAATTATATTGAAGTGCTGACGCTTTTCATAAGCTCAGTGCTAGCGGAACTGTAATTATTATGTCCATATTTGGTCATTTAAGAGATCATTACTTTATTAGGACGACTAATTAAACAACCCAATAATGATTTATTAAAGCTCTATCCTCCTGATTGCATTAGTTTGATGGAATGCATCCAACGGTCAGGTATTCTGACTATATACATGTAACTTACCACTAACTAGCAGAACTGAGTGTGCATTATGCTAGTCGTATTTTGAGCGATTGTAATTAGGAAACGCATGAAGGTCTTTGTATAATTCGACTGCGGTTTAAAGAACTTTCAATGGCTTCAAAATCGCCAATTCAGTAACATTCAGATTATCCTGTTCGTTGGGGTATATCAGCAGCAACGATATGGATGCTGCAAAGAATTTGGGTATTCTACTTTTGTCGCTATTGTTGTCAAATGCTAACCCATTAGGCAGGTATTGGATGTGCAAAGTGCTCACTAAATGAAGTCGACGACTCATACGTCAGAATTATATCCACAAATTGACAGATGGATGCTTAACGACGGGTTGCATATCTTTGCATGCTAGGTGAAGTAAACGTAAATGTGTTACTTTATATTCCATGCATGCATTGTGAGCGTAGTTCATAGGAATAATAATGATAAATGAGCAAGCCTGTTCGGCGACGATCCAATAAGGGTATATATCTACTGTGATTCCCTTCGCACTGGAAACACTTCAAATATTCTCATATCTGTGTTGCATCTTAACACATGTGACCATTTACACACAGACCCAAACGTGTACTGCAAAATAATTAATCGACATATTTATCACCTACATAATGATAAATGCTCACAGTTCCTAATGGCGTTTATTATAGACTACTCTTCTGATTAAGCAAGATTAGGATAGCTCTCAGTTAGTGAATTAAGTATCGGTACCCTAGACAATTGATGCCAAAGACTATTTTCTATTGTGCCAAATATTGCGTGCATGTTTTTGCACCTCGTTCGAGTCGATGGATGTTGTCTGTTGAGTTCTATTAATCATTTAGTGTGATACGCCGGCCTGTTGAGCATGGTAGAATAATGCACGTAAATGACAATACGGTGAAATTAAAGGCACAGTACGTCTGGCAATTGACCCTCCAATCTCTCATGGCAACTATATAAATATATAGTGAACTTTATAATGTCTATGTCCAATCTACGTGCATCTGACGGAAACCCAAATAATAATATATTCTGCTCAGTCACGCAAAGTCACATATCATGTTTACAAAGAACTGATCATCCCGATATAAGTCCGAGCTAGTAAAATGATTTATCTAACTTTGTTGTGACTTGGGGTTGGGTTGCACCGGAATATTAAGGAGATAGGATATTCATCAGGCTTGGCTTGCCTTCCATTAGGTAATTGCCATGCAATTTCCATAATCCTGGTAACTTGACGAGCAAGGCATTTTATAGTGTAAGGACAAAGAAATCCACTACAGTGCTGCAAGAAGTACAATCATAAATCTAACTTGGTTGTATAATTAGATTGGAGCTGAATGACTGTGGTCTTTATAAGGCATTTTGATACACGCTAGTGTCTCAATTTTATATCTTTATTGATCGATTGGGGCATCCAGAACAAGGTGAAGTTGATTTTGAGGGAGGAGAGCTATGGAAATAAGCTCAAAACGTAATCACTGATTAAACTACAAGGTCTGTACACACAGTCTTGTGTTAATAACCCAAGTAACAGCATTATTTATTTATGAGTACATCAGTATTGGATATGTCCATTACGTGGGCCTTCATTAGCTCTATTGTCTGCTCGTAGTCTATCTCTGCTGAAGTGAATCGCACCTCTAGACATCGCCAATATATTAGCTCTGATTAGGGAGATACTGATGCAGACAACCTTTTTGGTGCACTCACCTATTGGCTATCCTTGCAACATTAACCACGACCTTGGCACTATATTGGATACACACTATTACACCATAGAGACCAATTGAAAGGTTGCGATGGATGGTGTGGAAAAATAACTTCTGAATTTGGCATGTTGTAATGAACCGCGTGAGGTCGTTTAGAATACGCCGTGCATCAGTGCTTAATTCGCATGCTGTTTTATCGAACTGCTGCAGAGTTAGTAATATACTGAATTTGACGACGAATTATAACTCGTCTTCTAATTGCATTACAATATATGACATCTACAGCGCTCTCACAGGCAAATGCGTGGGTCGGTTGACGATGATTGCAAGGGTAAGGTTGGAACGCTATGTGATGGTGACATTTGTGTTCAAGTGCATGACCTTCAAAATATGCATACCCTTATGACGCATTAAGTCATAGATTGCTCGTAGAAGCTAACGCTGAAGTGCCCATTAGTTTCGGCGACGTTTTAAATGTACAGAGCGAAAGCCTGTATACTCTTGATGGTACCGTCATACTCGGGGTAATGCCATCGGGAGACGAATTATAGCAACCTTTTAGCTAAATGACATGCGTGATTTTATGTGATGTTACGTTAACATGAGAGGAATTTCACTTATCATTCTATGCTTTCTGATAAAACTCCGATGTCAAGCATAGAGACAATCTACTATCATGTATATCGCACTGGCCGCCGTCCAAATGAGTGTGAAACACAATCACCCCCATAGTAATCGTCAATGTAACGTAGGTCAATAATTGATCGCTGAAAGGGCACAATGGTGTCATTTTCGTGTTTATAACTATCAACCAAAGCATCACAAGCATGCATTGTGCAGACGTTTGTGGAGTAGATTAATGTAATCATAATAATATAATATATTTACTACTGGAATTGACAAATATATTATTAATGCAGAACGGTGTGCAATCTAGGTAAGTCTAGTGTAAATCTACGATATTAATGACTACATTGAATGTATATATGATTTTTTGGTGGCCAAGAACTTTGTCAGCACCTTACCAAACATGGCACTGATGCATTGATAAAATGCGATGACGCGGTACGTTTGCACAGCTATTGAATTTAAAAGCAACATTAGCTGCCACACGGTGGACCCATTAAGTTACGAATAGCCAATGCAGTGAATATAGTGACCTTAGGTATAATCACCAGTTGAAACATTTATTAGTGGATGACATTTATATATCCTAAGGTTGATACTAGGAATTGTCGTGACTGATTGGTTAACCCCTGAGCGGGGATAATTATATTTGTCGCTTAAGTTACGCTACCTATCGTTTTTAACGGTCATCATGGCTTTCATACGATTACAGCAAAGCCGTATTTTAAAACGTCTTCAGATACGAATGTGTCTTAAATAGTTACACCTTTGCACCATATGCTAAGTACAAAATGGTTAATTATTTATGTGTTTTGTTAACATATATCAGTAATTATTCTTGGTCAACTCACCATACGTACGGCAGCAAACAATTACGTAGTAGTTCTCTCCAAATTAGAGGGTATCCCACATGATATAAATGCAGCAGATACCAAGATTATAAGTCTACATCATATCATATTAACTGTGAGTCTCTTTATTTAAGTAATAGGACAATACGATGAATCTAAAAAAAAGAAAATGATTATATCGGAGATGAGGACGTAGGACCGTAAACGATGGACCTATTATTCCTATATTGCCAAAATATATGCTTTCCAGCGTGTAACGTTACATTTTACCTGTATAGTACAACTACTAAGGGCTAATCATTGCAATACGGTGCAATACAAATGCACAACACTGGTATTGTCTGCGTATTTAGTCACTGCCGCAGACAAATAAACTTCAAGAGGGACCAATCTTATCTGGGACGAAAGGAAATAGTGTGCTTCTCATTAATTTCCACAGCAATCCAGGCTTCTTTCTGTAGCAGAACCTCAGTTATGGAACTCTTTCTCCAAGTCGCAGTGTTTTTTTAAAAAAAGACATGTAGACATTCGTTTTTTCGTTAATGGTAATTATTCTTCTTATTATTATTGTTATCTTGCATATTTGATAACATTGTGAATGCCGAAACCTATTCATATATGCTATGTTGCCATCCGTCTGCGTTAGTACCTTGATCGGTCGCTATTTTATCGATAATTACTGCGCCAATATAGGATAAATATGAGGAAATCTCACAGGAAACTAATTGGTAATACCTGAGTTAGTAAGTTTTATAAGGCGTGCACTGCAGCCCTGCGTAAAGCACTTGTTTGTTGACAATCAGCTGGTCGACGTCAACCCTAGAAGTCGATAGCAGGAACGTAACTTGCCTCAATGTATTTGTAGACATAGCATGCGACTGGTGGCGAAGTATAACCGACCAGAATCGGAGCCTGTAGGAGACGATTTCGTTTGTACGATCCACATACATCAGGTAAATGTTAAACTCATCCCATGAATGCGTATGTATGTCGTTGCTTGCTTTTGCGTCGATGAGCTTGAGTTCTTCCACGTTTATCGTGATTTTAGCGGAATTGTGCATTGACAATATGCAATATGAATCGAGTTATCAGACCCGGTTCTTGTCACATTCGACTTCTAATAATGTCTGTATTATGTACAGCAAGGTCTTTTGCAGCATTTTCTATAGCTTATCGAAAGAACTAATTTGGCTTTCTAGCAACCCAAATCAGTCTCTTGTGCTGAGAATTCTCCGAGCTGCAACACCTTGGTACAGCGGAATGTTGCCATAGTATTTATATCCACCCGATTCTGAAACCTGCAATGCCAAGTAGCGTGTGCAGGTCTCCACCTGGTAATGCCAATAGACATTACAGCTGGTCTTATCGTACCATGTGAGATACCTGCATTCGCCAACCAGCGTTGCAGGTGGAACGAGATGAACTGCGGTGAACTGCGAGATTGGATGCAGCGTGAGTATCTCCACATAGCGAATGACACTCGAGATCTCCATCTCGTTAATCGTTTTGCGATCATGGTAAACACAAGCATGAAATCAGGTATTTTAGTTGCCACATTTTAAAACTTTATTCATGTCTTACTTCAAAACTTAATTTTGGCCCCGGATAAATTTTTGAAATGATCCTTATCTTTATGATCGGTTTTACTATTTATACGCGGTGAACTCTTCTTGCAATTTTTCGGTTTAATACTGAAATTCGGACATTGGTCATTAATAAATTGCCAATGTTTAACCTAAATAGCCTTACTCGAGGGTTCGTTAACATTCTACATCTTGTGACTTATTGCCGGTGTACAAGCGGGAGTGATTTCTGGGACAGATTTCTGTCATATACAGCTGGCTGTGTAGTTTCCCAGGGATAAACATTCTTTTTCCATCCATGTTTTCCATACATCTTATTTCATTAAAAAAATCGATCCGCCTGGCCCCTTATCCGTAACAGGTCCCAATGGGTATCGAGGGTAGCTGCAGACAGGCGACATTTTTGGCAACGTCATGGAATCCCGGCATGGAATCCCCTCTATAGGCCAATCACACGTCTCCGCAGTCAAAATATAACCACGGCGCCCAGACGTATATATCGGTCTCTGGTGTGTAGGTGGTACATGGCAAAAGCTGCCGAAACCACTAAAATCTGAATAAACAACAACAACATGGGAGAGTTTAGGCTGTCGAATTGTTGAAAAGATTTTGTTTTGCGGATGAAAGCATTACTGGAGATGATATGCGATATCTCCTCGATCCAAATGGATCAAGTGTCAATTTATCGGTAGCATTGTTAATAATTTACAGCGAGTTTTATCTGAACATAGTGACTTGCTATGGGCGATAATAAACAGATAAAGTGATTGACGTGAAATATTGAGTTCGGTAACTTGAAATGGTCAGGCGCTGCATTAATAACAACACGAGTGATTAATGTATGCGTGTGAGTGAGTTTGTAACTAGTATGTAATATCATGATATCAACATAAATATTGATGTGTGAAGCATAGCCACAGATAAATTTTGAAATGATATGAGCTGGCTGATTATATAGTGCTTCGGGGCGTTGTATTCTCCCGAGACCCTTGAACAGCCCACGCCATTGGTCCACGGTCGCTTGTTAGCCATTAACCAAAGGGATTTGGTGCAGGCCACATCGTGCTGATAATTAAGGGCTTATAGCTGGAATAGTTTCATAACACACATGCTGCTGATTAAATTATTATATACAACTAGGTTTTTGTGATGCTCACTCTCTCGACAGAATATTCACCTGTACCTCAACAAAAGAATATAGTGCACATGTGGTTTTGTCATACCCCACCCACTTTATTAAATAGCTCCACCCTCATCCTCGTTTCATCCGTTAAATATGTCTTCCACTTCATATCTCCCTTCTTTCTTTCAATACTCTCTTCATCAACACCTTCAACTATATATGTACTGGTGTCTTCCACAGGATCTACTGTTTCCATTACCTTATTGTGGTCGTCAAAACTTGGCTCCACCTCATTCATTGAGTCATTTCCAACGTGGACCTCCACTGCATCTTCCAAGTTGTCGGTGACCACCGAAACAGTGTTTATTCAAACATAGTTATTCATTATCAATGACAATAACATTTCAAAATAAACATATGCTACTGATAACATTATTAAATCCAACTGAGTTGACATTAAAGATCCACATATCCAAAATAATGATTGATTATCTCTCTATAAGTTTTTTATGATTTTCACACACTCAACAGAATATTCACCTGCCCCAAAATTCCCTTGACAAAGGAAAATGGTTCCCATGTGTCTGTATCCTTGCTTTTGTCCTTCACAGCATCTATGACATCTATTTCCATGTCAACAGTTGGCTGAACCTCATTCATGGGAGGGAATTATTTCCAAGGTGGACCTCCACTGCATCTTTTCGGTGACCACTGAAACAGTGGTGATTTAATCATCAATATGCATGATGTTCTCACTGACTTTGATATGTGCTCTTATTGTTTTCAATGATATTGGTATCAGTTACTATAGCTGCATATCTTTTCTATAGAAATAGTGTTCAGTCTGGAACATTGTTGTATGTACCCTCAAACTTTGTCTTTCCTGTGGGACAGAACAGCTTCCAGTTCAATCAGGTTGTAACTGCCTGGTCGCTAACAGACAACCCCAGAAAGCATTTCTAACGCTTGCACCTTGCCAGCTTCCACCTTGGACATTTGCGCAGTGTCCCAATTGTTTCAGCTAAGCACTTACCGACAGACCATTCAACATAGCATATCTTAATTAAAAAAGTAAAATGCAGGTAAATAAAACCACATAAATACTATTGACACTCATAAGTTACTCTTGAGAGTAATTGTCAAATAGGTATGGTGCTTCACTAACAATATGTTCTTTCTTTTATCTTAGTCGTTTGATCTTAGCCGTTCGTTTCAGTTCTGGTGTATGCTTCTGAACAGATATTAATATAATACATGATATAACATTATTATCAATTGAATAAGCTAGGTAAAGTAGCCCATTGAGTCAATATTCAATCAATATTTATTTTATGTTGGTGTTTTCAATTACAAAACCCATATAGCTAGATACTGTCATGTGTGTATTACTTACAGCATAGCAGGAAAATGTCTGATTGTTGTTGTGTGTGTTTAGGTTAATCATTTATGCTCCCTGCAATGATTTGGGGTGAAAGATACAGTGGACAACATGCCCCTTTCACTACTGAGTAACAGCTTGGCCGGATCTTTCAACTGGGCAAGAAAAAGTCTTGTCAGCGCTGTGTAGGGTTAGTAGATTAATGTTAATATTCAGTTGCCATAAATAACCTGCATAAAATGTTTAATCAGATGCGGCTAAAATACTGTCAATTAAGGAGGCAGATGTTGAGGAATGCATCAACAAATGGCTGCTGAGAGCAAGTGACAGGAATGGAGGGTGAAAAAAGAAGAAGAAGAAAAGAAGAATTTTTGTCAGTAGATATTGAAACTGTATCCACCATATTTCTGTTGGAGGCTTCGACAGATTGTTTGTATGTGTGTGTGTGGGTTTGTGGGGCGGGTGGGTTGGTGAAAGGAAACGAGCCAGCATATAAGTGTCTAAGCTTCTCTCCAATATAATGATTCACTGAAAAACACATTGTTCTGTATTTTTTCTACATTATTTAGCTCACAATTTTGTACTTATGTTTTACAGTGAAACTTGACTCCAAGCAATTACAGCGAGAACTCATGAAGTCAGATTCTGGTTCAGAATAAAAATATGACACTAAATAAAGTATATGTTTTTCTGAGATCTGGTTGTTATTTATTTATGCACATGGAAACTACAACTACATCAGGTCAACCATGTCCACCTAATCGTTGGAACACTTGGTCTGGGACTAGGTAGGCTTGCCAACGTTGACAAAACATTAGCAAGCCTGCATTGGTCTACCGGATAAGACTACGGTTGGCCTATGTTGGTATGCCGACTCGGTGCCAGCAGTTTAGCCAGTGATGGCCCAGTGTTGTAGTGCTATCTGTGCTGTAACAACATTCTGTGACTAACAGTGACGTTGGCGGAACGTTATGTGTTTGCTGGGTATGATATAAAAAATATATATTGAAATACTTCTCTTATACAAATTACCACATTTAAAAAGATCATTACAATCAATGATTTATACTGTCTAACCTAAGAAAATCAGTGAATGCTGGAAATAGACCTGGCCGCAAAATATCTATTATACTAAGATGTACTCTAGATTTCGGGCACCCAATTTGTATCGCTTTAACATGGACTAAACAAGGTAATGTGCTTAATGTTGACGAAACACACCACTTCTAGACAGTTGAAAGTACCCGCTTGTCGGGGTGTTCAGACGCTTGCTGCGCCGTCAACATGTCAAGTCATGCCACGTGCTCAACATACACATCTGCTCCCGTCCACTGAGATCACCCTATCTGAATATATTAGGCTCTGTGATGGCCCCGTCAATTACAGTCACATATGGGCACTTTATCCACATTTTTTATCGCCACCCTGCATACACGATAATCCAGTGAAACAAGCCCAATACATAGAGCAAATAATCAGATCTAGGTATGTAGTGATTTCGCCGATGGACTGCAAATTATATTTGAATCTGGTAACTGTTACCATGATATTAATAGTCTACTCGTTATAGGTGGACGTAATAGATTTCAATCAAGATTGTCTCGTTCACGCATATGATAGAATACCCCAATGATGGTCAAAATATACATATTGCTGGGAATTATAAGATACTATGCAATTAATCTCTGGAAAAAATACCAACATATGATTTTACACATACCGCGTTAAAATTTAATTCTTGGAATGATTGTTATACAACGGAGCCTGTGTTCACTTGTCGGTCACTTTAATAATTACGGCAGAATATTCTCTATCCCCGACAAGAAATCCTAAACATTTAACTACGGTAGTTAGTTTAATCAGGGTAAGGTGTAGCATGTGAGATAAATGAAGCGTTTGCAGATTAGCAGTAAAATGTTATTTTTATCAAAAGCCATCTATATACTCATCTATCATATAAAGTCTAGTTGTGTCGGATCTATCCTGTTAAAACCATAAGTTATCATAGGCAGCTCGAATATTTCATATGGATTTAAGTTGGGGTGCAGGGGCGGACTCCGAAAGTGTTGTAAAATTATGCACTCCGTGGTTTCCCGCTCCGCCGTTGTCGCCGTTGACAGCTGATCCGTTAATGTGAGTTTTACCGGGGTATAAACACCACTGCCTTGATCCCAAGATAACTGATAAGAGGTGGCGTGAATCTGCCGATTTATCGTGCATAAGCAATTGCCATCCCCCTTATGACTCACGTCCATCAAATTTCGTCTGTGTTGCAAAGCTAGCATTGAAAATCCTTTTAGGTTTCTTAAAAAATATAAAATGAATATATGTTACAATTGACATCAAGTATATTGTCATAGACTTTGTGATAGAATTAGTAGTTAGCTATTGGCGAAATTATAGCAACTTAACATGATTTGCTACGCGTCTCAGTCTGGGGAAGGACTTGAGTTATGGTATCGACAATACCAGGAATCGCATGTGGTAAATTTGCACAGGTTAATATTTGTCGCCACCTGGGATATATAATTTTAGTCAGGGTCGTTCATCAGGTCTGTTTGCAAGATATATTTAAAATATAGAGTTATATTTGGCCGCGTGTCAGGGAACAATTGATTTAATTTTCGATAAGAACCAACGTGTCCATGACGTCAACGGAACCGCGTCAATCTAATCATTGACTATGGTCTTCACTCGCATTTGTGCTTCTTCTGTAGCACATAGTTATGTCCGGGGGTTATTTTAAATATACTATTAGAACTATCTTTGGTTATATATCGACGACCACGAATAGGACTGATATAAATCTTACATGTATAGGACTAACAAGTGTGACGTCACATCGCTGATTATGACGACATCAATATGTAGCCCCATAAAATAAAGTTATTCATGTTGTTGGGTCCAGTGTGGGTGTTTTCGCATCTTTGCGGGGCGCAACATGGGGTCGCACGGGATAATAACGGCATCACTTTGTAGCCTGATATATCCGGTGTCTAATAGTTCCATTAGCAAAGCGATGTGGACGCTCTAGCGAGTGCTCTATCGACTGGCCTCTATTTCACTATCAAATTCGACTGATTTAATTATTAAGCATATAAATTCACGTCAGAAATTAAAATTTCCCTATTCTAGCTCAAAACGCTATGGTATTCTCGTTATTTTACTTGCAGACCAAGCACAAATGCCAGAGCTATTCTAGTCAATGTTCACATTGCATGAGGTGCAATAATTCATCATTCCCCTATGTATTTTAGTGTATTCATCGGTTTATAACTTCATGGTACTGTAATGATATTATTGATGGCACAATAAGTTCTTAAGCTTGATAGCCATGCATAAATCAACACTAAATGAGAGAGTTCATAATATCAGGTTATTTTATTTCAGACATGCTGACAAGAGTGCAAAAATATGGAGATAATTGAAAAAGAATGTGCAAGATGTTGTAACAGCTTGATGGTGGTTGTCGAGCCTTGTTCTGTAGACCTTGGTTGCATAGTGAATGGAGAACAAACAACCTTGCTGTTACTTGCCAATTGCAGTCAGCTTCTTGTCAAACCTTTAATCAAAATACATTTCTGACATTGTTTACAAAAAATACATATAGATATAAAACATTCAATGAGAGGTCAATATACCTTGGATCTCTTCATCTTTTGGCATGAATTTCAATTTAAAGTTATGACTAGATGACAATTAATAACTATTATGGTTTGATAAAGTATTTAATGACACACCAGGGTTAAACACTAATTCATAAATTTTTCATAATTGTCACCTGGTGGGTCTTTGTGTAATTTGTGCCATCAAAAGATTACAAACAGACCAGTACTTAGTAAACTCTGCTGAACAGAAGAGCTAAAAACTGTTTATGCTAGTTACATACAAGGTGAGCTTAGCTGTGATCCTCAGGGTTGTGTCTGCATCATCTGAGTCTAGCAGTCCAGACTGGAAATTCAATAAGCCAAGAAACAGGCAATGAAAGTGATATTGGGGCAGCCCTCATCTCCTGCCACAGTTGTGGATACTCAAGAATCTTTTCACTGCGACTGATACGGAACAGAGTGAAAGATTCCTTTTGTTACACAAAGGGAAATATGAATTGATCACACATATCTTACCTCATTTGTTAATCAATTTTTAAGATATCACACAAATTACCTTGCCCAACTTTGAGGATGTGTGTATATCAGTGGAAGTGACAAATGACTGCACTTAAATCTGTGCCTCAAGTGATAGGCACTGCAGTTGGTTAAGCTACCTTACTATAACTCCTCGCTTGGTAGGGGTCAGTGGCCAGAAGCCATTCCTCAAAAGATTTGTGAGGTCCCTCTCTTTCAAGCTGCAAAACCTGAGTGGGTGCACCCTGCATAGCTGTAATATGCACAAATAGAGAGCTTATAAGATATGCATGTACATATACTTAACATTTTTAACCTCAGTTATTGTATTACCATAATATTTATATTAAATCGATGAACCATTCATATGCATTTTGGCTGTGTCAGGTTCAATCAATGTGTGAAAGAAAGCAATGGTTAGGTACTTGGCTTATTTCGGTTAACTTACTTAAATATTAGTAAAGATGATGGTGCGTCCGGGGATTCATGAAGATCCTTGATTTGCTTCGAACCCGGGAGATCAGCAGTAATAAAATGGTCGCCCTGAATAGAGTAACACAATACAAAAAGGACCATAAGTAACTGTCAGCAATAGTTATTTATTCATTAATAATACATACAACAGTGGACAATCAGGACAACGATAGGGTGCATCTGTACTGTCACAGCACCAGCAGTGAGGGTTGTTATTACATGGTGCCTCCTGTCTGCTATCAATCAACTATTTATGATTGCAACCATTACAATAATATTGCTTACAGCTACAGGATGAAACATTAACCATCACCCTGGCAAGTAGGGTAGCCATCGGACAAGGGGAGCTCCCATCTGACTTTTTTTATATTCTAATTTGTTTTAAACAAAGCATATTAAGATCGATCAGCGATATCTGGTAACGCGTGTTTTGTTTACCGAGAAAGAAAACCTAAATTGTCTGTTTGCGACATCAAGGTCTAAACTAACTGCATTGCAAGACTCACCGACTCAGCGGGTGATCATCGATTCCGGTAAATTCCTTGTTAGTCATATTTTCATACTATGACCGGGCAACTAGATTTTTCAATCAGACTAGCAAAAATTAGCAGGACTTGCCCGACTGAACAAGCATTTTTCAGAGTTAGTGTTTCTCCCTGAGATTGAAATACATGAGGAGATGTTACCGCAGTGTTGTTTTACTTACGTACATATCAGGAACAGTACTGGCTATAAAAAAAATCATGTTAAATTTCCACTTGCTGCAGTAATTTACAAGCTTAGGATGAGGACTCTGGTAGCCTTACTCCCTGGTCTCCAAGGTGTAATTTTAACAACTATGCTAGCTTAATTATCGGTGCAATATAAAGAAGAAGCTGCGGCGATTAAACATACAGGGCATGATATTGGCAAATATGTGAATTGGCCCTCAATTTTTGTTCAACTGGCCCTTCAACAAAATGAACTGGCCCTGCCAGTATTTAACTGGTCCTCTCAATGGCCTTTTTATTCACAATGCCGAAAGTAGAAGTGAAAAAGCTGAGTGAAGGTGGACTTTTTTCTAATTCATCACAGTTGCATTCAGGTAAAGGTTTGACAAACTTGTCCATTGTTGTTAAACGAAGTATCAAATCAGCGACTTGTAACGCCGGGAACATTCGACACTCATTTGCACGTGACATAGACAGACCAATAAAAACGAGTTATACAATCTCATTGATAATCGTGTGCTTTCGTCAATACGCAAATAACCGAAGTACTCTGGATAAAAGCTGAGGTCAAGTCAATTGGGTCAGTTCACAATTTTAAACGATCGCGCTATTGTCAACATGTTTATCTTTTGACGTCAAGCATGGTAACAGCTAAGTTATCGGCCTGACGGACGACAACTGCGGAATATACTTTTATAGCCAATTTCGTGCCCTGACATGCTAACGTTGTTAAATATAAACGTCAGAATTTTACGTCCTAACAAAGGGCCACAATATTGCTTGAAAACGATGAATTAATCAGTTGTATAATATAAATAACGATGCTAGATTTAATACCGTTGCTATATTAAAACACAAAACGTGTCCTTGAATATAGCAATGGGGTAAAATCTACGCGGATGTATAATTATGCTACTGCCAACCAGACAAACCGCAAAATGACAATGCAGGGCATGAAACTAAGAAAAATTGCCACCGGCCATCCGGACTGGTAGCTCCCAAAATCCACCGGCCCAAAAAAATTCAACCAGCCCAAAAAAATCTACACAACTGGATGTGTGTTTACAAATACTTTATTTTTTTACCCATGACCCGCAGAATATAATTCGTAACAAACACGTGCCAAAATCAATCACTTGAAATACACAGCATGAAAAACATATTGACATTTATGGAAGAACATATAATACACAACAAAAACACCCTACTCAACAACAAACCAACTAAACCAAGTCCTACTCTGGTCCATCCTCCTCCTCACTTTCCCATTGAATGTTTTCCTTGTAACTGCAGCGTTGATACCTGGTAATCGACCACAGTCCTTTAGCACGTTTGGGGTTATAGTCAGCGATAGGGGTGAGACAAGCACAGTCATCAGTGTCAACACCTGCGCGAGAGAGTACAACACTGAAATGGTACACAAGTTTGTCTACTGCCTGATCACCAAATTCTGAAAGCATTTTCAGACAGGTCATGATACGGCACATGACATGACTTGCAACCTGGCAAGTAAGGCAAAATGTATTTTATGGGTCATTAGATATCTTTAAGGACACTCTTTTCAACAGGCCATGAAGGGTGGTGGGCTATGTGGGTTGCCTGTGGTATACCAGCATCCATGCCTTGGAAACGATGCTGTAAATTATTGCTGAGGTCTCCTAGAAGGCATTGTCTTGATGATGTAAAAGAAGCATCAGTTTCTGAGAGCTTCTGGCCTTGGTAATCAGGATTTTTTTCAAAATGAAGCGAAAAATCAAATTTATTATATATATTTATACACACACACACACACACACACACACACACACACACACACACACACACACACACACACACACACACACACACACACACACACACACACACATATATATATATATATATATATATATATATATATATATATATATATTTATTTATTCATTCATATATATACAGTCAAACAAGTCAAAATTACATTAAGCAATCATGCTTGTCAAGTTGTCCTACTTTTCCTGGTATCTTGTGAGGATTGCTTGCGTGGCTCCAAGGGCAGTGTGCATTGGACGCTGACGATTTGACTTGGTCGACTCGTACACAGAGCGTGGTGATTAATCATGACTAAACTTATATATCCACGTAAGATCGCCGAGAACAAAATGCGATGTCATTACGTTGACAGCACGCGCCGCATCGTGACGCGCAGACCAGTTGAAAACGCGAGCTCCTGTAACAGCTTCTCAAAAGCCTACGCTAACCTTTGAGTATTACCTCCGGGCACCTACTTACATTATTACCGGAAACAACAACAATTAAGTGGCATATCCCGGCTCACTGCGACACATGCAAAGATAAAGTACTCGAATACAAATCTTGCACAAAAAATCACGGCTGGTCGTGAGGAGTGTTTTACTCCATTAGTACGGAAAATATCGCTACATATCGAATGGGGTAAAGGGATAATGAAAATGTTTGGCGGAGTTGGGATGAAACAAAGAGTTATATATTATATATAAAAGACCAGAAAACATATGAATGGGGATGCATCATTAATAATAACCGTCACACTGCAGCGTTAGTTAGGCAAGCTATGTGAAAAAGTGGTCAGCTAAGTGAGCGACGGTATTTTAGCGCCCAATTAACAATGCCAACAGGGACATCCGATAAGGTCGTATAAGGCGTCCAAATCTGTATATTCAGTACTTCGATGAAGTCTTGATAAACAATTGCTGCGTTTGGAGTAAACAATCACCGACGATCTCAGAGGGGGTTCGGAAGATTAAATGCGTCTTAAATTAAAGGTCAGGCGCTCGGCTGTTTGCTGTTTCTTGCAGGTGCATCATAAATACCTAATACAGACTCGCCACCCGGGCGATCAGTTTCGTAATTTCTACCCGCCCGAGGCGATTTTGACTCGCCGTTGGCGGGCGGGGAGGCGTTAGTTTCGAGCCCTGCAATGTGTATCCTGTTAGGGTTTTCTAGCCATGAAAGTTTTGTCAGATATAGTGACCGATTTATTGCCAGTCGACCCAAACTAAAGAACAAAAGCCATTGATGAGTCAACCTCAGTTGACCCTCTGCTAGTGCAGATTGAGGAAGAGACCATCCCACTACCAACTACCTGCTTTATTTGAACGTACTCAAGCAAGAAGAGTAAATAAATGTCAGCTGATAAAAGTGGCAACACAGTATTACTGCATTATTATGTACCGGTAACCAACAAATATAGCGGACTGATTTTCTCATTAAGCTAAATCAACCTCGTCCAACGGGGCTTAGGCCTGCGACCTACACACACCATCGCCCCTTAGTCCTTACCCACACGGGCAACAGCACTCGCCTGAAATTATCAAGCCACTGTTATATTATCGCTCATATCAATACCAAGTGTATTTCTCTGGCTTCACCCACATGCAAGAGACCAACACGCAATTAGTATATAAGAAACAATGCGAGTAAGGTACCTGTCTTATACCAATGAATATTCTCTGAATTATAACTCGTACACCCCGTTAGAACAGACAGCGCATTGCGGCACACTCGATATGCGACAGGCGAGCCATTAGTGCGTAGCAGATTACGCGTATAAACCACGATTTACAACGATTACAGGTAGTTTCGTACACAGGTTGTTTCGTACACACTACTTACGGTTGTTTCGTACACGCGAGATTGGTTGTTTCGTACACGCAATACCAAAAGCAGTTGTTCCGTATGTAATGCTTAGTGAAGTAACTATGTAATATACTTCTAAATATAAAATATCTGGTATCGTGTTTTATTATTTATTTTCACAAAGTTTTATTAAGAGTTGGCTTGAAAAAATGTTATGGCTTGTGTAGACTAGAGCATCTATTAATCTAATGGGTACCCGCAACAGTGAGTGTTGTGTACATAAATGTAAATATTTATCATTAAAGAAATTGGAAGCGTAAAAAATATGTTTGTTCAGTCGTCAATATGGTCATAATTAATGTGGACGAAATTGTCAGTCGCCAATGTAGCATGTTTGTTTTATTTACAATTGTTCGTCAAGAAAATAATTACGGCAAAAAACAAAAGTTACCTGTTTTTGTCTGTAATTATGTGGATGTAAATTATTTAAGCATGTTGCTGTATCCCGATGTGGTACCGTCCCCGTTCCTCATAGGAATTCTCAAATGGAAACCGACAGAGCGAAATTTAATGAATATTGCAATGGACGTAATATCCAGTTCTAATTGGCCATCGATAGATGTTGAAATGAGCTAGTACACAAAATGTTGATCAGATTTATTGAACTCGAAAACATGTAGAAAACAGTTTCAAATTTCACCCAGAATACAGCAAACCGACTTGTTGTTCGCCAAAACTAAACAACAAAACTAAAGTCACATATACAAACGTAATAACACAAAGAAAGTCACATATACAAATTAAACATGTATCCATGCACATGAAACACTTAACTACTGAAAATGAAACACTTAACTACTGAGAATGAAGCACTTAACTACTGGTGCAGAGGTATGACTGGTGCAGGCACAACAAACTGGCAAACTTTCAAGAATGAGGAAGTGGAATGCTTCTTTGCCTCATATTCTTCCCACAGCTGGAACAGGAGGGTCTGCTGATCACGACTAGCTTTTCTTTTGCACGATGTCAGTTTGTGTTCACTAACAAGTTGGTGCTGAAGACTGACGGTCAGTGCTTCCTTGTGGAGGAGAGGAATGAGTAGATAGAGCACAAGGTTGTCCTTCATTGCTCGAAGATTAAGGCGAGTATGCTAGCCTTCAAGGTCATTATTTGTTCTCACAACTCTTCTGAAACTGCACCAGTTGCTGACTGTCCATGTCCTTGCATTTATCCAAGTGGCTTCAAAGTATTGGAACAGAGCTGAAAGCTGCGTGGAGGTTGCAGCTTCAGCCTTGAGACAACTGAAGGCTTCTACGATGTGCCTCTTTGGCAGATAAGTCAAGGACAATAGCTTTCTGATCAAGCTGTACGTGGCTGCTTGCTCCATGTATGCTGTGGCCAGACCTAATGACTGGACCTTCCTCCATATGGCCTGAGCCCAATGGAAAGTGCAACCGTAAAGGTGCACATTGAAGACTTCGCGAATGGAGTTCCACAGCGCAGTTTCAAAGTCAAGCACTACTTCTTGAACCTCTGGTTCACATGGCAGAATGTTCTTTAATGCATTAAACACCTCAGTGTAATCTCTTTCCTGTCTGCGACTCATTAGCGCAAAAGCTAGAGGTACTTGTTTGATGCAGTCACCAGACCGTAGAAATGCGTGAATTGAGATAAGTTGCTGAAATGGCGATCGAACAACTTTAAAAGTTGCATCAACATACCATTGCTTGGCATCTGCAAGTAGCTGAAGTTGCTGGTCTGTGGCCATGATTATGTGACGAGCTGTGACTTTTTCGTCGTTAGTCATCTTGATGTCAGCGCGGATAAAATTGTCAGGTACTCCATCAGTTGCCAGATCAAAGTCGAGTTCATTAGGATGATGAGGCCTTGTGTTCTGGCGGGCTCGGTTTCCATTCCTCGCTACATAGTCTAGTCGAGGAAGACAGTGAACAGAAGGGCTAAGTGTCGGTCTGTTGTTTTGCGTACTGTGTAAGTGTAGCCGTCATTGTTGTGTAGTCTTGGTTTCCTTCGTTTCGTACCAGTGGCGTAACTTCCCATTGTATGGCTGGGTTTCAGGTTGATCGTCACAACAGGTGTGTCTGAATCGACCTCTCCATAAATACAAACATACTGATTCAATTGACGTACATACAGTACATGACTACATACATACATACATACATATATCGCCACATACATTGATACATACATACATGGGTGAGTTATGCATGTCTACATATCATAAATATCATACATACTGAACATACATACATACATGGCTGGGAGTCATGCATACTTACATACATACATGGCTGGTTACATACATACATACAGACATACTGGTATACTACATACATACATACATACATACATACACACATACATACATACTTGCATACATAGCCACAAACGCGACTTTCATATAAGCATACGGGGCAGAGCCACGCTGTTCCCAAGACGCACTGAAACATCCCTCATGCTTTTTCATACATACATACATACATACATACATACATACACATACATACATACATACATACATACATACATACATGCATACATACATACATACATACATACATCATACAGACATACATACATACATGGTCTGAATACATACATACATACAGGAATACATACATACATACATACATACATACATACATACATACATGCTGGCATACATACATACATACATGCATGTCATACATAATACAGCATACATACATACATACATTCATACATACATACATACATACATACATACATACATACATACATACATACATACATACATACATACATACATACATACATACATACATACATACATACATACATACATACTTGCATACATAGCCACAAACGCGACGTTCATATATACATACATCCATGCATTCATTCATGCATGAACGCCCGCGCCACACATACACGCATAAATATATACATACATACACACACATCATACATACATTCATAAAAAACACATACACAAACACACATCATACATACATACATACATACATACACACATGCACGCACGCACACACAAACACACATGCGTACATACACACACTCACACGTCATACATACATACATACATACATACATACATACATACATACATACATACATACATACATACATACATACATACATACATACATACATACATACATACATACATACATACATACATACATACATACATACATACATACACATACATACATACATACATACATACATACATACATACATACATACATACATGTACAATACATACATACATACGTACATACATTTGACAGTATGTATACTTCCATACATACATACATACGCACAATCACACACATACATGCATACATACATACATACATACATACATACATACATACACATACATACATACATACATACATACATACATACATACATACATACATACATACATACATACATACATACATACTACATACATACATACATACATACATACATACATACATACATACATACATACATACACATACATACATACATACATACATACATACATACATACATACATACACTCACATACATGCACGCCCATTATGCATACATACATACGCACCTACACGTCATACATATTCACATCCATGCATACGTTCGTATGTACATACATACATTCATGCATACATACATACATACATACATACATACATACACATACATACATACATACATACATACATACATACATACATACATACATACATACATACATACATACATACATGCATACATACATACATACATACATACATACATACATACATACATACACACGCACACACACACATACATACTTGCATACATAGCCACAAACGCGTCGTTCATATATACATACATACATACATACATACATACATACATACATACATACATACATACATACATACATACATACATACATACATACATACATACATACATACATACATACATACATACATACACACACATACAAGCACGCGCATTATGCATACATACATATGCACCTACACGTCATACATATTCACATCCATGCATACGTTCGTATGTACATACATACATACATGCATACATACATACACATCTTACATACATACGCATGTGTATGCGCACGCACGCTCACGCGCAAGCACACACATACGCACACACATTATACATACATACAATCACACGTCAAACATAAATACATACGTACACACATATATACACACACATACATACACACATACATACGTACATATCATACGCATACACATACATACATACATACATACATACATGCATACATACAAACGCATCATACATACATACGCATGTGTATGCGCACACACGCACACACATGCACACATTATACATACACACACAAGTCAAACATACATACATACATACACACATACATACACACACACATCCGTACGTACAGTCATATGTATGTACGTACGTACATACTTTCAGACATATATACATACACACGTCATTCATACATACTTACATTCATACTCACACACACATACATATATATATATACATTCATGCATGCACACACGCGCCACACATACATGCATACATATATACATACATACACACACATCATGCATACATTCATAAATAAACCCATACAAACACACATCATACATACATACATACATACATACATACATACATACATACATACATACATACATACATACATACATACATACATACATACATGCACGCACGCACATACACGCGTACATATACACATACATACGTACATACATACATACATACATACGTATGTTCATACATACATACGTACATACATACATACATACATACATACATACATACATACATACATACATACATACATACATACATACATACATACATACATACATACATACATACATACATACATACATACATACATACATACATACATACATACATACATACATGCATACATGCATACATGCATGCATGCATGCATACATACATACATACATGCATATACATACATACATACATACATACATACATACATACATACATACATACATACATACATACATACATACATACGTGTTTGCGCACACACGCACATATACATACATACGCACACACATTATACATACATACACACACAATCACACGTCAATTAACATACATACGTACACACATACATGCATACATACGTACGTACAACCCTGCATACACATGCACTTGAACACACATACATACAAACATACACACATACGCACGTACGTAAAGTCATATGTATGTACGTACGCACATACTTCCATACATACATGCATACACACATTCATGCATACATATATTCATACTCACACACGTACACACATACATGCATGTATACATGCACACACACACGCGCACACATGCATGCACACGCATCATACATACATGCATACATACACGTACACTCACTCATATTTACACCCATACATGCATACGTACGTACATATGTATAACATACATACATACACACCTGCGTACATACATACATGCTTGCATCCATGCATGCAAACATACAAACACATACTACATACATGCATGCATGAACGCACCTATGCGCACGCACACACATATATACATTCATACACACACATCATATATACTTTCATAAATAGATAAACACACACCAACACATATCATACATATATACACTCACTCTTACACGTCATACATACAAACACCATGCATACATACATGCCTGCATGCATACACGTGTGCACACATATATACATGCATGCACCAAATCCCTGTGGCATGCACCATACGTATACACGCACACATACAGTAATGCTTTATGATTGTTGCAGGTGGGGTTCTTGTGGGGTGAAGTTTTCGCTCTGAGGAGAGAATCCACGTGACTCTGTTGATCTCCTTTGTCATTAAAACATCACGTGACGTTGTATGACATGGGAACGAGAGGAACAATAGCATCCACATCGGGGCCGCTTTGCAGAGAGTTGTGAGGAAAATGTGCAGAGCACAAACGAAGACTGGACATCCCACATTTGGATTTGGCCCTTGTGCTGTATAATGTAAAAAGTAACCACAGCTATGCTAGTAGTACCAACCATCCCCTATCCGGGTCTGACTACAATGATGCTGAATTTGACAGATTCCACCAGGACAGCCCCATTATAGTAGAGCGGAAAAACTTGAACACACTGAACCGTGAAAGTCCCCCAGATGTAACAAAGTGTTAATATGGTACATACTTTATGAATTTTTAAATGTTATTCAACTTCATCCTAGTATAAGATGATAAGATAATCAATAATAAGCACAGAGGGAAAATGCAACATAAAAATATATTATATTATCTATTTCAAACCTTCACTTAAAGGGGGCTTAATATTTTAGACAACCGGCTAAATGTATATTGATTTTCAAGGTTAAAGTCTGCTAAAGAACAGAAGCATCATCTGTAGAAGAAAATAATTCAAGGATCCCCCCAGCCAGATCAAACAGCCACAGGTTAAATTATTATCCATACATTGTCTGTAAAAAGTGTCACAGGTGTATATATTGACAGTCTGATGCTGTGCTTTATACAGAGGCTAGGATAAAGATAAGAAGGAAAACTTCCTCACCAAGAAAAGGTACTTTTGTTTTCTATGCCCTGTCTCTCAGGCTATTTTGTATCAATGGAGTGTATTCTTCAGAAGTTTAGAGTCTCATATTGTGATGTGTACAGAAACAGCAGCCACTGAGGGTAAACTGAAGGAAGGTGTGTGCCCCACAAAACCAAACTATAGTTTGCATGCATAATACAAAAATACCAGCAGTATACTGCTGGTATTTTTGTATTATGCAGGCCTTAATTGTCTTCGAGTCTCATTCCAGTTTTGGAAGTTTTGAGTCTAGACTTAAATTACTGGATTACTGATATTAGTTTACATAAGCCCATTGTTATGCATTTAACTGGCAACCATTACAGCTTGGTGTAAATTTGTTTAAATCTCATTTATAACCATATTATGTGTATCTGCACACAAAAAGCATTTGGACACTGTTTTTGGACTGAAAACAGGGAAGTTAAATACCTCTTTGCTTATATTTGCTTTGTGCTTTTCAGCAGATGCTTCCATAAGACACTCATAAGGAAAGTCAGCCTTGGTTAGTAGGATTTTTTCCGTCAGTACTTGGGAAGAATATATACAAAATAGGGAATTGGATCTGAATGTTATGAATAATTAAGAAATTTACCTAAAGCCAAATGTATCTGCATGCTCTTCATCTTACATATTGGGAAAGAGGGTTGACTATAAATGGGATTGTGATTAACATGATCTGATATACACGAGACAGATAATACAAGCATATTGTTTTCTTTTTCCTTCTATTAAAAGCTGGGCTCCCTACATTTCTTATTAGCTGGGAAGAATGGCAGCTTCGTACTTGCTCATCACGGGCCATATCCACTTTCAGCCAATGACTTCCTCAGTATCCGAGGCAGTGGATTTAACTTACTTTGACCCAGAAGGAATAAAGTGGAGCTGTAACTTCTAATATCTCCATATCCCATGATATGAATATTGCATCAGTCGGTCCTTCTGGTTGCAGACTTAAACTACATAAACTGAGGGACGATACTGACACATTGGTAAGTGATAAAATGTGTTAATGTTTTTGAGATGTGATCTTTTGGCTTATAATCTTTAAGGAGTTGTGTGGGCGTGGTAGAAACTCACTTTCCATGATTATTGATATCTTTGTGATACAACTAAATGTTTTCAAATGACAAAAAGATAAACAGGCATTAACCCTTTGTGTACAGATGTACTGCAGCAAGTTCCCCTTGGGATGCACCAGATCAGACACAGGAGAATATATTCCATGCTTTGTGTTCCCCTTAGACTCGGATGTTTGAAATAAAACTGTATCAGTCAAGCAGTTGATGTTATGTTTCTCTCGGTACTTACTGCTTCATGTGCCTGAAAATGGCATTTTTATGCATCAAATATTGTGATGAGAGCATTGTGGCACCTCTGTTAGCATGTAATATAGCAACATTCACTTCATGATTGAGTTTTCTCCCAGACTCTACAACATATATTAGCTGGTTGGTTTCCCTATAAAGCCTTAGTACATGCACTTGCTGGTTTGTTCCCCTTTATAGCCTCATTAGATACACTTGCTGGTTGGGTCCTCTTCATAGCCTCATAGCATACACATGCTATGTGGGCCACCTATATAGCCTCTCAACATACTTGCTGTGGGGGTCTCCAATATAGCCTACCAACATACATTTAGCAAGTAGAACACTCTGGCTTGGGGTCCATTGGTAACCAATCATGTATTTGTAGCGGAATCCGCTACAATATCATGATTTCCCATGGTTCTTAACTACTGGAACCCTCTGGCATGGAACCATGCATGGTTCTTAGGTAGTAGGGGTCCCACCACCTAAGAACCATGCATGTTTGGAAGCTGGTTCATTGCAGTAGCTAAGAACCATGGGTTTTAGGGTATTTGTACCGGAATCCGCTACAATATCATGATTTCCCATGGTTCTTAACTACTGGAACCCTCTGGCATGGAACCATGCATGGTTCTTAGGTAGTAGGGGTCCCACCACCTAAGAACCATGCATGTTTGGAAGCTGGTTCATTGCAGTAGCTAAGAACCATATTCCACATATAGTACGGCCTGTTTTTTTCTGTTTAATGGTTGTTAGCTACAAGGGACAGGTAAGATCAATCTATTATGCGATTTGTTGCAAACCTGCTCATGCGACGGTAACGAACTTGCTTGTCCATTTAAGCCTGAATATTGTGGCGGCATTTGCTAATCGAATTACCTGATTAATATGAGAAAACCTATGTTTTGCAGTCCCAACGTCACGACCGCGTCGCATTAGGCCTCGTAAAATGTACTCATTAGCCCTCTCTATGACGCTAATAAGATATTTAAGGGGATGAATTATCCAAGAAAACCATTTGTCGCTGGCCAGCTGGTCGCTTGCATCGCAATGACCCCTCAATCAGCACAGCGCCGCGGGACAGACAAGTTTTCTCAAGTAGGTTAAAGATGCATTTTTTCAAAAAAATGACACGCGGTTTTTTTGCTCCATTTAGTAGAACAACTCTTTTGGAACCCATATAAACCATTTTGCGGACTAGTTCAACGCTATATCGTCGATTACACCGTATCGAAATCTGTCGGCCACACCCATGTTTACAAACATGAGCACATGTTGATGGGAAAATGACGCATGCGTATTGAAGGGTCATTTGTTGACAACACATAGTCGTGACGTCACGCGCAGCGCAGATTCGATAGAAGGTGGAAACGCATGCAACCGAAATGGTGAGTGTTTTGATTCCTACATTTCTCTTCTTTCTTCTTCTTTGATTGGAGTTTTCGAATATTATATATAAAAAAGAACCCGCCTCAATAAAGTGAACACTATCGGTACAATAGATTACCGTAAATTTAACAACAGATAGCCTGCGAACGAACCCTGAGGTAGCACTTAGACTTAGTATATTTATACTGAGGCTGCGCATGTTCAAGCGTAATAAAAACGATATTCTTGACTAGTCTTTCACGTTTTGGAGTGTAAAGCCATGACACTTGTTCGAAGTTTGATTATTTCTTATGCAATTATCGGTGCTTTTTCATAGCAAACTATTGGAGCATTCCTGAATGAACTCATAAATTGTATTATAAATCAAGGGACTGGGGTCTCCCTCATGACGTCTACTTTATCTGGTTATAGTGAACTGAAACAGGGATTTGAATTGGCTGGCGGGTCGCTATCTTCTATGCATACATAAACCCTACAGAGAAGATAGCGGCCAGCCAATGCAAATCCCTGTGTACTGAAACGTCCACGCTAGGAGTTTGGGGTGGTATGTATCATCGTATGGGTTTGGCTGACTTTTGCAGGCTTTTGGCTCTGTAACATTATTGATTGAATTATTCTTGTCATGTTCATTCATTGATTAAATTGAACCAACCCACTTTCAAATTTAAAGGAAATCAAAACGCCAAGGAGGGGATCACATACAAGAAGAGGCAGTGGAAGGGGTCATGGTACAGATTCTGACAACATGTGTGGAATTGAGGTTGGTTCCTTTTTTATTTGATTCTTATCAAGGGTATTTTATTGAACTCAATACACCCATTATGACTGGGAAGGATGTGTTTAATGGTTTGAAATTGTTCACCATGACACAGGTGTCCAAGTTGGTGGAGGTTGCAGACAAGCCTGAAGAGGTGGCAGAGGAGCCCCACCTTCTTCAAACAAGGTACTTTTGGGCTTGCCTTACCTAATTGAATCACTTTGTCAGTAAATAGGTCCAATGTTGAACTATCGAACCATAAATTTCCATTGGTTCTCATTTGTTTGTAGACCTCGACAGGCCGAAAGCGAGTCAATCTTGTTTGCAGAGGCTACCTTTGCAACACACCAATAACTAACCAGACCCTACAGCAGAGTAGAGTGACTGCTAAATCTTTAGAGCTGTCACAGAAGGAGAAAATGAAGGTATTGTACAGCTCGCATTTAGCACTCTTCAGCTGCTCCAAAAAACCTTCTTGCAATTTTGGTCACAAAGAGAGATTTGTATTGGAGATATTCAATCCATCAAAAAGAAGACTTTTGATTACTCATATTTTCAGAATTTAGTGCGGTGGCTGGATTTGGATGGGGTGCGGCAGTTGCTGGTTAGAAAGACAGCCACAGTTTGCGCTTACAATCACCCGACAACCCACACCGCCGAAAGAAGGATTCCACCCTCCATCAACTACCACTTCCCCAGACTGTTGCATCTGCCTTCAATGTAGGGAAATGCCTCCCCCTGTGGAGCGGCAATGGTGCACTAACAGCCCAGACTTTTGCACATATGCACATATATTATTTATTTGCCAATTACATGAGTTCTTCTATTACAGTTTGGATTTACAGACAAAAGAATGTGACTAATAAAATATTTGTACATTTCAACAAAAACAAATTTCCAAATCATATTTTTAATCAAAATGAGACTCCTGCAACTGTTTCTTGGGTAGATGGCCTGGCACAGGAGCAATGTTCAAACTGATTTTGCGGGGTCATCAGCAGAGCATTGTGGGTGTTGTTGTGATTGCTGTCGCATTGCTTGGGCCTAAAGATTTCTGTCATCATATCTGGTATATGGGCGTAAGTCTTGGCCTCTAAACCGATGACCACGTCTTTGACTGCTTGTTGAAGTGATTGCTGTACCTGTAACACAACAAATGGCATTATATGGCCAAATAGCTAGAACACATTACATGTGCAGCATCAGTATTTTGTTTTCTGATAGGACATTAAGTCAGTGCGTAGTTGAGTGGTCATGAGAGACCTACATTGGCTGACCAACCCTACTTGAGTGCATATGCCTGTTGTGGTCCATTGTCACAACTTGACTGCAGGCAAGGTTAGACGAAAACTTGATCACCAGCCATTGAATTAGGGTCAAGAGGATGCAATAATTTCTCTACCTGAAATTTACAAATTAAGTAAGGTATGTTTGCAACAACAATCTACAAAAATCTAAATGGTGCAATGGACTCACAATAGGCCCTTTAGATTTTATTTAATCGGTGACATTTACACAAGTCGAATCAATACAGACCGATTCGATAGCAGGGTATTCATAATACAACGAGATTACTTACATGTCCAGCAAAACTTTGCAGCTTCTTCGTTGGTCACACTCCTCACTTCCCTGAATTCCTATCTTAAGACACCCTCGTGTTAGACCGCAGCTGGTCTAGCTCCCGCTTCCTTCTCAATCGGCACAGAGTGATGACGTTTCTGCGCTTCCGGAATTAATAATACATGAGCTTCCAAATATGGTCTATTCTTGGCTGGAAGTGAAAAATAAGGAATTGAAGGTTTATTCACGAACAACAAGAAATATATACGGCCATTCCAACTTTGGAATCCGGATATCAGCACCATTTAGGGTACTCTTGCAGTTAGCAACCTTTTTCGATTCGATTTTTTTGAAAAAATGCACCTTTAATATACAAAAACCTTCAATAAATAAAGACAGAAGTCCCTCCATGTGAGAGCCCTACCTGCTTATATTCGGTATATCATGGAGAACAGTAATTCATAACCGGTGCAAAATGTCAAATCTAATTGAATCGACAATGATTAATGACAGGCCATATCGTCGAAAGCCCTTTATCTAATCTTTATTTACCGCAACTTTGTGCCTCTTTATCATTGCTTTTGAGCGAGGATTAGCCGCCGATGCAGTGTAGTAAATGTCTTTGAAATGTCAATCAGCCATGGCACGTACTATAATATTCACTGCATAGTACGGTTTGATCCTTGCTACTACGGAGACGTCTCCATTTACTTTTATTCATCACTATTGACACTGCGATTTGAGGATCTTTGCTATAACGCACAACTCCTATGCTACGCCGTGCATATAGTTACCGCATCAGCAGATATTCCATTACATGCGGTTTGGGTGTGTGATTTTATACCATCCTCAAGTGTCATCTCCCTGTGCACATTTCAGGTGTCATAATCGGCTTAGACCAATGTCTTCTAAAGTGACGTTTCCGCCTTGCCGTATATGATTAGCCAGTGTCATAGTACATGCTTAAGATAATGTCTTTAGCATGGTGTACAAAGTGGACGATATATTCGCCATAATCGGACGGATAGGTAGTAATTTCCATACACATTGCCCTGTAATCACACAACCCCCATGCAAATGTTACTGCTCACAGAACGTAAATACAATACTATGAAACATTTTGATGATCATGATTCTGAAGGTTTTTATAAATCCCTTACGGCTGCGTGGTAAGGGCCGATTGATACTGCTATTGTAATGTATGCTAACTACAGCCCTTCCCGTTGCATGACGGTTTATCTGCAGCATGCTGGTTAAAGGAAACGTCATTGTTCTGATATCAGAAACCTACGGTGCAAAAGGCAATAAATTTACACAATTCACACATCGAGGGCAAATTTTGTTTACGTGGTTTGCGCGAGACAATCGATTCGCAATAATAAAATATGTCTGCTGACTTATCACTTTGAGAAACGAGCTACACGTCCACTTATCGTTGGTGCGAGACTCCTGATAAATTATTGACGGCGAGGATAGCAACCGCGGCATTTATATTCGCTAAGCTGTCCATCCCCTACTTTGCCTTAGTAAGAACGGAGCATATCACTAGCTCAGTATTCCGCCCATCCGCATGACGGTTTCTCAAAAATACACAGCAACGATACTATCGTTATAGCAGAAAAGTAATGTCAGGCGTAGCAAACAGCTTTGACACGAGTGCTTTCACTGTCTCACTTCATCAGCATCTACACCAAGCTGTAGGAACTTAATCTGCGTATGTACGGTGAGTGATGGTGTACGCAGCACTAGACTTAATGTTCTCGACATTACAAGCTGAAAATGTCTTTTGATTGTTGGGCGAGGTTTTCTCAAAACCTGTATCGTGTTTATTTCGTGTGCGGGCAATATAAGGCGAGTAATTTCGGGAGATTGTCATTATGCCTGCGGACTTGCGGAAGGAGACTTGCGAAAATAAATAAACAAAACGGCATTTGATTCCACCTGTGACATGTACAAATCCAAATAAAATGTAGTGTTTCTACCGGCTTTATGCTGCAGCCGCTGTCTTCTGAAGCAGTAGTGATTTATGTGTCAACGTAATTGAGCTGCATTAAGCGATAGCACCTGGCAAAATACCCTAAAGCTTAATTATTAATTTGATATGGGTCATAACATCTTGGCAACTGGCGCGGACATCACTATTTAAGCAACATAACAATTGACATTGTATATTGGCACACGGAACGTCTTCTTAATGCAAAATGCGTATCATGAATCATGATATTTGCCGAAGTGTTAGATCAGTAGCCAGTATCAACCCCATCTCTTCTCAATAACTGGTCTTGGTGTAACTTTATGGTGTTTTCGGAGAATCACCTGATATATATATATGCTACAGTTATGATCTGTCCAAGGAGCACATCAAAGTCTTAAATTGGGGGTTTCTAAGGACATGTAAGATATTATAACTCTTCGAAATATACTGCCGTGATGTCAGCCCACATTTATGTTATTGGCTCATTTTGCATAGCCGTGATAAAGTAGATGTATTTGTTATTTAAACGCTCACTAAGCCATGAAAGTAAATAGGGTTGCGCTATCATATTACACCATTCTATTAAGCAATTTAAACAGTTCAGTGGAAATCGATCTGGGTTATGTTGTCGTTAAATTACATCAGGTGGCAGTAGCTACCTTAATGTTTACCACAATATATGATGCGATCTCAGTTGTCATATAAAGACATTTCCACTATGGCAATGGTAACTTCATTCTATTAACCTCTCGGTTATGGCTCGCTGACGTTAATATGTTTCTATCAATTCAATGTGAAGCATATTCACTTAGATAGATTCGTCATCGGGCCATTCAAGCAGAATTTCTACAAGCTGCATACCACATCCAAGGGATGTAGACTAGGAAGGAATGGAAGAAATCCAGTACTGCATAGCTGTTCCGCCGATCTGAAAATAAGTATTAAACCACACACTAGGGTTAAACATAAATTGAAACAAAGAAGCAATGTCGCGACGGTTTTAGATCAAGATGACTGTGAAGTTTACATAGCTCGCTTGGGTGCAACTGCATCTAATTGGGATTCATTACTTGCTTGGATACTAAACATTTCATATGTCTCCTGTATTTAAGCACATAATAGCACAACATACCGCCTTAAGAGTCTTGTTCCTTTAGCTATTGAAGCTAGAGAGATCCGTACTGGTGGAATGCATCGTCGCATACTTATTTCCATTGAATGAAGTGGCTATGCTTCTATAGTTATGAGGTGATCAAAATAAACATTCAGGGTGTTTGTTCACTCCCAGAATGAATGACATGGGGACATTTTACGTTTCTAAAAATTCTGAGCTCAATAGGAGATTTGCATGAAACAATATATATATTACTTATCTGCCAGTTATTGCCATCGCATGCATGTTATTCATGTTTGTGATCTGGCATTGAGGTTATTGCAACGTCATCTTAGTCAGTTTACAAGTGTGAACTGCTCTACGTTTATTCTAACGAGACTGTGTGCTTTAACTTTGAATGCATTTGTTCGACCTCGATCTTTGCTAATGTAACACGATTTTTTGCATTAGATTAGTCTATTGATTTATTGGAAATGTCAACTATGATGCTGGCACGTTTGCGCATTTTACACAATCGCCGCCTAGCATTCAATCGTATATATCCCAAGTAGCTGCCATCCATTGAACGAGGCTATTTACGACTGCCAGGCTGCTTATGTTAAAGCGGCATTAATGGTATATAACCTGCGATTGCCTATCCGAAATATGCACTAGGCTGCAGAGATGATAATTACTAATGTAGCATCAAAGAGATAATTGTCTGGATATAACGTGTCAGTCAGCGGTAGGGTTTTGATAATGTTATACGGCCAATTACGCTCATCGAAGAAGGGAATGATAGTTATTGCTAAATGTTTCATAGGCGGTTCTGAAAAACTTGTGGTGGAGCGGTCCCGGGAAGCAGCTGAGGCTGCACAGACATTCATTTAACTTGCTAATGTCGGTTCCCTGTAAGATATTTCCGGGTTCTATGAAGGACAGAGCTATAATTACCATCGATATACGATATTATGGCTTGCGATAACTGGGAGATACTGATATTCAATAATGGATGTTTATAACAATAAATGGAGCTAAAGCTACTGATCAGTAAATAAATTCGTCGCACAGTGAAATATTACTAATCGGAGGGCAGGATAAATAAAACAATATATATATATATATATATATATATATATTCCGGTTGAGCAACATATCAAAAATCTAGAAAATGCAGACTAGATAAATTTATAATAATAATGATAATAATCTATGGATTTTGACAGCGCAATATTACAGAATATTGTTTCTGTTCTGTTAAACATATAGTAAAATATATAAAAGAATAAAAATAGTAGATTGTTACTTAAAAACATTGTTGATTTATATATGTAAAGCAGTTATAAATCATTAATGACCACATGATTTATTATTCGCTTGTTTAAATAAAACTGCCTTATGCTTCTGTTAAAACATAATCACAGCCTGTGATCGCCTGTTATCTGCGAGTAGAGAGTTCCAGAGTTTAGCACATGTTACTCTAGAGGAGCGGCTACCATACTGGAGGCGGTATGTTGGTACAACTAGTGTCCATGGATTTAAATATGACCTCAGTTATCTCCCTGGCTTGTAGATGATGAACTGTTTTTGTAAGGTATTGTAGGGCTGATGTTGTGTGCATCGCTTCGTCAAGCATGCTGAGGATCTTGTTACAGATAGCCAATGAATTTTTGAAAGAACCAGTGTTATATGTTCGCTCGTGCTCACTCTCGCAGAAGTTGAGGAAATCACAATTAGTGGTAACGGTTGCATGTATGATCTTAACGCATGCATCCACCTCAGGTTGTAGTAGATTCCCTTGATGACATGATTCACTTGAGCTTCCATGAGCAGCTCATTATCAAACACTGCACCAAAGTTGTCCACTGTGACTTTGGGCTTGATGATTTCATCACCGATTCTTACCTACAATTTGTCCAACTGCCTTGCCTTCTAGTAAACACCGTGCACTCAGTTTTTGCTTCCGTAATAGTTTGTGATTGGTCATAAATACCCTCACCTCCGTCAAACATTTCCGACTACGTTCACTCAAGCGAGGACATTACGCCTTGGAAGTCGTGTGTAAAGCTGGGTGTCTTCAGCAAGCCCATGCTGGTCAATGAGGTGGCGGGGATATGAGTTTTTTCAGGGTGGAATAAACACAAAGAATAAGAACGGCCCCAACACAGAGCCCTGTGGTACTCCTGTGGCGTAAAACGTGTGCTCAGACACATCACCATCACTGTGAACTGCCTGTGATCCGCCAGCAAGATAGGACTCCATCCTGCGGAGAGTCGTTCATGTAAGGCCGATTCTGTGCTCCAGACGACGTAGTAGTACATTGTGATCAAGTGAGTCAAATGCAGGAACACATCGTCACCTTGTTTGATTCTGACGAGCGCTGTTTTAGTGCTGCATTCGATACGGATGATCGAAGATCATCGTTAAGGTTGTATTAAATTATGTCGCACTAGCTGTTTTGCTACCACCTTCTCTATGATTCTCCCAAGAAATGGAGTATTTTATATTGGGCGGAAGTTTTTGCAGTTATTCTCATCAAGCCCAGCCTCTTTAACAGCGGTGCTCCCCTAGCTGTTTAAGCAGAGAGGGCACAACGATTTGACAACAACACACCTGCAATAACAGCTCTAGCTTGCATTCGGTGACCCATCGTTGGGACTAAATCAGCAATGATTTAAGGAAGGAGTTTGATTAGTTGTTTAAAAATACATAAACTTTGTTTGTGATTATATATCCAAGGGACCTATTCTCAGCTTCAGATCCTTATGGAAAATCGGTGGAAATCGTCCTTTACAACAAGACCTAGGAGGCAAATACAAGTGCCAGGGTGCAATAGCCATCCATGCCGAGTGCCCATATAAGCAATATGGCTTCGTTTTGTCGTCGGGGATCATATTGACAGTACTCCGACAACCAATGTTTTACGACACTGCTCAAACGCCAATTGCTGTATTGCCACAGTTGAAAATATATCCATCCTTCATCTGTTACAGTCTTTATAACTGCAACATTTCAACTGTCCTAAGAGAGTTTTGAATGAGACACAAACTCTATAAAATGTGGTGCTGCTGCAAAATAAAATCCAATTGGTTTCCTGTGAATGCGCCACTGCAATATATTTTAAGGGGCAACTAGCTGAAAGGTTATCAATACAAAATCCGCTTATTAGGAATAATACGAACTTTCAGTTAATTGGACTGTCATACGTAGATGGTATAGTCAAACCGATGTCATCTTGAACAACCTGTCACTTTACCTCCACTCTCTTCTTAACCCGAGCTAATTGGCTTATCCGTTCGAAAATGAAAACCGTATTGTTGATGCTGTGTGTTGCAAATTGCATATTTGAAAAGCCTTAGTACTGCATTAGACGCTTTGTTATCTCTATAAAGCCAGTAAGCAGCCTGACGGGCTTTATCACATTGCGCATAATCAGACATGGTGAATGTGATTAACAGACACAACGAATTTGTGTCAGTCGGACACATCAAACTTAAACTTTTTTTTTAGCAGATTTACGGTTGCAGCAGCTGTATCAGCTGAAGTTTAACACTATTGTGTTGATCTTCAGGTGAATAGGGAACAACTAAAATGTTTAACCAGTTTACGCGGAAGCTGCATGAATATCTGCTTGTTTTTCTAGTTTGAACAATTTCGTTTTCATTAGTTAAATGATACGAATGAACGGATACTGAACAATTTGCATATACATCCTAGCTAGGTGATATATCTAGTTGCGGTAACTGTATAATCTGCAGCTACATTGAGAAAGATTTAAGCTTAGCAATCACGCCCCTATACTTTATCACCCTCTCGCATATAGTGGTGGTGATGATTAAGGTCTGGGAAAAGGGTAGTGGCAAAGTGTCGGGTTGAATATCCCGAAGTTCCAACGCCCTGTCGAAACTGGTACAAAGTCGCCATACTTGGAAGCTTTGAACATTTTGTCCTAACTGTCACCCCATATAGCGGCATATCAACAACAACATATGGGGTTGTACTGGTTTGGAGCGTTGCAAATGTACCTGGCCCAATAAAGTGTAGTATGGAGCTTGGACGTTTTACATGGCATCATTGACGGCTACAGCGATTTGGGTAAATAATATGAATTCATTATCCCGTCCTTGAGTATGAGTGTGAGTTTTTAGCTTTCTGTCAACAGGGATACTAGCACCTTGTCGCACTTCTTGTTCTTGAGAAACATGCGGTGGCAAGTTACCTTTCATGCTTTGCATGCTCACGATATATTACCGGTTAGCTTTACGATCCGAACCAAATAGAAAATGATGGGAAATCACAAGCAAGCCAATTGAAACGGTGCATTATTATCAATTAAATCGAACTGTTCCAATGGAGTGTCGATAGAAATATAACCGTATATAATAACACTAATCAACTAGAACGAAAAGTCTGCCATTCAAGGTTCTTGAAACTCAGAAATCCGTTAAGGTTTGGTTCTTTTTGTATGTAATTAGATAACCCCACGCCGTTTAAGGCAGCTTCCAGTCGGTCCAAGGACGTGAGAATAATCATGAATACCGATCTGATTGTAGCCGTGAGGCATGTAAATAACTGCTGGCGTACCAATTGCTCCGTCATCTGTATTCAATTGAGCTACATCTATGCTACAATCAGGGCGACAAATCTTTGATATTAAATTTGTCAGTCACCTGCAGGTCGTACAGCAACGACCTTGGGTCAATTGTAAATGATGCTGAACCACATGCGCCGGCGTTACTGGCCTACCGTATTTAGTAAACTGATCGGTCCGTTAACTCATAACAGCTACTTCATGTAAAAATACAACCCAAGAATGTAGATATTCAGAACTTATTTAAGTCAAGCAATGATTGCCTCATTCGATACGGAGAATCATGTCACTGCGCGTATTGAGCAATAATGAATCGACTGATTTGTATTTATACAACGTTCCAGTAGCGCTAATAAAATATCAGCGCATTTTTGCTGGTATCTGCAATTAATTTTTACAGCAACCTAGATATATTGTTCCGTATTCAATTATGTACACAGCGACTTTTTATTGTAATTTGACTCGCAATGTGCCAAAGCGTTAAGTCGTGCAGGTATAAGTTTGCTTCATTCTCCGGCTTCCAACGTTGTGTCCTCGGTATGCTATTTTCGGCTTCTGTGATTTTTATGAACTTACTAACACCCCTTAGTGATACCCTTGAAATTAAACAAACTGGTAATGATAGCGATATACATCTGAGTATTTTTATGTAGCAAATTGGGTTGAATACCTACTAATAAGCAACTTTGTCTAACAGTGCTCAAAGCAGCGGCTTATTAAAATTCATATCAACATGGGCGAGATATGGTCGTATGTGATGCGATCAAAATCATGCATTATACATTAAACGCGGCAATCGCCATCGCATGTATCAGCCGATTTCGATACAATGAGGGATCGAGTCATACTCAGTCGCTGGGAAATCTACGTCTATCAAGGGATAAAATATTTTGCGTGACATGAACGCTTCTCAGTTTATGCCACAAGGCATGTAAATAGCCGCTGGTACATCAATAGCCTCCTCCAAATTCAATAGTTGTACTCCTTTGATGAGGATCTGTGAGATAACTCATCCAGTACAGTTTATCAGCTTCAGGTCCCGCAACAACGGCCTCGGCTTTGATCCACGCTTCAAAGTGAAGTACAGGGACACACTCATCCCTCAATCAAATTGTGAATTGCGGCAGGCATTATCTAATATTCCTTGTTTTCCCAAAATGAGATGGAATTACTGGCTAGCTTGGACAATTATAACATTGAATAGTTATGTGTTAGAATATCATAACTTGTATTACAAGTAGAGCATTGATAATAGGAATTTGCTGCGCGCACTGTTCCTAATCTACTCCTGATTCAACAACGGCCCAGCTCTCTAACAAGGATTTGGTGGTAAATGTTTTGCTTGCACGGGAGAAATTTGAACCACTTGTAACAACATATTATTTCTGAAATATTTGGTTTATGCTGTTTCATTTACAGCGAAAAATACTTAGTTGTTCAGCGCAGTGGCACCTGCGACTCTGACTTCGCCTGTAATGGGCAAAGAGCATAGCACGTGAGTACATCAATACCTGACTTGTGCAATCAATGACATAAATCATGCACGATACACCTCCATGTAGCATAACTGTAATATGCATATATTTTCATAGAAATTTAAGTGTCAATTAATGTCATCGTAACAGTTTTCGTGATATGATTAGCTGAATTATTTTACTATCCCGGTGTGATGAGATATGGTTATGTATTCGGGCACTCGGTTGCATATAATCTAGGACAGAGATAACGTTGATAAAATCCAACCTTGCGGGGTGGGGGGTAATAGAATATGTTATTCAGCGAAGCATTGTAGGCTGTTCATGTTGTTTACTACATCAAACGCATCTACCGATACAGGAATAAGGTAACCATCTAATCGCTATCTATGTTATACGTTCGATTGGCCGCGAACGTAGAAGCGTGACATTGACAGTATTGATTTTATCCTTACAGCGGGATACCTTAGAGAACATAAAGTGGATACATGTATAGGTGTTTGTTTATTCGTCGTAGGGATGGTGCAACAGCAATGTTTAGGAGTTGAGGTCAGCAACTCGGTACGATTGAGCGTATGGGACACGTCTGTATTATGATTCAAGCAATCAAATGTCACTCAAAATTCAAAGGATTTGACAAGAAAATGCATTAAGTAAATTTAATTAGTGCATAAAATTAGTAACATGGGATTGTGTAAGGAAACAATTTGCATGGTTCTGCCTTTTGCCAACCGAATGATATTTTTATAACCTATTATACAGGCATTCATAACACGACAGTTTTCTTATTTCCTGATTTGACAATGATAGAAAGGATATCATCAGAAACAGGTGGTTTTCTTGATGTGTGAGAACGACGCCAACAGCCGTCAACATAATACGTTTTAAGGAAGCAACAAAGTGGTGTCAGTACCGCAAGGACGCATCATTCACCAGCACTTGTCTTCTGTAATTCGTAGATGCCAATTTATACCGTGAGGTCATTATTTTGTTGTCTCGAATAACTCTCTGCTTTTCACAATTGCATTTAATACGCTGATCATCTAGTCAACCACAAAGACAGCAATAAATCCCCGTGTGCAATGCGTTCCCTTAACGGTTACTGTGGCTAAATTGTGTTATCCCTCATCATCGCACAAGGAGTATGACGCCATACCACTCCGGAAAACGTAACAATTTCCATTATTTAAGACTATTACAATAAGCGGCTTAGCATACATCCAAGGATTGCATTGTGTCTTTAGTGCATCTGAATTGCCAATATCCATTGACTTTTACTTTGATTGCGCATTATTTGTTGCGAAACTGATACTTGTTTATCGCCCTAAACATTCAGCAATTTCTGATTGCGGTAACATCGATATTCAAACAAATTCTTGGTTTTCGTGTTTGTCGTTCTTTGATATACGACTTTCCCACGAACTGAACCTGTTATTCACTAACCATAGAAGACAATTTACAATGCATATGACGTTAATCCGAAGTGATTTTTTCCATGGAATGGCTAGCCCGTAAGTCATGGTCAGGTAAACTAAATGTAAACTGGTAACGCGCTGTAAAGTATCAGTTGTTTCACGAGATAAAATAGGTTTCTTTGTGCTATTAATTATATTACAAAGTTTACAGATGATGAGGTCGGCGAGGCAATGGTACGCTTAAGCATAATTTATCAGTTCCAAAGTTACAAACAAACTACAATTTCAGAAAATGAATTTGGTCAGAATCGAGTAAATGTTGTGCTTACGACTGCAACCCAATTTCACACGTGTCTCTGAAGATAGATGAAGTGAGTGAGAGATGAGGGCAAAAAGGGACCTCATTGTATGGGATTCGGCATAGGCAAATTCCCGAGCGCCAATAATAATTCTCTTTAATTCTACATCTAGGCTCCATCACCCAACCTGGTGTCATATCTGACCGTATTATACAATTGTTTGGCGCAATTCGATGTTCCCCAGGTCAAACGTCAATGTCAAACTTTACAGCGCTTTACATCACCTTCTGCGTTCTTCTTTGGTTTGCTTTATGGTTAACATTAGTTTTTATGCTGCAATGGAGGCGTTTGTAAATTTACACAATAATCAAGGGTCTATATTCCAAAAGTGTAAGTTGGCATTTGCTGACGCAATACATTGAACCTCTATACAGCTAACATTGCCCATCTACCATAAACAATCAAGACCTGGTTAATCACAGATTAGACCAGGCATTGTATCCCTTTGCTATGCCAAACACTGCTGCAAATTAGCCACCACCAGGTCTTCGGACTGATTGTATTGTTTTTATTTAACACGCTAATGCTGATTCGAATGAATCCCTGATAGAAAAATGCCACCAAAATATATCTGCAAGTTTATGTGACGATGGTCGAAGCCCTGGCAAGGAAAAGATAGAACGCCACGAGATGTGCAAGGCAAACGGATATTGCACTATCGATAGTTCAGACAAGAAAATAGCACTTTACAATATGAATAATTTGTATCAGGCTGTCCACGGAAGCATGGATGCTGTAGATTATATCCCCAGATTATATTTGATATCTACACTGTTAATTGTGTAAGTCATAGCTTCATAGTTATTGCATTACAAAATATTAATAATTTACGATCACCTGAGTTTATGCATGTGAATAATGGCCACATGCAGAGAGTGATTCGACTTTTTTTATCATGGTGATTTCATTATTTATCATCATTATCCAATGATATATCTCGGCAAGGAGCATTTGTCATCAGGCTAGCGATGCAGCGACACCAACAGGCGCTAACATGGATGCGGTGTCAGCTGTTCTACTGAATCAATTATTTGATGCGACTCGCATCAAACTGCATGATTGTATTCGCCTCTGTAGCTGAATAAACCAATGACGAAGACCAAACTCAATCTGTCAAAATCGGCATATAATGTTGGGCCCTTTAGTGCCGATATCTCATCATACCATACATTGATGGTTTGACGATAGCACATGGCATGAACCTTGGTCGATTGGCACTGCAATTGGCAAAAGCGATTGAAATGTATATCCCGCTGAGGAAACGGCTAGTGTCAGTTCTTTGCAGCTTAAGAAATATATAGACAGTTCCATCAATCAGTCAACAGTCTCGGTTATTGAAGCCTATTTACATCGAAAATGACAACTTATTTTTATCTGCGTTTGCTATGACAGCGAATAATCCTGACCAGCTAGAGACATATCTGATTAGCAGACACACAGGCAAAGTAACGTGATAAATGTAGCCTTGACTAGAGCCGTACTACTTATGAAGTCATTATTGTGAATTATTTCGTCTTAATTTATTTTGCGCTGCTTTCTTCAGTAGGTCCGAGGCTGAAATATGATGGCCTTGGTAATTGCAAAAATTTTTGCGACTGAATCATTAAAGAAATCTACTTGAGTCTACTTCTGGAACTACGGTGTGAGAGCATTCGAGATGTGTTAAAAAATTATACGGTCACAAAACCGACACAGTATAGAGGGGTTAAGTCATTCATTGTATTGGTCGTAGTAACTGTTGGACTTGATATCTAGAAGAGCATAATTTTAAGCTATATCCAATGGTTAAATATGCCTATCGCAGCCGTAACTGGAATCTACAAGAAACAGATGTCATTTCTTTTAAGTCAATATCTGTCGCGGCGCTTCCAAGTGTCATATTTGAAGAGTGAGTGCGTTTGTGCGGCATATTGTTCTGCCTGATGGTTTTCCTTGATAAGCCTTTCTATATGCCTTGATAACCTTACATACAACATGCTGCAATAAACTGCCACTTGAGCAGCTTACATTGAACGCGACATTGCAGTAGAGGTTAACATATATGATACAAGGATTTCACTGATATGAGTCCATACCCTTAGATTGTATAACTGACACGATTGCAAATTAAATTAAATATGACTACTGTATGTAGGATGCACCAGCTATATTGGATAGAAGGACCAATTCATTCCTTCTAGGAAGGAAACTACTTTGTTTATTATTTGGACGATTGTTCTTAACTACACATATGTAAATGAGCTATCTTGACTAATTACGATATCATTCTTATATGAAGCCTCTGTGCAGCCAGAAAAGTAACTGGATCGCCAGCATAAAAATGGCTTGGCTGAACATGTACAATATACATTATATAAAGGGTCACTTTAATGTGAGGCAGAATTAGCACATGACATTTGACAGTAGAGAGAGGATAACTTTGTACTAAGCATTAAGTCATAGGCCATAATATGATTTTACGCACGCTCACATTTATTGGCAATTCAAAATGTGTCGCTTTTTTATGTATAGGTATTGGCTTTAACGAAAATTCAATAATATTTTGTTAAGTGGTCGCTCATAGTAAGAAAGTGTACCCAAATAAAGCTGAAAATATACATTCAACTGAAAATATTTAGTGCCTTCAAATATCTTGCTTGTTTTGAGATTGACCATTTGAAAAAAAAAACAGGTACGAATGCTAACAATATTGTCACGATTGATAGGATGGTTTGGGTTAAGGGTCAGAGACTTCATGTGACGTACATGTGATCATGAAAATATCACGTTATTTATCTGCAACTGACTGTCAAATGTATCATGTCATGCTCACTCCGCGATCTGGTCATCATTTACCGTGAACACATCTCACTGATTTCACAAGGCAGACAAACCGGGGTCAACTAGTACCTTATTGAAGAAAACCCAACGGTGAATGTATTGGTTTAAATTAAAAGGGTTGCGCTTTCCAGATGGTCGTATATGTCTCACATAACCGCACAATATTTCGGCAATGCACATTCATGAACGAACTGACCATATCAATCAATAGTAACGGCCAGTGTGTTGTCAATAAAGAAATGTTGCGTTGTGACAACAATGTTTGACATGGAATTATACACTTACCCGATTCCAGGAGCTGAACTTTGCCGAAGGATGCCATGCAGAAGATGACGCATTACTAAGTACCATACTAAGCCTTAAAAGTTCTGTAACGCAATAAAAAAGCATCAAATGAGCGTCTACGCAGCAAAATGGTCAATATATACTCTTGGACATTTGTCATATTTTTCTTTTATTACATTACTGTTTGTTCACATAAGCGGTCTATATTATCATTCATGAGGTATAAGAGATGCTGATTAATTCATTTTGTAACAGTCAGTCTACCGACACACCTACACTTCTGTTCCTTTCGATTAGGTTCAAATGCATGTAAATAAGCATATTTATCGTCAAAATGGTTGAAATAACACTCTGATCGCACTTGCTCGCGAAAGCTTAATACCACTAGATAAGGCATCGTCAAAGTTAGACCTGCTGGTTTATCAGATTTGATTTTTGAACCGAACATTGATCGCAAAACAAACATTTACAGTTTATCCCATCGTAATTGGACTACTCTATTAGATATGTTGATAGTGAGCAGCAGACACTCCTTGCAGTTCTTGTCTCACCAAGTCTATTAGCTCAGAACTGGCACATACAATATTACTCGGTTGCTGGAGTTCAACCAAACTAGATAAAACTACACATGTCTAAAAATATAAAACACGAAACGAATGCCTTGGTTTTACTTTATCACAGAAAAACAAACATGTCTATCCCTACTAGAGTGTATCGCTGATACCTACTTTTGTTGCAGCTAAAGTTGTAACAATTTCAATTATGCATATTCAAATAGGCCTGATACTAAGGAAAACTAAATAGACGCTTATCGCAATCGCTGAGATCACAAAGTCGTTTTTATCGGCCCACGCAAACAAAGTAGGCTGCAGCGGCACTATCTTATAATCATATCTCGGCCAATTCTTATTATGTGTAAATGTGGTGTAAATGCAGACTTAAACGAATTATTCGATGCGCCGTCTCAAAAGCACTCGTATGATAAAGAAACGTGTTATGACAAACTTGCTGTCGCGCAAACATCGTCGATTTCACGCCAAATGTAGGAGAGCAACATGATATACATATTTTATACCAGGTGGATGGCATAATAAAAAGTAGATAAATACCTAATACATTTGTACAAAACTAGTCAATTCAGGCTACAATACGATAAAAGCGCGTTGTTGAACAAATATTTCATCTATGCTACCGGTTAGCCGACACTCAGTTAAACAACGAAGGCTTTATAAGGCCCTGTTGTTTTAAACGAACTCAACATAGATGTACAAATTCGGTTGCGACAATTTAAAATGTTCTTGGATTTGAATGTTTTATTTATACACATCATACTGTATCAAAATACAAAGACGACAATTATATAATGCTGCATGTGACAACCGTCGTTTGTCAAACTTTGCAAGATGTTCAATCGGCGTTTAACAGTGAAATGTGTATCACCATACTCTTTGTTACTACACCATTCGTCTCTATATAGGATCTGGCTTGTGGTTACTTGTGAGGAGGTGCAACATTTTTTACTCTCGTAGATGATAGAATATAGTGAAAATTTTGATCACCTCTGGAGAGGTTGTAGGTATTAGGTATACTGTCCCGTTGTTCACATATGGGAAATTCACACACACGGAAATAAATCAATACTATCGTTTTACCTTATTTCATAACCGACGTGTCTGTCTTATGGCGCTACATGGGCCATTTGTTGGGTCATAAACTGAATGATTAACAGTTGTATGGAATAAAGACTTGCTTGTATATCGCTTCATACACCATAAATGTCCGTTATTCTTTCCTGCAAAGCTTGAAAATGGAAACAACAATAACGCAAATGAACAGGTTCGTTGTTTGAGTGTCGAGCTTGATGTTATGTTATCGACAACAAGCATGGTTTGTAAGTCCAAACCGTGACATGGGGTTTCGTGTGAAATGTTAAGATCACAATATACGTTTAGAGAAAGGCTCCCAAAGTAAAGCGGTGAAATCATGTTTCACATAGATATTATTTACTTTTTGCGCACTTTTACAGATGGTAGATTGGCAACCAATGCAACAGAACATCATTCACAACTTTATTCTCGACCCTCATATACATGTTGCCCATAACTTATAACGTTTATTGTTTGTGACATGTCTGCAAATGATATATCAAAGGACTATGTTAGGGAACATGGAATAATTGATATATCTTTGCCACAATCCATGCAAATCCGAAAGGAAATTTTAAGGTCCAAGTTTGATTTATAGTTTCTGCTTAAGGTCGATGCTAACGGATGTTTCGGAAGGCCAGCAACAATCCATCAAGTGCACTTATTCAGATGACCAGTTTTATATATAATATATCATGGTCGCACATGATCGGCATCCACTGCTTTATGAAGATATGAACCGACCTGGGCAGTCTTTTGATAATAAACAGTCGCCTTTCGTAATCAGAAAGAGCTCAGTACTGGTTAGCGAAACTCTCGAGCCTACACTGTGATGTTTAAGTAAGTGCCTGTCAGTACTATTATCGAAATAACTACAAACTTTCATCGATTGTAACGGTAGTATATAACAGAATATTTGAACGCAACAGTAGCAAAATAATCAACCTATTACTGATGCTGCCGACAGAAAAGTCACTGTACATTGTATGCTTTTAATGGTGTCGTAAAAGGTTCGCGAAAGGCAATGTTCAGCCATCATTTGATTTGATACAGGAATGTTTTTTTTTATTGACGCACAATGCGTCAGATGCAATTGCCACATGTGCCACACAACTCAATCCTTCGACGGCAGGTGCCAGCACTGATGTCAGAAAGTGTCATTTTATGACGCAGCCTATCGTTGCAACAATATATTTATTATCAATCCGATCCGATTCATATAGGTTTGTTTCACATTCCACTTCAACACTTGAACTGCACCTAACCAAATGTATCGACGTCAGAAAATGTTATCGCATTCAATGGTATTGGTGGTTTATGGATGCATCTCTACTCAGATGTACTATATCTTAGCTGTAAGTTCTTATTTTAATTTGTGTTATACCCGATCAGTGGACAATATTCTTATGATTCCGTATTTCACAAAGCAGTACGATAATATCTGAGTTTCTACGATTTTAGAAGTTTAAAGATATTTGATGGAATTGATATCGCCGTGATTAATCACAGTTGTGACGGTCTGAGTGTTTGATAATCATAACTACTTCGGCGTTCTGACCTTATTTGCGCAGCACCTATTGAAGACGAAATGTATGTATACTGCTACTATAACCAAATATGTACATAACATGATTGACTTACGTTAAGTGGGTGGGTGCTACAGAAATGAGCCGATTCGACTAAATATGAGGAACATTTGGCTTCTTTGTCTGCTACCCGGGGTTTTGCGTCTTCTACCATATGTGATGAGAAAGTCTTGGCTGGAATATGTTTGCCGCTAGTGATCGTCAGTGTCTGCGATGATGAGTTCGAGTGAAGGGTTTGGTAAGTATGCCATTGGCTTCTGACGGAGGGTGCATTCTTTGCATAGAATCAACTTCACTATATCTACCTGTAATTACTATTTGCCTTATAAGCACATATTATATAGCCAGTGTTTGTGAATAAGTAATGTGACACTATATTTATGACAGCATAGCAAAATAGCGTTGCCTTTAAGCACACCCTGTGGCGACGGCTTTCTCGGCACAATGTCGATGGCATTACCTGAACGATGCTTGTAGAACGGAGTCTATTATCACATTTCTGACGGACAAGAGCAAATCAAATCAAGTGTAGGCTAGGGTTATGCTATACGTTAGTAGTGTTATTAATTGTTCGGCAATCTAGTGAAAATTAATGAAATGGCAGAATTTTTAGGACCAATAAACCTAGCAAGAGCATACTTGGTCAATGCTTCTTACAATCTTTGGTTCGTTAACTAAACGTTTCAGCACTATATTTTGTGTCAAACCCAGTATACATGATATATTGTGACATAACCATTCAGTTACCTCCGAAACATCGAATGCCACATTCTGTAACATGGCGATAAATGGCCAGGCTGCATCGTTGAGTAACAAAACAGCTTGTCAACATTATTTCTGCCATAACAATGACCGTTTGACAATGCGCCGGCGTAACTGGTAACAAAATAAAAGTGAAGTTGATTTAGGAACCAATTTTGATGGAATACTACTAACATTCGTTGTGAGATATCGCCTCACTATGTAAAGATTGCTGATAAGGTTATAAGTATAAAACAGAGCACCGATATTGCTTCAATAGGTGCTGTATTTAGAATGACACAAAATTAGAGTATATATATATATATATATATATATATATATATATATATATATATATATATATATATATATATATATATATATATATATATATATATATATATTGATATATATATATATATATATATATTTATATATATGTATATATATACACACATGCTTGACGCATGCACACGTGTGTATTCATCCCGAAGGAGCCGCTTGAAACAAAGATTTGTCTTTGTGCTGATTTTGTTGTACTAGGTAATGCCCTAAATCAACCATAGTATTATTTTGAGGACCAATGTGCCATTCCAACCAGAATCAAACAAATCTATATCTATATACATATATAAATATAAAATATATATATATATATATATATATATATATATATATATATATATATATATATATATATATATATATGTATATACATATATATACACATATATATATATATATATATATATATATATATATGTATATATTTATATATATATATATATATATATATATATATATATCATTAATGTTATATATATATATATATATATCTATGTTTATATATATGCATATATATATATGCAGAGTTTTATATATATATATATATATATATATATGTATATATACACATGCTTGACGCATGCACACGTGTGTATTCATCCCGAAGGAGCCGCTTGAAACAAAGATTTGTCTTTGTGCTGATTATCTTGGTACTAGGTAATGCCCTAAATCAACCATAGCATTATTTTGAGGACCAATGTGCCTTTCCAACCAGAATCAAACACAATGTCACAATCCGTTACTAATTCATATGATGGAATCAACTCCATTTAGAGTTATATATTTGTGCTATCGGTCTAGAATCATTCAATGCTAATTGTAGAGAAATGTTGCGAAGGTTTAAATCGTGCTTTTGTCACGAAGGATGCTGAAATAGGTGTTTAAAAACATGTAGTTTGCATGCAGCTTTTTTGGGGTATGTTGGTTAAAAGAAGGTTGATCATTGATTATCAATGCGAGAGCAGCTTCAGACAGCTACCTTATTGTGTGTAGCAATTTCTTCCTTGCTGTAAAGGCATATTAGACTAAACACATTTCTGACGAGTATTGGCGATGAATGATCATCTCCGTACATGTTATAAACGTAAAATTGGGACCTGTTCAGCAACGCCTAGTAAATTTGAGCGGCTCAATGGATGGCAAGAATATCTTAACAATTCCCATTACTCCTGAAATGCAAGTATGCTGTGGATAGTTTAACGAATCGAACATAGGCTAGCAATAGGTCATTGCTTATATAGCTTGTTGAAGAAATATAATGGTATTATAATGGGATGCAGATGTGGCCCCTACCCTCCCCGACAAAGCAAAACATAGTTTGAATATGAATTGCTTGGCAATTCATACATATAAACAAACGTAATGATGAATACTCACAAATGCTTAGTCTGGTCATGGAGCTCGAAAATGGCTGTATTGTATGCTTGGTGACGCACGCTCTTTTAGTTTTATCACACTCTAAGCTTGAGGATTCATTTATCCTGGACAACATAACATTATCACATGACAACATTGCCTCGCTGCCGATTTAAAAGCCACTGGTTACGAAAAGATTGTGCAGGCCATTAGTACAGTTATGCAAGGCCTTGCATAAGGATGCAACATCTGCAAGCAAACAATCGGCTACACTGATATTGCTGTACAGTCATATTCGTCACAAATTATCTAGTTTACATTCCTCTAAGTTGGGATTAATTGGGGCGATGAAAGTGCTCATCTGCTTGGTGTAAGTTCGCCGTTGTGCACCATCCGTCGTATCATAGTTTTATGATGTGCGTGTTCGGATTGATATATCAGGATACATGCTGATATTAAATGTTAGCTAGTTGCTCTGCATCATCCTTCAATTGATAGAGCTGTTAGATTCGTATAATGATTCCACTAAATGACCTGAAGCAATGGGACGCCAATCTCAAGCGTTGCATTATTGAAGCGTCGCTATTGAATCAAATCCTAATAGCTTACGGTCGAGTTGACCAGACGCTATATACTTTGAAGTCGTCGTCAATCAGCACATCCTTCAGATGGACCCTTAAACTGGAACTTCGAACCACTTCCTTTATCGCGACGTGGGCCTGAGTAATGAGTCTATAACAATAGCGATGATTGCCTTGCAGGGCATTCCCGCATGGCCATATAACACAACTCGGTCGCCACAGCTTGGACACCATTTCAAATCCCATTTCATGGATGTGCCTCTGAATTCAAACACAATTTCGCAGCGTTCTGTAAATGGACTAAGATAAGCGGTTGTGAAAGGGGATTCTGAATGTCACAAATGTTAATTCAATAGATCTGATTGGGAAAGCGTTTCCAGTACATTTATTTACAAGACGTATGTTACCATGATTCATGGGCATCGTGCAGTGTGTAGTGGTTCTAAGCCGCTTACCTTGCTACTTAGGGGTGGTTTTGTCCATTTGCTGCACTGGTAGCCAGGAGCCAAGTCCCTAATCAACAGTTCCCTGGGGTGTTCGGTAATATACTTAAATGCCACATACCATGTACAGAGTAGATATTTACTTGCGAGATATGCAGTGTCTACGGTAGGAAAATACAAGATGGACTTGACCCCTATGAAATAAGACAATCATTATACTTTGACTGGGTTCGTCATCTCATTTGAATAAAAACTAGAAGGTTAATTAAACAACAGAACATATAACCCATTTATAATTATCTGATCGTTGAATACTGCTTGTGGCAATATATGTAACGTCATCATTTAGAGCCGCTATTAAGTACAGTGCCTTTCTTAACTTAGTGTATCCTGTTTACATGGCGGTCATATAGCACAATTGCAAGTCCCGGTCTACGAAGTAAGGCACCTCAGTGTCGTTTGTGGCATCTTTAAGAAGAGTACTAATGATTTAACCGACCTATTAAGGGATATGGCCTGTTGGAGATGACACAATAAGAGAGGAAATTGCTTCAATGGTGAGGCAGTGGGTCTTGCTAGCTGCGAAGAAGCTGTGAACGAAATACAATGCCATTGGCAAACGGTTAACTCATCACGCAAGTGTCGTGACAGTTGCCTCTGTTTAAACCATTAGGTATTTTTTTGCATATGGTTTGCGAACTTGCTGGTTTTTGACCGTCGGCCACTGTCAACAATGTTGCTGTTTTCTTTTGACCTCGGTTTCTTGTCTACCTTTCGGCTAGATTGCCTCAAGCAATTTTTTGCAATTCTTCAGGAGGCTTTTAAACCTCCATGAACGCGGATGGTTTCGGATTTACTTATGGTATCATGTACCATTTCCGGTTCCTACTTACTAAAATTATATTGAACAAAATGATACTATACATTATGATTGGTAGAGCGATGACAATGCTTGATAACCGCAATGAAAAATGTAACGAGTTTAACTGTAGATTCGTGAAAAAATGCCTGTCAACGAAATATTGATATAAACCTGCATCTTGTTCAATATATCGGCACCAGCGAGGATTTGTTATTAATCATTTGACCCGATATTTTTATGTTATCTAATTGGTGTCACCAATATTGCTCTCTACAGTAGCAGTAAGTTTCTCTGCCTAAGTAAAAATATGCTACCTGTCCTGGATTTGATTCCGTAGATGCTAGCATTTAATTGCATGATTAGCCGATATCTAGTGGTTACAGGGTCTAGTTAAGTTTTCAAGGGCCGAGTTGGCTGGGTCCAACTTTGTTTGTGATCAAGTTAACTAGGATTGCGAGAAATATTTTGAATGGTTCGTCAAACTACCTTTCATGCGCACAATTGTAAAATCTAATTAAGTCATCTAGCCAATTCTTGGAAAAAAAACACCGCTATTATCGCTACAAAGTTTGATGTCCCGTTGAAGTATTTGGAGCCATTTGATGGCACTGCAATATTTGGACTGCTTAGGTAAAAGCAATCACAGAGACGATCCTCGATATTAACTTACTAATATTGTAAAAATAGCCAATTTTGGATGCGATATCAATTTCAAACTGGCCTGTAAAAGGTCCTCGATATTATATGAACTACTAATATTTGTCACATGCTATGCTATTCGATTGTGTGCGGCATTTATGGTATCTGGACACTCCAAGATATAGATAACTGGCCAGATTATTGATTTGGAGATCAGGCAAATATTGTGGCTCATGTATACTGTTATGACTTTTCGACAATTATGTTCGCGTAAGGCCGGCTACTTAGCAATGCCTACGGCGCTTATGAGAAGTTCATATGGAAGAATGTTCGGAAGCAGCCAAATTCAAGTTAGCCATCCAACTTTGTTTGCAAGTTAACTAGCGATGGTTCGTCAAACTACCTTTCATTGTAAAATCTAATTAAGTCATCTAGCCAATTCTTGGAAAAAACCGCTATTATCGCTACAAAGTTTGATGTCCCGTTGAAGTATTTGGAGCCATTTGATGGCACTGCAATATTTGGACTGCTTAAGTAAAAGCAATCACAGAGACGATCCTCGATATTATATGAACTACTAATATTTGTCACATGCTATGCTATTCGATTGTGTGCGGCATTTATGGTATCTGGACACTCCAAGATATAGATAGCTGGCCAGATAATTGATTTGGAGATCAGGCAAATATTGTGGCTCATGTATACTGTTATGACTTTTCGACAATTAGGTTCGCGTAAGGCCGGCTAGTTAGCAATGCCTACGGCGCTTATGAGAAGTTCATATGGAAGAATGTTCGGAAGCAGCCAAATATTAGCCGCCCGTTAGCTACCGATGTGCCATAATACTCTCTACCAGGTTTTGCAAATACCATCAAAAATGTAGCTGAGGGAAAGAGAGAGAGGAGAGAGAGAGAGATAGCTAGAGAGAGAGAGAGATGAGAGAGAGAGAGATATGGAGATATGATAGAGGAGATATATATGATATATAGAGAGCTATAAGATATAGAGAGAGAGATATATAGAGATATATATGAACTATATAGAGATCATAGAGATATAGATTCGATTGTGTGCGATATGGTATCTGAGACTCCAAGATATAGATATAGATATATGATTTGAGATCAGAGATATTGAGGATCATAGATACTGTTATATAGAGAGATATATATCGAGTAAGAGAGACTAGAGATATGAGAGAGAGATAGATGAGAGCTTATGAGAGAGAGATCATATATGGAGAGAGAGAGAGAAATAGAGCCACCCGAGAGATATATAGAGAGAGAGAGAGAGAGAGAGCGATAGATATATATAGAGATATAGAGAGAGAGAGATATATAGAGAGATATAAGAGATATATATATATAGATATATATATATATATATATATATATATATATATATATATATATATATATATATATATATATATATATATATATATCTCTCTATCTATATCTAGATACTATATATATATATATATATATATATATATATATATATATATATATATATATATATATATATATATATATATATATATATATATATTATATATATCTATCTCTATCTATATCTCTGTCTCAACACGAACGCAACTTCAATGGACAAACCGTTAACCTTTCGTAGACTTAGGTCCACGAAAGGATAAACTACTATGTCCACATAAAGTCAATGCGCTTTTTCTTTAAAAATGTTGAGAAATATTTTTGTTTTGCCATTTGAATATGATAGTCTAGTCGTTATATCGTACACAGATAATCTTTTACGAATTATTTGTTTGAATTTTGAATATTACGGCAAAATCAAATTTTTACAACTAACCATTTGTTGACATTACCTCATAACCTCAATATCAAAATAGTGTTTAAACATGAGCATGGTTTAAATATTTTTAAAACATTAGAAGATTTGACTGATTTTAAAATCATAATACCGAAAAACTGTATTTTTTTCTCATTATTCGATAGATGTTGTTTTTGGTTTGCTGATTTATTTGGTCATTATCTGTCTAGAAGTAGATAATGACGACGATTTATTTTCGACCGCTCATGCTAAAATGGCTCATTTAGTGCCATTTGATTATTCTACTGCAGTGTCGATTTCTCGCCTGCTCGTTGATCGTCAATTATATATTTACCAAACCATATGCTGACACAAAAGCAGAAAATGCGTGCAAAAAGCAGAAAATGCATATAAATGCGTTGCATAAACGTCATTAATCCTAAGCTCCCCTATACCATAATTTTCCATAACGCTAAGTGCAAATGTTGCATATTGTATCATCACAGTTGCCACCGTAATCATCTCGTCAGGTTGCGGTCTCCTCGCTCTTCAATCTATTCTCTGTTCGGGCAACACAGCTATGGATAAACGTGAGCGTTGTAAAGTTTTTTCTTTCGTCAATTGCTTTCTCAGCACATAGTGAAAGCTGTGTGCATCTACAGGTGTGTCAGCTCGGTTTTGCTATTAATAATTATGCCCAACTTTCCGCAATGATTCATATGATTTCGTCATTACTGATTTTCACGAAAACGTCCTTGTTATTGGCAATAATTATGTCATTATTTAAGTAAAAAGTAAATTAGTTTGGTCACTCATCAAGAGTTGTTCGCATGACGCATAATACGATACATCACCAGCGGAAATTGTTGCTATGCTCTCCATTACGCCCATTACAACTTTACCTGCTGATAATACTAAAGATCAACGAGCTACCCTAAGAATTATTTGCAGATGTTGTGCACAATAGTAAGAATGATTAAGATTCGCATGAACGCCAGCAAATCCAAATTTACCATATCTACCTCAAATTGAACGAGTGATGTTAAGTCTGCCTGGTATATAACGGTCCAACTCACGGCCGCTCTAACCTCACCGCCATAAATGAAGCAAATTAATGTTGCCACCTGTGAATACATTGGCATGCCTTTATGCATTTGCAGGCACATTGTGGGAAAGAGGTAAAAATACGTATCGACTATCTGTGAGCGGGTATCCTAGGGAGGAAAACGTGTGATGAGCGCGATAGTACGTTGATCAGATTAGTTATTGCGGACACAACGGTTATGTTGCCCTTTTATGAGACAAATTGGTGAACAAGTGCCGCTGCATGTCTGTCTGTGTCAGCCGGTAAGATATTCTGGTATTGCTTCGGAAACACACACAAATGCAGCCATTGTCAAAATGCAGGCGAAATGACCACTGACAGGCGTTGGTGCGCATTAATTTTTAGATATCTTACAATGATTTTACACATAATGACTAGCTTTGCAAAGGAATCAATTAGCAATACAACATGATGAACAGCGTGCAGGACATAAACGTCACCAGGCTCATTGATATCGATTCACTCAATCATATATTGATGTGAATCACAATAGGGGTGTTAACATCTCAAATTTGCATAGATTCGTTTAAGGTGCACTCGTGGCAAATTCACCAATTATGTGTGTGGTGCATACATTCGTTGGCTTGTAGGTGTCCCCTATTTTTTGGATATACATTTGAAATACTTAATTATGTAGTATGGACGATGCTAAAGCTAGCTGTTGTAAGAGACAGGGGCCGTTGAATACATCTTCCATATAGAATTAATAAATATTTGCGCGCTCGATTGGCACGTTTATACAGCGCTAATCTGAATCGCAATGACAGTCTGTTGACGAAAAAAAGGGCCACCAGCGACACTGAGTCTCGGGACAGCTGTACATAAAATTTAGTCCGCCAATTATCGCATCCTCCATCTTCTCAGAATCACGTAGACGTAACATTGGAGCAATAATCTCAAACACTCGGCTTATATGTACCTGCAAATAATCAAATCCACAACAAATGTTCACACGTCCTGTATGAGTTTATTTTTATGCTCGAGTTAGTATTCATTGGTGAATATATATATATATATATGACATGCCGTGTTGATATAATTCGTTAGCTTATTACGCTTAATGCTAACCTCTGTATGCAAATTTCAATGATTAGGCAAATGATTGAAGCAACATTATGTAGATAGCAGTACAATCAATTTCATTCGATACTAAAACTACCACATAGACGCTTCAATCGATACCTTCAACGCGATTACATAAGAAACACCGGTTATTCATGCCGTGAACTAGCCGATTAGTTCAAACAAAATATATTGTTTTTGCCAAATCTGGGAGCATATAATGAACGCAGCTTTAAATGCATGTGTGCACATTATAATAGATATATAACAATGAGCGAGCGGCATATTTGATCGGTCTAGTCATTGTTGCGTCACATTGCCCATAAGCAGGATTCTGCAATGGTCAACAGCTGTCTTAAAATAAACAGAAAATAGTATACAACAATACAAAATTAATGCCCTGTTATTACAATTTGCAGATGAGATTGCAAAACATGTATTAGTATTTATCTGTGGCTATTTATTGGTTTTACAGTCATTGATAAATGTCACGCAGAGAGGACAAGTTAAGTGATATGCATCAATTTTAATTCGGCTTTTAGTAATTACACAACTTATATGTTGTGATATTTGCGTTTACAATACAACTATAGCATGTGCGATAGGGTCTCATGTCACGATCTGCTTAACCGAGTCGGCCTTGTATATATGTTTTGTCCGGTTGTATAATGTGACAATTAACCGATCGTGCTCCCCCGAGAATCCTGCAAATCTCCTAGCAATTACATTACACAACATGACTGCATTTCTTAATAATCACAGTAACTAGCAATATATGAGATAATGTGGGCTCGTCGGTGAATATAGGTGCTGAGCATCCATCAAGACAATTTGTGTTTTCTTTGCCGTTTGCACGAGCCGTGGTTTCGTCATCTTCCAGTGGTGACCGTGCATAGATCTTATATGCTTTTCGGTCAGTTTTTTGTTTAATTTGCATCGTTGTTCTCGACTGAATTTTGCCTTGCTTAATACTGCTCTTTGATTAATACCAGATCTTCAAGTTGCCTTTCTTGAGATATAACAGCATTGTACGTATTTTACTTTCCCTTGCTTAGTCAATGAATATCAAAACAGTGTAGCTAGTACTAGGCAATTATTCGTTATGGGCGGTTATCTCGTCACCATTACATGTGCCAAGCACATTGAAAAATGCTACACTGAGGGAATAGGATAACCAAGCATGCTGTGGTTTTATGATGTACGCTACAACAAGTTGCCCTTGTACAGTACCATCAGCACTCAGGCAAATATGATAATGTGCTTTTATCAAAGTATTCTTGTCCTTCACAATATAAAGACCCAGACAAGTTCATCACATTACTGGATTCCGCGGGCTAAGCTGCAGAGGGAACCGGTGAAGATGTTCATATTCACCTACCTCAAGGGTATCTACCATCGAGGTTTTCGAAAAAGTCTATGAAAATCTATGAATGTGCAGCATCGGAAACTTCTGTCAGGGGCTAGTTATTAATGAAGAATAATGATAAGCACAGTGTTTAATTTTAATCATTAGTCAGAACCAATATTGCACCAAATATTGAAATACATTAATAACTTCGAAAATAGGGCTAATACTTTCGATCGTTGAAGGGAAGCAACACGCGTGAAATCAGCGCATGCGCATGAAGCGCAAGTATCATGGTTGACGAATGTGATATGTGAACGCAATTTACTGATTATTTCACACAGCAGCTGTTTTGGTTTGAAAAGCGGTATGATCATCCTCAACCATAAGACGTTTTAAAATATGCCTTATTAGTAGAGTATATATTTTGTCACCATGCGCACTGTTAGAGGGAATGCCACAACCGTACAACTATCAGTTAAAGCTGCTCTGGTAAACTGCAATAGTATTTTCCGTCTATAAAGGGTTAACAGAGTCCATCTTGTTTTGAATAAAGTATCTGCGAAGCTGATATGAGGCCATGAGTAGTAATATGAGGAAGCAAAGCAAAATCATAACTGAATACTGACAGTACATTGGGTGCACTTCGAACAAATGACTGTGGCAGTGATTTACCAACACAAATAGAATTAAATTATTGAGGATAAAATCCATCTAGTAGCGTGTTGCTTGTTACATTCACAATATGATAACGTCTCATCCCTCCGCATAACATGCGCCGTTCACGCATCTTATCCAGCTTCATCAACCAACCATATTATGGCCTTAGTCCCGCTTACACCAGCATCATTGCTCATGAAATCCATGAAACATCACGTCACACAAAAGAAATCTAGGCTGACGTCCTACCTCCATTAGCTATAGCTACTGTATCTCTGACAGAGGAGCAGGTGTCGTCAGATTTACACAAATGACTTGGGTCGTATATACACTATCCGAGCTTAATGCAACTTCAGAATCCAAGTTTAATATATGGCCGAATCCTTTGCCTTCACGGGGCTTACAATGCTGCTAGTAAGTGATACATGATCTAGCACCGTTCGTCACTGATGTCAGCCAACATCTATATCAGGTGTTGATGTCATCGATTAAATTTAGAAAGGGGGTCGGTAAATGAAACGCATAATATTCAGAGGCTTGTTATATTTTGTATGTTCTTATGATTGCATTCAAATTAACGACCCTATGCTGGACATATGCTTAGTGGAAGGTATTAAGGGGAAGATATATTTTCCAGCCGGCGTTTCTAACCTAAGATTGCAAGCAAGCAAATGTTTAAAGCTGTGTCTTCAGAGTGACAAATACACTCAGCCGCCACTTAGCCTACAAGGACCAAATGTAACTGACACTAGATGTAATATATCCATTATACAATTTTGTGTTAAGCTGCACTCAGAATTAGATTCAGAACAGCTCCATGCGTTAGGTTGTATCAGCTGTATTCACAGAACCAGGATGACATTTACAAGTGTATTGCCTGAAGATAAGGTTGTGTATTCAGTTTGTGATATAGATTCTGCCATTTCTTGTTCGATCTGTTACAAATGTGCCGTTATTTTAATATTGAGGTGATTACCGGTACTGTGCAACATTGTGCCATTTGGTGCTAAACTAAGGTAAATTTGGTCTATTCAACTACGGAAAAATTGGTAATGTTATTGCATATCATTTCGCTGTACGCGTTTTGGGCTCAAAATATTTTATGAACGAGCAAGTACAAGCAACCGTTGTAGCTCCACATCTAGTTGTTCGGTACGACGTTGTGACGTAATCGACCAAATATCAAATGCATTCGGTCCTAAAAACATCACACTATTTGACGCCTGCAGTAGCATGCAATCCCCCAGTATCATAGCGACATGAAATATTGCAGCCATGATTTGTTACGACGCTGTTGTGCACACATCCTACTCCGGCATAGAGGAGGTATATTTGTCGGGCCCCTGTTACATTATCGGTCAATACTTAGGACACTAAGCGGCTTCTGATCAATTAGCAATTTTACTAATGCTCCAGAAGGTAATACGAAAGGTATACTTACATAATTGCGCAGACTCGGACAATAATACCTCAATCTTGATATAACAAATATTTGCAGCAAACGGCAAATTAAAGAAATGCCACATTCTATATGCTGACATTTTGGCTATATGCGCGACTCTTCCGTACATGCCAGCGCACTATAATATCTATAACACCTACACCATCCATCGAAGATAATGCATGCAGTAATTCACAATTGTGCTGAGCATTATTACACGCTGATGTTAGCCAAAGTGTAGCGCGCATAGCAGTGGATATCTAAATCATATATAGTTTTGCTTTAAAAAGGTAACTACAGCGATGGATCCTGCTACAAAGCTGGAGACAGCGGTCTACCCACTATAAACAATCGTGCAAGTTTTGTTCTGTCTCCAGGGAATATCTAGCGTTTATGGCTGAATATGGAAAACAATAAGTGTGCTGCAATGAAGGTAGGCACTTATCATCAGTATTTTTGCCACTCAAGATAATAACAATAATATGTGTGAATTGCTCTCTATGGATTGCATATGGTTGCATTATTTGCTAGTTGGTTCTCTTTGTGCTTCACTCATGTGACAAAAAATCCCATGTCTTGATGCAATGGAAGTTTCATCATGGAGAAGGATTGTTTGGATATGTGCTACTAATTATGTTTTAAGGGATACGCCATAGAACAATGTCTTAGTGAGCAAGACGTCGGGTACACTGATAAATGAAGAGTTAGGTTAGGCACGAAACAATATTTCAAAACAACACAAGACTTCTCTTACTTCAGCATAGAAATAACTACAACCGTACATAAATCGAATTGTGATGTGCAGAACACCATTTGGCAAAGTCACATTTGACAAAATCAACATCTCGTGAGGTCCAGAATGGTAACGTTTACGTACATTCATCACGTTTTCATCTCAGTTCCGCCTTTATAGACATGATGATACCCCCTGACTGGTATTGCTGTAACTTTGAGGGCTAGACACAATTAAGGTTACGCGAGTGGAAATTTCAAATAGGGTTTTAAGGGTGTTGACTAACATACGAAGGTAGACAATTGTACGTTTGGTATTTGTCCGCATTATAATGCGAATGCAATGTCTATTGATTAGATGAAAGGCAATAATGATACACTCTTAAACAAGGCTAACAATATATATATATATATATATATATATATATATATATATATATATATATATATATATATATATATATATATATATATATATATATATATATATATATATATATATATATTTACCTACGAAAGCTACTATTTTGCACATATAACAGGAAAGCAACTATTATGGGACATTTGATCTATTGACTGAAAGTGTGGTTATGTTGACGTTTTTCTGCTTCATAAGGGTTCTAAGAGTACCAGCTGTTATTCGATATTTTATTTTCTTAATTGTGTCAAACGTATTCGGAAAATATCGTCTTTGAATAGTCATTATGCTAGGGACATGTATAGAAGCGTAGTGCGAACGATCTGTAATTTGACGACGTGAAATGGTCAGTTCCCAAGAATCATGGAACGTTTGTTTGCTTTGTTCGTGAGATGGCCTGCTTTAATGCCGCTGTGTATGGGTTGCAAGTTTAAGTGTCTGAATGTAGATTTGAATGGGCACCTATATTGATTCGTATTTGCATATCCATACCTATTGGTAAGATACATGGTAATGCCTATGTTACGTCAGTAAAAACACGCATCGCCCTCAATCACAGATAAGTGCACCTCCACTCCGCCCATACAGTGTACACATGCGTGCGTGATTGCTCATGAACAATTGACGTGATCGTCATGTTATAATCTGCTGAGGAGGGCATGTCCGAAAATGAAGATGCCCCGCGCCTTCTTGTGCAGATAGCTGGGGAGACCAGTGCAATACAAAAATGAGTACACTGGCAAAAGTAGATATAGAGGCCGATCTACGAGTTCCCTTCTAAATCTTTTCCTGTTATATTTGTGACGATCCTGTCCTGATTTACTAATGTGAATTTCTATTTTAATTGGTTTGAAGTAATTCATTTATTTATTTATGAAGGGCGTTCTGACAAAGTTATGTTATGACGAGATTGGTGGGCAGCATTAAGCGTGATGCTGTTACTCTCTGTAGGTCTATTAATATCTGCACAGCATCCTTGTTGCTTACTCATCTTGGTCACCAAGGAGTTCTTGGTTGCTAAGGAGTTATGGTATTCCAGTTTTGTGCGACCTTGGTGGTGTGAGTGCTGTGTGCGTAACATCTCAACCCTCTATCCCAACCGACCGACTATGCTACTTCTGCCATATCATTGCCTCGCCTACGCCGTCTACTTTCTGTTTCTGATGCCTAGTAAGATGCATACCATCGGAATGAGTTGGATGAAGAGATAGCATTGGGATGGTTGAGTACTCCGTTCTTTATATGGAGGCGGTAAAGCCAATTCTTTGGTATGTAAGATCCAAAGAACAGGCTCCTAAACAGAGAGACTCCAAAAGGACTCACTCACTTCGACTCCAAGAAAACCACTTGTACCTTGGTTTCTGTTTGTGGATTATACTGAAAATAAACCGTGTTGGTAAATTAGAAGTAAAAAGGAACGCGCAATAAAAGAACAACAAAATTATTTAAGCCTTACCCTAGTGCGATATTATTTACCAGCCACAGGCTGATAATATTTTAGTTTGACTGATACCTGATCTTGGTGCCAGCCGAATCGTCTGAGTAATATCTCGAAATAAACATTTGTTCCCATGTTGTGATGTATTATCAGTTTACGATAGAAATTTAATTATCCCCTTGACCTATTTTGGACGCTATAATTATATTATTTTAGTTATACTATGTGCTGCAGTTACAAATCAATAGTCCTATATAGCAGCAGTTAAAAGAAGCGATTGCAAATGAAGATAAAACATTTATCATACCGTAGCATGGATGCAATCAATGCATCTGTACTCTGGAGATGTGTGTCTGTCTACACATTTGAGAGAGAATGAGTAGCTTTAAAAGAATCTCCTTCCAACTGCCGGATATTTCCGCTATTGGATCATTATTGCTTTGTTCAGATCTTCATATAGGATATATCCTATCCCTCAGTGAGTATGACACATTTCTTTCCTGAAACAATAAATGTGTACACATACTAAGCAAAGCAATGCAAGTCATGCTATGTAATTATATCCAGTGTAGTGTTAAATGACATTCCCAATCATTTATTAATTAATGTCTAATAGTGTCTAATGAATGACTTTCTTGTGATACAATGGCCAGATACATTCCAAACAAAACGTTTAATGGGCACTCTAAACACTCTCTATGATAGTTTACAAATGATTAAATAATCAGTATCACTGTATTTGTGGCTATTCATAGTCTCATGAACTGTCCATCTGTCAAGTTTAAACTAGCTCAAGACCCATAGCTTTCTTAGTCTGATAATAGAATCAGATACTTGATATTGATTATCATGTATCATGAGCTTGCAGTTCTGGTATTTCCATAATTTGCTGTTACAGTTATGCATAAATACGATTTAGCAACAACATTATAAAGTATTATAAGTGTTCAAAATATATGGGCGGCCTTCTTTTAGTTAATTCAAGTTATTCTGATGGTCATTCTAAATACCTTGGTGTTGCGTTCTTGGAATAGAGACCTGGACGTAGTACTTGAAAGCCGCGTAAAATTTTCTGGTTTGCCTGTTATCCCAATCTTGAACTGGTCTGCAGGTGCACACATTATTAGTTTCATGATTTACTATGCTTTAATAATATTGATAGGCTACCAATGACTTATAAGAGCAATACAACAAAGAGCCTTACCTCAGGCTCGGTTAGCTAGTATAGGTCATGGCAAACACTAGTTAGGGTCATAGATGGTCATAATTCATAAATCATACAGATAGATAAATTTCCCACCACTATTGCTTCAGCACGGCTTTGAAATATCCTAAACTAGCATAAGTTGCTTGAGTTGAGATTGCGTCTTATCTTGCTTGAACGTCTTTTAACACCAGGTTTATAGTTAGTGCACAACAAACAAATACATTTATTTTGATTTGATTGCGAAAATACTACACAGGCCAAATAATCCAGTCTGCCTCGATGTCTGTAATGAGCACCACCTGAGTATAGCCGTAGAACTGCCCAACCTACAGTGCGCGTCATGCTAGCACCTAGACAAGCCTCGTATCTCACCTATAGCTTGGTGATCTCAGCTTTCGGAAGACATTCTGTAAGCAGCTGATCAATGGTGCTTTATACTGCCTACATCTGATATATTGTGTCTTTATGAAGGCCACTGATTATAATCCCCAACTCGGCAACCGATGACACCGATGCTGTCCAGATGGTTTCAATCACGGACAACGGCATTAACGGTAGATTGATCAGTATTCAGCAGTTGTTTTGCGTGCTTGGTCTTTAACAGTAGCTGGCTTACTGAGGCATATTCCTCTCTTGTTGGGATAACATCCTTCACACGCAGGGCATCTTTAAAAGAGTCACGGTCCTTGGTGAGAAAGAGCGCAAACTAGCGAGTCTGCTCACTTTGGTTCTTCAGTGTAGAGATGTGTTTTTGGGTGACGACCCTGACATGGCGGCCGCTTGAGGCTAGTTTGGAAAAAATGCGTTGTCTTCTTGGTAAGTGCCTTTATTGCCGTGCAGTCATCAATAATATACAGTGTTGCCTTTCCCTTAAAAGCCTATGGTAAAAAGCCCTCCCCTGGATTAACCGCATACACCTCTGAATCAGACCGCACCCATGGCCAAGACTGATAGTCCTCGTTGGTAGGGCATATCGATGAATTATTGTCACGACTCTCAAACAGGGGAATCGGGTGCCATGTTGGTCACCGTTATGCAGGCGCACTGAGTTATGCTGACGACGTCGCTCTCATTGCTCCTTCTTTAAATGCGGCCAAATCCATGCTTAAAACTTGCGAAGAGTTTGCCAAGGAATATAATGTTATATTTAACACATCAAAAAGCAATTTGTTGCTTTTTAATTGTCAAAAACGCGATGTGAATCTACAACTGAACAGTGTTAGATTAAATGTAAGTGAACATGCTATCCATCTTGGATCCTATATAGGAAGAAATTCCGAACAATTGAATATTCATGCTGCATGTGGCGATGTGGTGTCGAAAACTAATATGCTGATGTCAAGATTCGGTCACTGTACAGTAAATGTTCGTAATACACTATTTGACAAATATTGCACAAGTTTTTATGGATCCCCAGTATGGACGCTCTCGAGTAATTCATTTAAAAGCTTATGTGTTACTTGGCGCAAATGCATCCGCCATATATGGAAACTACACCCTTGAACAAGATCAATGTATATTCCTTTGTTAGCTGGTAGATTACCTCTAAGAGAACAATTAATGTTGCGATGTATGAAATTTTTCTTAAATAGTCTTAATAGCACGAATGATCTTGTATCGGCGGTTAGCCGATTATGTGCCTTTAGTAATTCGAATAAGATATATTATGAGTATCGTTAATCTTAATACTGCTACGATTTACGACCAGACCATTACTTTTAATGATATTTCAAGCAAGATTTGTCTACCGAACATTGATCAAGAAAGATTGAACTTTGTTAACTCAATACAAGAACTTTGTCGAGCCCGTGAATGTGAATATATTCCCGATTTTTCGCACGACGATATCAATGTTCTACTTAATTTTATTTGCACATTATGATGGCACCCCACGCTTTGTTAAATGATTGCACTTGAACTTGATCGTCATAAAATATCTGTACCATGAGTGCGAAATAAATGCTATTATTATTATTACAATATGCCAAAAGGCACCAAAGAAGGGCTCTTCAAGTAGGTTGAGAATGAAGACGGTTTTTCCGCATCCTGTCTGCCCACAGGCAATAGCTGATCTGGGACCATCTTGAAATGTAAATAAGTCACTGCTACTGTGTAGACGAATCTGCCATTCTTAATGTTAAGCTGGGCATCCGTAACAACATACACTTACATGTCCTCAAGTCGAGCCACAGTGCATACTTGCTGGTTAGATACTCCCCTGGGACACGTCCGCCAATGCCAGTTCTTTTACAGATATTGCCACACCGGGGTTTTGTTTACTCGCTGTCTTCTTCGCCTCATCGCACTGCTGGTAGCCACGCATGCCCTAGGCATAAAGTTGGTTTGGGATGCCCTCAATAGTCACCTCGACCTTTGTAATCTTTTGGTTGTAGATGCCGGCAAATGAGGCATTGACTGGGTCTTCATGCTGCGGGCCAGTACGTTCAGGTTGATGTTCCACAGTGTGTCACTGGGCCGACCAGAGTGCTGGGTGCGGATCATGCAGGCCAGTTCTGGTTCGGTAACCATGTCATAAACCAATGAGATTCCATCAATTTTGTAGCTGGCATCGCTGTCACCCTTTGTGTGAATCACACAGCTGTAGTAGTGGAATGTCAGCTCGTATTCCAGTCTGTCACAAAGCGCATTTTAGTAGAATGGCATGTGGCTCACGAGGAGTTCGAAGTTAAGCGGGATATAAAATAAGTTGCTATAGGCATCGGCTATTGCCTTGTCCTCTACCTCAGTCTCATCCTTGTCTCCCACCCCCAATCGTATCTTAGTCACATTCTCGTCATCTGATGTTACTATGCCCTGATACTGGGGGTTAGCTCTCTCCTGTGCAGTTTTCCATAGGTCGCCATAACAGCGGTACACATCGCTGCCATCGACCCCGTTGTGAGAAATCTCGATTGTTTTCTTAACCACGGCATGCCCTAAGTTTTGTACAACGCTGCGGTTGGCGTCGGTAGAGGTCAGCGTGGTTATAAAGGCCAGCTGGGATGTGTCCGGAACAATGACATCTTCTGCACCCAAGTTGGGGAAGCGGACCGGCAGTTGTAGACGAATCTGCCATCCTTAATGTATTCGAGAGTTACGTTTGGAGTACTACCCTGAAGTAAGTATCTTAAATTCTCGTACCAGAAAACAGCTTGCGCTTCAACCAACAGGTCAGCGTCGTAGGGGTGGATGCCGTCCGTGATGGTTTGGGGTTCACTGAGTGGACACAGCAAATTGTGTCGCAAAAAGCGATCACAGCCCTGAAAGTAGTTGACCTAGCTGCTGCTAATGCCGATCTGGTGTTTCTTATTCGTAATGATAATGAGGTTGTTGTACCCGCTACTTCCAACGGCGAGGCTGATGTCTGACAGAACAAGCTCCAAACACATAATCAATCTTTGACGAAACATCATGGAGCAGATATTGATACCTTCTGGTGGACGAGGGAATGTCAACTAGTGAGTTGATAGCATACTCGATATTAGCCTAAAACTGCTTTCGATAGTTAAAGAATGTGTCTGTACCTAATATTCCTGAGCGGGTCTGTGCCTGTGCACCAAGAATATTAGTACTCCAGGCAGTGCGTGCCCCACAGTATCTTGCTTTAATCAACCTGTTTGTTGGTTTGATAATCACATGTCTTCCTGATGCGTACTTTTTGGGATTCCCGTAATGAATGATTGGCCGTACCTAATCTTTTTCAGGGTCAGTGAAGTAAATTTGGCCGAAACCTCATTGTATATTCTCTTGTCTGTCAAAGTTATTATCAGTGTCTGACCATGTGGCGTCATCCGGTAGTGCTACCCTCATTCGTTCAGAAATCACTGAAATGTGAAGTACACGTGGAGTTAAAGTAGTCCAGCGTGGAAACGCCAGAGCCGGAGGTTGCGCACCATACAAGAAAATTTACATAGTTCTGCCAGTATTGCATATGCATGGTTCTCCAGCCAACTATATGTCTATCGTCGCTTATGTTTGGCATAATGTTGTGTTCAAACAGGTTAGAGAACCACCTTGTACTGTCAATCGTGTGCACTGGATGAGGAGATGTGTCAGCTGCTAAGCTACTACATATGGCGGGTACTGCAGGCCCGGTTTGTATGTACCATTCCTATTGTATCTAAAAGCTTGTGTGTTCATTTTATTAACCACTAAGTATCAAACAATGTCAAATGTTCAAAGCGGTCAGGCAATGTCCCTACACAATCTTATTGAGAATCCTGCGGGCGATTCATGGATTGACCGTTGGTCAATCATGTATACTGTGGGTTTGTACAACCTTGAATCTAATGAGGCCATTTAATGACAGTCAATAACTTCTTCAGGAAGTGATTACATTATTAGGTCTTGGTTTAGATGCTGGTGCTGCAGATGGGGTTATTACCCCTACAATTCCTCGATAATGGGACCGCGCGCATATGAGACAGTGTGTTATAAATGTGGGGTGTTGATGACGGTCGGTGTGCAAGAAATATAGGCATGTAGTTTACTCAGTGGATGTTGTACAGACTGCTTTAGTAACTGTTGGTATGTGTCTTGGCGCAGGTGGCGTAGGTGTAAAGTCTACAGAAGTTGCCATACCTGCCACAGTGTTGGGTGTAACTGGGGCCGCTCGTAGACTACTTGAAATTAATTAGTCAGCTGCTACCATTAAGGTAAAAAACAAATTATCAGATCTACGTTCTTGTAGAGTAAATTGAATACCGTTGATTATATTGTATCAATAGCACTAGAAGGTGGTTATATCTCCAATCATGAGTAACAACTCGTCTTAGCTGAGGCCACAAAATATATCCTAATGAAAGGGAAAATTAAAGCTGGATCTGTCGAAGCATACCAGACTGTTACAATCGATGAAAAAGTGGAAACGTGGAAAAGAAAAAAATGGGTGCTCCTGCTTCTACACAGTCCTGCAGACTGTGAACGATATCGACCCAACTCAATACACAGAGTGCTGCGTATACCACCCTCTTGAATAAACGAGGGTGTTAGGTGTAGAAATGAACAACTATTGTTGTGCTTGAAGGTTGTGTAAAAGATTATCGGAACGAAGAGAGAATAGACTTAGATATCAAGCTGAGAGATTTTGTCATGGATTTTGAGACTAAGAACGATGACATTGAGGAACTAAAGGACGTAGTGAGATTTCTGGAGTCTAAGAACGATGATTTTATGGAGCGAGTGGAAAGACTAGATGAGCTTGTCAGCAAACAGAACTTATAGCCTTATAAACATGAAATAACAACCAACCGTTCCGACGGCATTGCTTTATTCTGCATGAGTTGAACATTCAGTTACGGGGGTCTATAAAGACTGGCCTGCTTGTTGAGAATGTCAATAAAAGCAAGCATCTATGGACCTCGACAGAAAACGACGGACCTCTCTGAATAGGCAAAAGAACGATGAGGATTTACAGCCTCGACGGGTCCATAGTCGCATATTCCCTAATTATGACCGTGTGTTGAGACATCAGTAGCTGTGACTCGAATTACCATGAGTACCCTAGACGTTTGCCGCATTCGATATACAGTGACCGCTATTTTAGAAATCTTGTGGGACAACTGCCATGGCATTTAATCAATGAGAATATATTGCGCTGCTCCTTATGTTGCCAGAACATATATTATGTTGTAGATTGTATCTACATTTAAATGCAGTTCCCTCATCAGCTCAGACCGGCATGTCACAGCATGTTTATATATTCACATGGATGGCCCCTAGTATATGTACACTTGCAAACATATACAGTAGTATAGGTAATGGTGGTTCCAGCACACCCTGCAAATGGACGCATACAACAAGACTAATGAATAGACCCACTTACACTAATGAATAGGGCCATTTCAACGTATGTTTGCCCAGTTCGACTAATAATTTTCACCGAGAGGCTCCGAATTTACGGGTACAAAACGTACACTTGCACTAATGATTTATTAGTCGAACACGGGGCTATTACCGAACAGGGTCCGTAATGCCCCATTTCAACGTATTTTACCCCCCCCCCCCCCCTTTCAACGTATTTTAGCCCCTCATTTCGACTAATTTTACCACAAAAGGTATAACTCGCTGTCGACCACTTGGGGCTCCACGACCACACGAGCCACGGGGGTCCATAGGGAAGGTCCACGAGTCGCAGGTGCCAGCCTATAGGCCAGTCCACCGGCCACAGAGCCTTCCGACCCTATATGTACCCTCTTTTAGAGCTTTGCGAGTACATAGGTATATAACATGCCAAGAACAACCCTACCACGAGAAGCCTATACCGAGATACGATCTGGAGCTTTGTCTGTTCGTGCAGCAAAGGAGAAATACCACATTTCACAAGCAAGGTACACAAAAATCCGTGGAATAGCCCCAGAAAATGCTCCACATCCAAATACTATCCTAGGCCGCCCAGCGCTGCCATCTTTCGAACAACGAGCGGAGAACTGGGATCTGCTAGAAAAGAGGTTTCCCTAATGTTTCTATCCAAAAGAGAGCTAGAAATTCTAGATTCCCTTGGGTTTTGCATCAACGAACGATACCAGATACCAAAGGATTTTCTACAAATATATCTTGCAAGCTTCCAAGAACCAGCCCGGACAGGCCATATTCTCGACTTTGTCTACCTGTACCAACAGACAACACACATTTCTACATATGAGTGATATGGGACGTTGAACAGCATTGAAGTATATGATATTGAAGCACTTAAGAGGCAGCTCTGCTCAGAGGTTGGTCAGAAACGACAGTAAGTGCCGTAACATAAGCCACTTTCACACATAACTTCCCTTAATAAAATAAGCAAGCACGGGGCTTTCACTTGTTTATGACAACTATGCAAATATACATCTTCGTTTTAACATTTAAACACTAAAGTTGTTCGCGAATAATTTATCATCCTACATGTAATTAATCAATGTATGTGCGAGGTTGGCTTGGTTTCAGTATTGCTTTGCATGACGTCGCAATGACCGGCCGCAGTTCTGAATAAATTGTGCAAATTGCGACCGAGTGGGAAAACGATTAAAAAATAACAAATCAAAGGAAAGCACCGTTTTTGTTCTGTTCCTTGGTCTAATCTAAACCCGAGATTTGACAAATAGCCTGCATGAATATTTCAAATATTCCTTAAATTCTCTGCTATACGCCTGTAGCTGGAAATATGTACTTCAGGCATGACATACAAATTTTAATTAGTAAGACTTACTAACTCCATCTAATTGCTTGTACTGTACCAATGGTGACGAATTGATTACCATTTATTTGCCGCACTATGCTAGCTTAGTGGGCCTGCGTACACTAACACAAAAGGCAGCATCAATTCGCAAATTCATGACATTTCTTTTAACTCAGCAACTCCATCAAATGTTCCTTGCACATACGGTATTTTACTTTGATATTGTTACCGGCAACGATATCCCGAAAGTCTTTGTCATGAAGAGGCCAACGCTTCTGTCTCGGAATTGAATCGTTTGTGAAATAAATGTAAAAGGGCTTCCTGGTGACTTGCACGCTGATGAAAGAAAATCAGATTACAGCCGATGTCAGCCTTTTGTTTGAGGGTGATTTTTTGTTCCTACTGCGCAACAAGACGCAGTTTAATAACAACCCTTCAAAACGATTTGCTTTCCTAAGATTAATACATTCTTTGTCACAAAAACCAGGTGGTCATAGATCATAGAATCAGTGAAGGATTACAGCGGTTGATTGACACGGGGGATTTTTATGAGCATCAATTTAACATGACCTATGATAATACTACAGCTGCTACGCTTACCACGTTATATAAGAAACATGGTTATTTTCATCATTGTCTGCCCATGGATAATATAAATGGTAATTGATACTCTGCAAATTGTAAATTTTGAGTAGTTCTTGGTTAGTGTTGCACCCAGAAAGTCACTTTATAGTGCAGATCGACGATACCAATTGGCTCTTTACGTCAGTTTAACGGCAAAATATACCGGATCACTGTACTTTGCTTTAACTTGATTGGATGAAAAGACCTTTCTAAACTTTATTTTCATTGGTGCAATTAATACACATATATCTGCCTATATATGCTCTCAACGACTCTAAAGTTGTGGCACTTTACAATTTATTTTGCTTCAGTCAGTTAGCTAAGACATCAATCAGTTCTATATAACGCTACATTTCCAAGCTATACCAGGTTCATAATTTTTATTTTAATGTCCTTGCCATGCACATTCAGATAAAATATTTGTGACAAACATTTCCGTAATGTTAGCAAGCTGTGCATGTATAAGATAATTTTAAGTTGATTTTGCATACCTGAGCGCTGATAATTTTGGTCTAAAATTCTATTGGAAGATAAATTGCGCTGATGGGGTAGAAACCAGAATACCACTGAATTATTCATTGTATAAGTGTTTTACAGCGTTATGGACATGATGAGTATACGCTATGACCAAATGGTTTTCCTAAAGACCGCCGGCCTGGCTTGCGTTTTCAGTAATATCAAACACTTAGCTCTAACGTGGGCTTCTGCTCTGAACACCATACATATAAACATCTATGTAGATTAAATCAGAGTCCTCTGGATAACCACACGACTGGTTATTAGTCGCTCCATGCAATTCAGGCAATGTCATGATACCAAAGATCTTGTTATAATAAGATACCCGACTCGGCAATTCGCCCAACAAATTCCGTGACACCGTGTAGGCAGCGCCCCCTACTTTTGTGGAAGCTACTCGACGCGCAGCAGCCAACTAACTTCGTTATGACTTGCGAGTATGTCTGACTGGAAGTCACCATAAATGGGCATTTCTGCGCTGCAATTAACTGTTTGAATTGACAAAGGCCTTTCCACCCAGAAAGTGAATGTTCTAGCTTATGTTTCTGGCTATATTGCCCGGAAATTAAGTTGTGTGCAATATGCAGAAACAAAATTTCTGTAGTCAATGATATAAATGACCAGAAGAATTACCGAAGTGCAAAGGAAGGGCTCGTTGTCCCAAGCAAATCACGAGTAGATGCATTGTGCGGGCTTTAGGAACATTGCCGCAAATTCACTGACAAAGTATTATTCCGTAAGCAAGTGAAAGCCAGGGTTGTAAGCATTCTAGCTTAAGAGGTCTCATTAGAGAAACTCCAATGTGAATCATGCAGGTGTTATGTTTCTGTAATTTATATTATGGTGAACATCAGGTTGCATCATTCCCTGAGAGAAACTAGCTGTAAGTTTAGAAAGGAGAGAAAAAATCGTAAGACATTGACATTTTCCCACACATGAAAATTTGTGCTCTTATTTGTTTTAAGTGCTGTTGTATGTGTAGATTTCCGAAAAATAAAATATTGATATGTGTTTACTTAGTTCCTTGAAAGCCTCTATGGCAGATGTACAAGGACTATTCTACCATAATCCAGTATATGCTATGTCCTGAAATAATTCATTATTATATTGTTATTCAAAATAAGCAAGAATACATGTTACAGTACTACATAATAAAATAATACGTCTGCACATGGGCACCCCAGGGGCGTAGCTGGGCCTATTACGAAGTATAGGCCCACTTGGTATGGGGGGTTCGGGGGACCTCCCCCGAGATTTTTTTAAACTATAGATCCAATATGGTGCGATTCATTTTTGGAAACGATGTGTAGTCCCGGGCCTACCGTGCCTATTGGAGCTAAGCCGATGCACCCCATCAACCGACAATGCAGCTTGTTCATTCGTTGAAAGTTCGGGTGACAAATCAAATATCATTCAACCTGGAAATCATGAGCATGTATTTAAATCCACTTCTTATATTCCGCCGCAAATATGTCCACACTAATGACAAAACCAATATGATTCTGATTAACATTTTACAAGAGTAGACTAGACGTCCGACCGTGTCTTAAAAAGGGGTAAAGTCAGCCCTACACGACGTTTGAGTAACAATGTATTTCACGTCTGATCGGGGTAGATACTGATATAATGCGACTTCGTTCAAACGTTCACAAAAAAATATTGTAGTTAATAAATCGTCACACAAATTGGTAAAAAGGTGTCAATAGTAATTGGCTTTGTTTTTATGTATTGGCTCTATCAAAAAGTCGTTAAATCTTGGATATACAGCGGTATTTTTGAGTACATACCATCGCCGATCGATCTTTTACCATTGAGCCACGCGCTTTTGTTTACATTTTAGCTTCCACGAAACCAGGTGGCGCGCTGGTCGCGAGCTTCACAACAGAAACGTCCGAGTCGGGTATCTTATTATAACAAGATCTTTGATGATACCTTCAACAAGGTGTTTATACATTTAAAAAGGAAGTAAGGCGGAAAACGCGTTGTCGTATAACTCTTGCTCAAACTGACGTCTCATACTTCTACGTCGCTATGATATTTAATAACTGTGACATAAATTGACAGATTACCGATTGACCATAGAGTATTTTCGCCCTGGCACCCGCAACATGCAAAAACCGCAAATTGAGGTGATAGTGTCACTGAAACAATATGGCGTCCCTTGGAATCTTTGACACACGCAAGTATGCGTCATGTATTAGTGTATAAACTGCGTCATTAGTAATTAACATCAATAATCTGTTAGTGCGACGCCATATGGTTCAACGGAGATTAAATTGTATCTAGTTATACCGAAGATCAAAGAACGCCGGATTTGTCGATTCATCAAACATTCTACGGAATACGACTTTCGAATCAAAGCGTACTATAGCAACGTGTCTTGTTTACGCGAATGTTTTTATTTAGCCTCATATACGGCTCCTCTTGGTCCGTGATATGAACAAAAATGAAGTAAAGAGCAGAGACAAGTATGCAGGATTTATCTTGCCGTGCACGAATAAGGGCAAACGCCATATCGATATTTAGCGTCCTAACTCGCGGGCCTGTTCCTATTTACATATATTTGTAACGAATATATGTTCCGCATCAATGCGACGCATTGTATTAATTGGCAAAATTAAGATGATCTAATGGTATTATGCCCATGTAATTACTGTGCCAAAGTACATGGTTTTGAATTGATCAGCGTAATCTGACATGTCACGCATCTCGCGTGCGATCATGTTTAGCTAGTACTTTTGTAATATTCCGCGGATCCCTTATGTAAACATCAATGCACCCGGCTTCATGAAATAATTTCATTAGCATAGACGTCGATAAAGGCATCAAACCTTGATAAAATGAAAGCATTATATTATCTAAGTTGTATGCGATACCAGTGGCAGTATTTAAAAACTGTGTTTATTTACCCGCTTAACAGACAATGGAGTAAAGATGATGCTATGTATATGAAGAAGAGGTTATATACGGCTTCAAGAAAACTCATCAATTATTGCAAATTATTAAGTCAACAAGGGCTGGGGCATGCATCTTGCATTTGGAAAAAAACCCAAATGAGTCTTTCCCTTCCCTATGGGTTGCATCTAGCTGCTTTCATTACTTGATATTTTAAAGTGACAATGTGACGTGATTCTTTATACCTCAAAATAAATCCAAATTACAGACGGAGTGAAACATCTACATGTGATAAATGTCAATTATAAGAAAACACGCAGAGCAATTTGCGTTAGAGATCAAAATGGCTTTCTTTGTAGTTTGCATAAACCTATGTGCTTCATCCAGACCGGATTCAGATTCTATAACTTTCATGATTGCTAAATGATTTAAATGATTTGACTTTAGCAACTCATACTACTGTTTCAAAGCTTGGTAGTATGTTGAGTACAACAAAATAATTATCGGTAGTGGGTAGTTTGAGCTACGAGTTAAACGGCTTAATTGTCGTCCCTCATCAGCGTAAGCTACAGTAGAATATTATTCATTTTGTTATATTCAAACCAAAAAATTTCATATTACCGACCGCGACAATGTGCACATGCTGCGAAGTGTATATTTACAATATGTGTATGCAGAAAAGCTTATGATTGTCGATAAGTTATATTCAAATAATTGTGCCATACTATGGCATGTTTGTTACTACTTATACAGGTGGTGGTGGCATATAAACTATTCAGAATGCAATGGTTAGTCCAGTGATTGATATTACTTTGATCACCACAACTCACTGAAACATGAAACACAAACATATCGAGGCAGTTATTTGGTATATGCTCTCTATCATGGCAACAATACCACGCGTAATCATATACGATAGTATGTTAGGTGCCTATGTGGCCACACCCATTGGAAATGCATACGTATTATCTTTCATTTAGTTGACGCTGATTGTGTTATGGATCTTGCAGCAATCACTTTCATGTTAACTCAAGAGGAATTGACAAATGTTATGACCTGGAAATTATGGTATGTATTCAAGAAGAATTCGATATGTATGGGTGTGATGCTCCGCCCAATATGCCTATATAGGGATCTGATCGCTGCACGACATAGTTGTTAACGTCTGCCTAATCAGAGCATCACAGGTCAAATAAAGGGATAGTCATATTGTAGTTGGAAAATGTACCACCAAAGCGCATTTAATTAAAGTCAAATGATCTCGCCTATAGACGTACGCTTCATAAAAGCGAAGGAACATGTTTTGCCAGATTCTTCGATTCAGCCTTTTGTATCAAGATCTTACTGATATAGCATGTTAAAGGTACATTTCATCAAAACATCACTCGATTTTTAATCGACAAAAAAAGTTGTAAAATGCAAGAGTATCTTAAATGGTGCTGATATCCGAAATCCAACATTGGAATGGCCGTATATATTTCTTGTTGTTCAGTTCCTTATTTTTTACGTCCCGTCAAAAATAACCCTTATATGGAAGCTCATGTATCATTAATTCCGGAAGCGCAGAAACGTCATCACTCTGTGCCGTTCGCCGCCAACGGATGTTTAGTTTGCGCTATTTTCATTGCGATAATGGACGACTAAAGCAAGAAACTAAGAAAAGGTAGAAGGAGAAAGAAGCTATTAACAGATTCAACAACTAAGAGAAGGAAGCGTGAGCTAGACCAGCCGCGGTCTAACACGAGGGTATCTTTAAGATAGGCATTCAGGGAAGTGTGGAGTTTTGACTAACGAAGAAGCTGCGAAGTTTGTGCTGGACATGTAAGTAATCTCGTTGTATAATGAATACTGTGCTATCGAATCGGCCTCTATTGAATCGACTTGTGTAAATGTCGCCTATTGTGTGTCCATTGCACTATTTGGATTTGTTAATTGTTGTTGCAAACATACATTACTTTGTAAATTTCAGGTAGAGAAATTATTGCATCTTCTTGACCCTAATTCAATGGCTGGTGTTCAGGTGTTCGTCATACCTTGCCCGCAATCAAGTTGTGGCAATGGACCACAACAGGCATAGGGATCGGGCATATGCACTCAAGAAGGATGGTCAGCCAATGTAAGTCATGACCACTCAACTACACACTCCTTTCAGGCCATATGATGCAATTTTGTTGTGTTAAAGGTACAGCACTCGCTTCAACAAGCAGTCAAAGACGTGGTCATCGGTTAAGAGGCAAAGACTTTCGCCCATATACCAGATATGATGACAGGAATCTTAAGGCCCAACATTAGTCTGAACATTGCTCCTCTGCCAAGGCCGTCTCGTTTCTCGGTGTCTCGTTTTGATTTAAAATATGATTTGGAAATTTGCACAAATCTTTTATTAGTCACATTTGTTGTCTGTAAATCCAAACTGTGATAGAAAAAAACTCATGGAATTGGCAAATAGATAATACATGAACTCATTTTCATGTCACTTCTTTTTTCATCAGGGCTACAATTATTAACATAAAAAGTCAAATCCGAAGATAACGTGTCATAACTGATTGAAAAAATAATGTGTACATAATTATTTTCTTCTGTGCTAGAGAGACCACAAATTGACTTATATATTAATGCTCATTCCATCAAACAAATAGACAATAAGTTATGAGATTGTTGAAACAAAAATGTTCAGAACAAATAATACCACATGTTTTGTGAGACTAGGCAATTTCAACACTGGGACTTATCAATATAATCCACACAAAAATACCAATCAGAACAATGAGATATTACCTGATTAAAATAAAAAATAAAAACATTTAAGTTTAGTATATTACCAAAACCTACTTTGTATTAAGCCTGTTTACTGTCAATACTTGTCCCGAAAGAGGTCTCTGATCTTTTACACGCAACAGGAGGGAGTTACCCTCCTGTTGCACTCCCCCAATGACTTCACAGAACTAATTGCTGATAGGCGCCGTGTCGAAGCATCTTTTTTTGGGGTCCTCGACAACCGCATCTAACTCTCATAGCAAGTCCACCAGGTACCTGTTAATAACCTCAATGACCATCAGGTCAAGCACAACTCCTTCCCTCTGAGGTAGTGCATATGTGCAAAAGTCTGAGCTGTTGGTGCAACATTGCCGCTCCACAGGGGTAGGCATGTCCCTACATTGAAGGCAGATGCACCAGTCTGGTGGAGTGGTAGTTGATGGAGGATGGAATCCTTCTTTCGGCGGTGTCGGTTGTCGGGTGATTGTAAGCGCAAACTGTGGCTGTCTGTCTAACCACGAACCAGATAACTACCGCACCACATTCAAATCCAGCCACCGCACAAAATTCTGAAAATACTATGAGTAATCAAAAGTCTTCATTTTGATGGATTGAATATCTCAAATGCAAATCGCTCTCTGTTACCAAAATTGTTTTTGGAGCAGCTGAAGAGTGCTAACTGCTGAGTACAATACCTTTTTTTCTTTCCGTGACAGCTCTAAATATTTAGCAGTCACTCTAGTATAGGGCCTGAGTAGTTATTGGCGTGATGCCAAGGTAACCTCTGCGAACAAGATTGACTCGCTTTCGACCTGTGGAGGTCTACAAACAAATGAGAACCAGTGGAAATATATGGTTCGATAAGTCCAACATGGAACCCCCTATTTACTGACAAAGTGATTTAATTAGGTAAGGCAAGCCCAATAGTACCTCGTTTGATGAAAGTGGGGCTCCTCTGCCACTTCTTTGGGCTGGTCTGCAACCTCCATCGACTTGGACACCTGTGTCATGGTGAACAATTTCAAACCATTAAACACATCCTTCCCAGTCATAATGGATATATTGAGTTCGATAAAATACCCTTGATAATAATCCAATTCAAATAACACAGGTTATCAGAATCTGTACTATGACCCCTTCCATTGCCTCTTCTTGTACGTGATCCCCTTTCTTTGCGTTTCGATTTCCTTTAAATTTGAAGGTGGGTTGGTTCAATTTAATTAATCAATGAACATGACAAGAATAATTCAATCAATAATGTTACAGTGTTTGAGCCAAAAGCCTGCAAAAGTGAGCCAAAAACAATTAGTAAATAATACAGATTTAAGGTCATCTCTGTCACTAAATTTCACCAAATTTATTCCAGCTATCCAAGGCTTCTACAACACCAGCATGGTATTAAAGTAGACAATTATAGACACTCAATCTAAACCATGCGTATAAGTCTTATCAAAGTGGGCTGCAACAAACATAAAATAACCCCATTCAGAACCAAAACCTCCCCACCCGTCTACTATTCCTTGTCCGAACCCATACGATGATTCATACCACCCCAAACTACTAGCGCGGACGTTTCAGCACACAGGGATTTGCATTGGCCGGCCGCTATCTTCTCTGTAGGGTTTATGTATGCATAGAAGATAGTGGCCGGCCGGCCAATTCAAATCCCTGTTTCAGTTCACTATAACCAGATAACGTAGACTTCCTGAGGCTGAGGGAGACCGCAGCCCCTTGATTTATAATAGAATTTATGAGTTCATTCAGGCTCTTTGACATGTATTCAGCATAAAAAACGCGAGGTTGGAAGTATTTGCTCGTGACAAATAACGCTCAGAACGCTGAAGATTCTCAACAAAACTGAAACTCACGGGTCAGTATCAACACCTCCCAAACCTTAAACCCAGCTTAATTCCACCTTGTTATAACAGGTATCATCTACGTCATCGCCAATGCATTTATGAACCCGACTTGCGCTAGTACCACTGGGAATATTTTTGGGATACTCAAAGTTCAAACCCTGTACAAGTAATAGGAATATTCTATGGTAGCCCTGGTTGATTCAAATATTTTGTTCAACCCGCCATCAATTGATCCGTATTGTTATATATTGCTAAAACAGGTCCCCACGAAATGGATTATTGCTTGTTAGACTGGCTGCTCAATAGAACAGTTTAAAAATAAACAGGCGCAGGTGAGCCTCTGTAACCCCCCCCCCCCCCCCTCTCCATCCACCCCTCACCCACAAAATGTACTTTTGCATGATCTACCGCTAGATACAGATGACGAATAGGTCGCTATTAAAATCAAAAGGCCCCTCACTGAGTGATCTATTATGTTGTCGGTACGTCCATACTGGCGCAGCCCCGCAATAAATCATACACGATTTTGAGTCATGGTGTCAATGGCATTACTAGGTAGCCCCCTTAAAAGCATCAGCAGTGATAAACCTAGAAGAAACCTACTTACAACAATGAGACACATAATGCTTCGAGGTTTCGTAAAATATGAGACGCCAAACTGCGCTCAAGGTTATTGTGCAATGGAGGAATAATGCGGATGGACAAGGACGCAACTAACGAGGAAATCAATTCTGGAATCAATATATATAGACTACTTTTAAAAAACAAGCAAGGGTAAAGTAGTACCTTTGTTCAACCGGATATAGTAAAATAATTTGGATGAAAGATGCCCCTGTTCTGCAGTAATAATTGTCTTACGTTGGTTATGGCATAATAATTGCATTGTTTTGTATATTGCCCACATTTAAAAGGTCAACAAGATCAGGTTTTACAATCTGTATAGAAAAGTCTTTTGTGGACTTGCCGAGAGAGTCCCTCAATTTTAACGCTATTGCACTTAACAGAATGCACTGTGCGTCAACTTATACGTCTAACCATTTCATTATCTAACCGCTTAGGCATGATTCTGTGGCGCATTACTAGCATTGAATTGGCTACTATATTGACCATTTATAAGAAAAACATTAACGTTTCACGTTGCAGATTCAGCTAGGCGCTTTTAAGTTACACAGATTCAGCTAGTAAGGTACGGAATAATACGATCTTGCATTATAATGACACGTAATAGTTATAAATACTATAATTGTTGCCTGAGGCGAAAAATGTGTTCGTCGCAGGTGGTCGTATTCCGTATGCTTGATAATATACTTATGTTCTGTTCTGCGAATGCATGTATTATCTCTGTGACTCGAGTTCCCGTAGAACGAAAAAAATTTTGCGAACGTGATTTGCTCCAGGTTGATCAACCATATCATACCTATCCCTATATTTAATACATAACAAAACAAAATCAAGATGTAAGTGGCATAACAATCTGCTATTTACTTTTGTCGGTTTCCAATTGTGTACTCTGAGTAACAGATTAGGTAACAGTCTTACATGCACACCGCACATTATAAACTCCCGAATGTACACGATAATATAGGTATGAGTTTCCTTAACACGTCATTGTAATGCTTGTAAATTAGTTATGCAAAGCAGCATAAACAATAATAATGATTTCAATCCGCTACGTTTCTTTTTATATCAAATCGCTATGCATTATATTTGGCCCAATGATGTAGTTTTACGAAGATAATGCGTGCAAACGATATGTATTACTCTTCATAACCACAGCTTCATTTGTTTCACCATCCAGCTAGTCGTTGGCAGCATTTGTATTATTCCCTTTTCATTCTTGGTTGTGAGTGAGGAGGTCGACTTATTGAAGAATTGGCAGAAGAAGAGATGGTTAAAGTGCGGCTACTCTAAACGAAATCTCGCCAGAAAAAGTGCGACGACCACGGACGCGCACACTACCATGCAAAACGACATAAAAGCAAAGTAAATGATTTGGTTGGAAACACAGCAATGAATCGCAACCTCACTTTTATCCTTGAAGTCGGTTTGAACATAGAAAAAAAAAGTGATGCCCAATCGATGCTAGCACGCATTAGACAAATAGTAAGGACGTTTACCACTAAGCGCAAGCATGCAAGCATGAAAATTAAGCGTTATGAATGTTTATAATGGCTGAAACTATTTATAAACATTGCATAGTTGAATACATAGAGTAGCTGTTTGTGAATGTATCTACTTGTGATTGCAACGTAAACCAATATTGATCCCCTCACTAATGCTTGTCTAACCAGCCATACTATTGACATAGTGACACATATTCATTATGAAAGGAAGTAAATTGCTAGGGAATAAAGAACAAAACAAACACAAAAGGTCATAACAGCGTCATTCAAGTGGTGATTTATTGACAGCAGTAAAACATTGAAATTGTGCTTTAGGGTACAGTGTTATCGGTCATCCACCATGAAAAGTAATTTGTAATGTGAGTGCGGGCGCAGGGAACGCTATGCATCTTTTACAACAATGACATTGGAAATTGTACATATATTGATAATTCATGCAAGGGCTTTTCTACGTCATTCTAATCTAAGCAGCAGCTGCATTGCCATATTCATGCAAGGTACATTGCAGTTAGCTTTCCAGTACGCTGCATTAGAATTAATTGCAATAAACTACCTTCAAAGCTATGGAAGGTGCAGCTATAGATAATATTGTGCCAGTGGCATGTTGTTCCCTTGTTGATTAGATAAACAGATAATCAATGATCATTTATGCTGAAGCCGATAATCATCCTGTAAGCTTGCGATGTTTGTATCTAGCATTCTATTCCATGTTATTATGCCGTTGATGTTTTTTGTTCAGAAGGCCCGTTGACAGCTTTCATCGTTTTTACAAATGTCAATTCGCTGTCATCGCTGACAAGTTCTTACCAGAACGAGCGAACAGTTATAGTGCCTGTATTATTATGTTCGCAGCAAGTCTACATACCATAGCACATGCATTGTGTGTTTGCAAACACAAATATACTGATCGTAACAATTAAGCTTACAATATTGTCTTAACATGCATATATATATTGCAATTTTCTCCTAAATACATCTCAGGAGTAATATAACTCAGGACACTTATGTTATAAAATAATCACCATGTACTAGAAAAAGTTGCTCAATCGCGTGACACCACCGTATCTAAGTGAATGGAATTGACAGAAATTCGCACTCATTTCGATCTGAACCTTCTTTTACACTGGAAACAAGAATATATTGAATATTTTATCGCAGTGTAATATGGTTTTTCATATGCTACAATAACACCATGAATATGTAGATTATTAATAACATGCTTAGAGTGTATCAATATTGCCATAGCAGGACGCGCAAGACATGACGCGTATGACTTCAGCGTTGATGATCTATTAGGCAGGCCGACTAATGACTCAATGCCCCCAATGACCATAATTGGCCTGCCTTCTCATTCGCTGCACACATATCTCGATTAATAAACGTCGCAATATTTCTGTAACAAACACTGAATATTGTCGATGTCATTACGGTATTATCGCAGGCTAACTAGTACTGAAAATTGTGCATGTGCCAGGCATGTGCTTAATGCCGACAACTTTTCTGCTTGGAGCCTCTCAATGCATAATTGCAGAATATCAGTTTGTTATTACAATAATTCTTCCCTTTAACGTCTTTGCATATGAGTCGTTTAATAAAAACTTCCGCGATTACTGTGTTAACAGTTTGTATGAAAAGGACCCAATTTTCCAGAGCCTTCGTTTACTATTAAGCATAATAACAATTTATTGAAAGCCGGGCAAATACGCACAAAACATATCTGACAGTTGGAACATACAAATTAAAGTAACTTCGGTATGTCCACGGCGAATCGCTGTCCAGCGCCTAAATACATATATCTGCCCATACGTCTTCGTCTTGAAAAGACCAGCTTTTGTGCTTCGCAATTGAATTCTTGCTGAAACAATTGCAAACGGTCTTGCTCGTGGCTTGCATGCTGATTCACAAAGACGGATCGTCAACGATGTCGGCCTATTGTTCGAGGAGGATTGTCACTCACCACATTGGTAAAAATAATTATTCATTGAATTTGCTCCTACCGACTGTGATGCTGTATCACGCCTTTCTCCGTTTCAAATGGCTTAATATAACAACCAACGATATTTACTTACAGAAATGGTATACTAAGCCAGTCAACAAACGATCAGTTAATATGGTACCAAAGAATTGGATCGCATTATGTTGTTTTCTAGTGCCATACATTAATAGGAGCATGACTATAAATGAAAGATATGAGACGATTACATTTCTATATTTTTATAACATAACAAATCTCGAACAATATGCAAGAGCCATTTATCATTGACGCAACAAAACAAAGATGCATATGCGAAAAAAAACTATGCTATTGTTGGTCGCTGAGCCATACATGTGGTGTAAATGTTCCAGCAAGGTTTTTACAATTAATTTGCACTGCGGCTGTTAGAGGAACTAATGACTTAGGCTTTGTTGAGTTAAGAAAACTTGGTCTTCGTTAACAAAGATATTTAAGTATGTTGCGCTTTTATCTGCAAGCAATCACCAAAAAGTTTACCATGAATATTTCAGTAGAGTTGCTTTTACACTTGTAATAGATGGTGACGTATGTCGGGCAATTTGACAATGCTATATTATTTCACTTCTACAATGGTTGTTGTCAGACCAAAAATCATTTGTGGAATGTTCATTTGTCCCAAGGAACAACTGGAAGCACTGCATAAAAATAGGAAATTTACCTGTTAAATGTTATATTGAATGGTTAAGAAAACATAAATTTCACCTAGCACACTCAGTGCGCGTAACCTGCAGGTCCGTAAACCCTTAAACCAGCTTTTACCGATTATCTCACTGTGGAGTATTCCGGTAATAATGTAACGAACGATGCATGCACTGACTTCCGTCAAGTTGGGGGAGTCGCAGTTTTGCGGCTACCACTGGCCGATCAACATCGGCAGATGACACGCAATATTTACAGGGTGCCTGAGCATACTGATATATTGAAACCTCTTCGCAAAATAGGGTTATTACATCTGCTAATACGTCACGTGCTACTAAGGAAAACAGCATTTGCTCACGTTTTGTTACGTCACCAAGAGTCCGCCATTCCAATAACCCGCCTTAACCGTGACCACTCTTTGTCGGTAGGGCTTTAACTTTTTTTACACTTAGATTAGATATTGATCGATTGCCAAGATGTCGGGTGCCTACTTTTTCTACTATAAAATATTTAGCGACTAAATATGACTTATGTAGCGGGATCATATGTATAATCTTACAATAACGCCATTGGCATGCAGCATTTTTAAGAGCCTATAATGCGACTGAATAAGAAACAAGCGACAGAGTTTCCATCCATAGATTGCGAGTGTTCCACTCTTTGGTTCCAGAAACAACAAACAGCCCAATGATAAAATGGACATCACAGCCTCTCATGCATATCATCCACAGAATCCTTTAGCTTTCAATCTTCGTCAACACGGAAATTCTTGTAGTACATTGTTATTATTTCATAACATAAATATCCCAATCAATATCTCCTGAAATGTATTAAAGAGAAAATCTTTCAGCAAGATATCAGTCTATTGCAGTATCAATTCTTGACATATGTTAGCCATATAAGCAATGGTATGTAGAAAAGCTGCAGACATAATAATTCAGGCACTAAAACGTGAATGACAAGCAGTATGTAACTAAGATGTCGGTACAGACAAAAGTGTATTTCACCTTACTTCGAAACCTTTGCTTGCTACGCATACAACTGGCTCAATCTAATAAGACCATGCCAGCGATATTACCACAAGCGTGTCTGCAATTGACATTTGTAAACGCGATACTAGTTGCCAACTGACCGTCTGAATCATCTACTACATTGTAAGGAGTGTTAGCATGCTGGACAAAACGTCACAAGCTACGCCGATTATTATTGCTTGTAGCATAAATGATGATTGATTTTCTGTTTATCTACAGGTACCAATATGACGCAGGCGAAGACAATAATAAAATCACAACGACCTAGTCTGAATCGTCAATCTTTGCACAATTTCTACTGTCTTTGATGTAAAAGGTGCATAACGTTTTTATGCGTCTGCACTTATACTACAAATTACATTTCATAGTTGATGATAGATAAAACTGATTTAAGGCAACCGTCATATATAGATAAACAGAAAATCAATAAAAAGGAATATATTTGTTACCAGAGACAAGCTACATAGAAAAACAATCAAAACATATTATTTTGCAGTGCTATTACAATAACAGGAGGAGGATTAAAAAATTCTTTCATGGAAAATATGCATCCATGATTCCAAATATTGTAAATAGCGATTGTAAATAAAGTGAGACACAGCCGGCATAAATATCCTATTCAAAACCAAATCAATCATCATTAAATTCTGGGATGTTAGGGTATGGTGTGTTATAGCTCCAATGGGTATATATAGGAGACATCCTGTACTAAGGCTGCTTCATAACCGATGGAATAACGAAGACCAATGAATAACATATTAAGCATTATTACCAGCGTTATTAGAGCACCAATGACCGTCTATGGAACATAACGAACATATATTGCGCGGTGTGCACTTTTGACGGGCTTAACTTAATTTGTTCCGTAGAATACTAGATTAGCAACAGACAGAGGGTAAAAGCACATTTCGGTGCCGCTTTCATTTTTTACATTGTTTTGTGTAAGTTAATATTTTCCATGCTTAATGTCGGCTAAGTACTATCGTGTAAGGAATAAAGAGATGGTACATTTTATGATTTTCCTAAACAATGTTTGCATTCAAAGCGCTCCTTACACGAATATGTAAGTTTTCGCAAGGCAAATGATTGAGATAAATCTAAGGGCATCAAAATTGCTATTACCGAAAATATTATGACATTCATGATATAAGTTGCGTTCTGTTTGTCTGATATGGGGAGTTATCTTTCATAAATGAGCATTTCATTAGCTTTTAACTTTCTACAGGCACTTGAAAAACAATGACAACTTTTTAGTTTCACAAACTATGGGATTAGCATACACACAGTTACTGTTTTTAATCATTCCTGCTTCCAGAAACTCCTGAATCTGCCTCCTCTCTATAAACTATGGAGATGCAATAAGGTGGAAGCCGCTTAGGTTGGAATCCCTCCTCCAGAGAAATACTATGGGTAATCACATTTCACCGTCCTGAAAACAGTATACTTAACTGATCTATCAGCCCTATAGCTCCCCTTGTTTGGAGGTACTAAGATGTTCTCCATGTAGTGTCAGATACAAAGACGATGGCGGCACTGTTTTAAATAGGACATATTGAACGTCTCCAAATCACGCCGATTACTGATATTCTTCTACGATACATTTTGAGCGTATAAGCATAGAAATGCTGCTTCCTACCACTGGTATCAGTGATCATATACCTATGGTTGGTAAGTTCGTCCAGCACGGTAGTGGGACCTGTCCAGCGAGCGTAACTCGTGGTGGTAGATATTGGAATCAGAGCAACAATTCGGAACTGTTTTTCTTTTGTTTTTCTATTTTTATAGTGAGCATAGCTTATTTGTTGTCTGTCTGCTTATCAAGCGCCGCTCTTGCAACAACCCTAAGACGACGCTTCTGATCAGCGAGATAATTGCTCACGATAGGTTTTATACTTACAGTAACTTCCTGGCTTTGTCAAGACTCTGTTAAAAGAGCCAGGGGACCTCTAGGAAATCTTCTATGCATCATCTGGTAAGGAGAAACATTAGTGGTTGTAGTAGGAAACTCACTATAAGCCCGCCACAAATAAGGAAATATCCTGTCCCAATCGCTTGGGTATTCTGAAATGTTAGCACCTAATATCCCCTTCAGAACTCCATTTCATCTTCGAACAAGTCCTTTCGTCTGAGAATGTCCCTTTCCAAAAGCTCTCGTGTCACTTGTGCTTTAAATCACGTTTCACAGCCAGATATGATGACCCTATGTATGCCAGTCCTATCAAGAATAGTAAGCAATGCCTCAAATGTGGATTTACAGAAAAGGATGATATTGCAACCACCTCAGGCCACATATATCTTTTACCATAGGATTCTTTATATCCCATAAAATCAGGCAATTGGACCTGAAACAAATAACAAGCATTCACATAATTCATAATAGCATGCCTCAGGCTAGGCCACTAAAATGAATATCTAATTCTCACTAAGGTTTTTGTTATACCAAGGTGAACAGCCCATACACTCTCTTGAGCCAATTGCAACACTTGACCCTCTTTACCAAGGGGGTAACCGACTGACAGATTCATCCAGTATTTTATCAACAAAACTCCCTCCCTGACTACAATGCTATTCTTGCTTGCTTCTGCTTCATTTCAAGATGACTGACGCAATACATCTGTCTTCGGCAGCTCACAAAAAGAAGGATCACTCTGACCTTCATAATGATCTGATTTGGTAGTACTCCCTTTTGGATTTCTATCAATGTCAACGAATAACAGAACTAAAATATGTGTCAACATATGACACTACATTTGGACTACATTTGCCTGTGAAGCACTCCTGCTTTGGAATCATGTTCGCCATTAAACTTGTCTGGCATATTCGCTACATCTGGACCGGGGGATACTTCTAAATACTCCTCCCTCGAGGGAAAGTAACATATCATGCTCTAATACTAACTGGTTCACACATCACACACAACCTCTGTGGGTGATTGGATACGAGAAAAATCCAAGCTGAAAGGCAAATTGCTCACTCTTAAATGTACAGTTCGACCAACTGGGGTACGAAGACTAAATCTTTTACCAGCAACCACCTCCTCTGACATACTAATTTTCTGTGGGATGACGGATATCTCATCTCCTATATCTACAAACGCTGGAATAACCTTTCCGTTGCATAACACTTCCACTAACTTTGCTTGCGAAAGTATCCTATCAGTGACAGCTTTCTTCACTTTATCCACTTAAACCAGCTTCGGAGCGGTAGACTGAACAGTCTGGTCAGTATGTGCGATTTCGCCTTTACGTTCCCTTTGCACAGAAACTGCACATATATATCTAACTGGAAAGAAAAGATCTATCCTAGGTAGATACCTTTTCTATAGCTTTATGTTTAAGCTTTGAATGTCAAAACTGTCAGGAATCAACCCCAGAAACTGCAAGAAAAGCAGAAACCTGCTTGTGCTTGCTTAGCCGCTAAACATGATTTGATTTATTGGCACTACCATGGACTGTGACCGAGGAACGTTAATTTAAGTAGCTGCTTCGGTGCTTGAGATTGTATCTGAATAGACCGAGCCGAGCGTATAATTTTGCTTACACCTAAAATAAACATTTTCAAATGGTGGTAGAAGGACGACTAAAACATTGAGCAAGCCTTCGTTCCGAAAGAAAGTCACATAAATACTTATGTGCTTTCATCAAATCTTGGCTCGTCAGTAACGAGATTGGACCTGTGGTGTGTAAAGCGGATTTCAAGAGGCTATAAACATTTGAATTGCAATGCTTGAACAAAATGTGCGGAATGACAAAACCTTAAACACATCTGTCAGGGTGCCATCCATTTTTGAAAGGGATCCGCCACTGAGGCAATTCAGTCGAACTAACTTTTCACTATTTTGGCACATAGAAAATGGCTAACGTAAACGTAGTGCATCAATGCATGCTGATTTATTGGGGACATGATATGAAACGACGAATTAGAAATAAGCATAATAGATTGCTTGGTTGTTACAGACATCGGCAATACACCTATACCATCAATGATGAGCACATAGGTTACTGGTCTTACTCTGTTAATGTGCGCCATTGATTTACACACACACACACACACACACACACACACACACACTAACACACACTAACACACATATATATACATACATACACACATATATAAATATATATATATATATATATATATATATGTATATATATATATGTTTAAATATGTATATATATGTATATATATATGTTTATTTATATATATATATGTATATATATAAATGTATATATATATATATTTATATATATATATTTATATATAAATAGGTATATATATATGGATATATATATTCATCTATATATATATATATTCATATATATATAGATATATTTTTATATAAAGGGGACAAACACATATAGATATAAAGATTTATATATATTTATATAGAGAGATATATATAAAGATATATATATATATATATATGTATATATATATATCCATATATATACATATATATATATCTATATATATATACATATATATATACATATATATATATATTTTATATATATTTATATTTATATAAATATTTATATATATATATATATATTCATATATATTTTTATATAATTATATATAAATATATATATATATATATTCATATATATATAAGTATTAATTGCGGTTTGCTTCTCGTGGTTACGTTCGTCTAAATGTCGTGTACATGACGTGTTAATGCTGCGCGAACAGCAAAGTGTATCATTGCAGGTAATGCATTCTGACCTCTAAAATGTAGTGTACTGGGTAGCAAAAATAGTGACAGCGAGGCTTGAAAAAAAAGTATGATGTATCAGCACGCCACATATGAAGTAGATATCGGGTTAGAAATAATTGCTGTCGTGGTTGCTGTTGTAACTTTATGCGACTAGATATAGCAATTTGTTATCAAACTGCTAGATAGCAATAACCATAACGTTTCTCTGCACTTTGCCACTGCCTATTTGAATGCTTTCATGGCGATATCTCCTCACGAATGTCAGCTTCACTGATAACAGTTTACTTGATAGGCTAATTCCTATTCCGGTTGTGTTTTGCCGTGCCTACATTGTAGATAAATTGCCTAGACATCTAGATGATATCGTTTTATTAACCTCAGTCACGCATTTCATGAAAAATCTTATAAATTGCAATCACTTTCGTGTTTGTTTGCCGTTAAACATAACACCTACCTTTCTTTAAGTAGCCAATTTCACCTTTTACATCATCTATCCATCTGGTGTAACATGGCATGAATCTTGCCCCTACGCAATGGTTAATCTATATCGTTGAATTAATTACCATTTGTCTTCTTTTGCCCATGTGGATGCTTACAGGAATTCCGAGATTCATCGTATAGCATACTTGCTTTTTCCGGCATTTAGTGCAGCGTAGCAGTTATTAACACACACGAAGGAGCTGTGAACCTGTAATTGACAACAGCACACATGCTTCACGAAGCTAGCTTATCAGCGCGTATTTCTGGTATCTGAATCTCTTATATATAAATGAACTATTACTTGAGAAATGTCTGTGCGGAGGGGGAATGCTCAATATACAAAAAGTCAGGCAATCCTAATCTACCATTGACTTTTAGGCAGCTAATAAGTATTGTTACGCCTAGATCAGTCAACCTGAGATGTAACTGTAAAATAAGACCTGTTGTAGTTGCTTAATATTATGCTTATAATTATACAGTAGATATAAAATTGCCTTTTTATGTATTCTAGGCACCAGAGCTGTAAAACAGAGCATCCTTTTTGTTGTGATACTCTCGGCTGACAAGTGCACGTTTACTATCTTTACACTCATTGCCTTTCCGTACAAATATAATTAGCTCATGTCAGGTTGTCAAAAGCATTGATCGTCTTGGGGGCGATTTTTATTCATAACAGTAACCGCCCCTAAAAAAATATTTCGCTTACGTCACACGCTGCACAGCTGCGCCCTCTTGTATGATAGAATATTTCAACTTGGCCTATTGCACTGTGAAGTCATGGATTGTCAAAGGGCTTGGTCGTCTTTTGCTTTGCAGCAAGTGAAACCAAGCCATTCTGAGGGTGTCATGTTCTTATCTGTGCGGTAAGAGGTATATGCTAACTTTATAGATAGGTCAAAGTCAAGAATTTATAAACGTTCAGGTATTATTTTGAAGATCGTTGGTAGCGTTGGCTGAATAGTATACGCAGAGCATAACTCTATTTGTGTCATCTGGCAATCTGTAGTTCATGTCACATGATCGGCTAGCTCCGGTCGAACGGTGATATAAATATATACCGTTCTTATTCAACATTTTACGCACGTCGGCGAAAACGCGTTTGGGTTAAAGTGCTGTAGGACGCATCTATAAAATAACATATATCAAGAGCCTGTACAAAAAAAAGACCGGACGCACCAAAAAACTTACCCCCACTCGACGTTATTCTTCAATAAATGCCATCGATATATCGTTTCCGAAAAATCGCGATACGATGTCTGCCATTTTGGAAAATATTAATTCCCGCGATTTTACGCGTTGCCTTAGCATCTCGGGGGTGTGGGGGGGGGGGGGGGGGCTCTTGCCCTAACTCGGATAGGGGTAACCTGATAATACCACGTTTTTGCATTGCTGGACGGTCCTAACAGTTATGTTTATAAGCATATTGAAACCAGGAGTCCAACCAGTTCGACTCATCGATGCTACGGTCGTTTCAATAATCTGCAAGCATCAGGTGATTTAATTACAGTGCTGAGCTCCAGCTCAATGCGTAACGGCTTTGCTATAGTCGTCTAGATTGTGGGCTTTGTACCTCAGTGATTTCGCCATGCGTTACCCTTGTCATACATCGTGTATACAGCATATGGCAACAAGAAGAGTAGCTTGTTTAATGGAAAAATGTAAGTGTTAACTTATGTACTCAAAATAGATTACAAATATGTTGAAAGTCACTTTCCAAGTCATCGAAGCATTTTAATAATCCTCACAGGTGTGTATATGAAATCAGCACGCGCGAATCGTCTTTAGGAAGCTTGTTGTTGACTATTGTTTAAATGCCTTTTGTGCCGTTTGAATGAATTTGTTGGGGGAAGTTGCTTGACTGTTACTTAGAATAGTGCACACTATTGGAAAGATTGCACATGCAAATATATACGCTGAATTATGTGTCATGTATCAATTATTCTATTGTTAGTGGTAGTTTTTGGGTAAGTCACAATACAGCATCAAAAGTGTTGACGTCAAATCGTAACGCCTTATCCATCGCGCTCACTCAGTGAATCTGTCGAGATGATCAACTGTCATGTATATATGTATATATATATATATATATATATATATATATATATATATATATATATATATATATATATATATATATATATATATATATATATATATATATATATATATATATATATTTATATATGTATATATGTATATATATATATATATATATATATATATATATATATATATATATATATATATATATATGTATATATATTTATACATATCATATGTAATTTGTAAAACCTGCTTGCATTGTTTATATATATTAGTATAGTTATTCACATATATATGTGCGTGCGTGTGTGTGTGTGTGTGTGTGTGTGTGTGTAGGTGTGTGTGTGAATGTGTGCGTGTGTGTGTGTGTGTGTGTGTGTGTGTGTGTGTGTGTGTGTGTGTGTGTGTGTGTGTGTGTGTGTGTGTGTGTGTGTGTGTGTGTGTGTGTGTGTGTGTGCGCGCGCGCGCGTGTGCTTCATTATTGGCGATCATAACCAGGGAAAGACGACTGACCCATGTAGGTGTACTTAAACGAAGACATGTCTTGCTATTTTGATCGTTTTATAGGATGCCTTAAATCAATCGGCATTAATGGTCTCACTAGTATTCGTTGGCCGTTTTATGCATGCAAGAAAGCTGAAAGGCAGTTCGGCAATTCTTTTAATGCCTCTACGGAAGATCCCTTTCGAAACAAGATTGCACCCTGGTCGATTCGCTTGACGTGACTAAGGTTACCATGCTGGTTTCTAGGGTATATAAATAGATTAATAATATAAGGACGGAAAACACAGTCGGAATAGGAATGGGCCCATTAAGTAACCTGTTATCTTATATAACCGCGAAGCTGAAATTCGTGAGGTGATATAGCCGATAGCGCACCGCAATTTGCAGTGATTTCGCGCAAACGAAATTTAACATTTAACGCTATTCGGCAGCTTCATTACCAACAGCTTTATTTCTTTGCATATGGTTTCCTCAATAGCCACCCCAAGACCAATACCATCGAACCCAGTTTTAACTGTATTGTGTTTTGATACCTGATAGCTTATCCAAACCTCACTGTCGCTATTCAGGTGAACCATTGGGCTAATTAACTGCGGAAAAAAATACATTCATTGATATAATTTACATTTGAGTGGCGCAGTATAAACATTAATTGTAGGCGCAGAATCGATGGGTATCACCATGTGACGGAAAACGGCATTGAATTACATACATAAGCATATATAAATACCTATATATAAGTATGAATGTATATCTATATATATGCATATGTATATATATATTTATATATACATATATATATATATATATATATATATATATATGCATATAAATATATATATATATATATATACAAATATATATATATATATATATATATATAAATATATGTATCATATATATATATATATACATATATGTATATATATATGCTCAAATATGCATATGAATCTATTTATATAATAAATATATATATATATACATATAGATATATATATATATATAAATGTATTTATATACATATATATATATATATTCATATATATACATGTGTATATAAATATTTACATATATATATACATATAAATAAATATATATATGTATAAATTCATATATGTAAATATATATATCGAATATATGTGAATATATATCGTATATATAATTATATATATACACATATGATTACACATATATTCATATAAATTTACATATAAGTCTATTTACTTCTAGATATTTATACAATTATATTTATATATATTTATATATATATATGTATATATATATGAATATAATATATAATGCTTATATATCCATGTGAATTTATTTATATTTATTCATATTATATGTTATATATTATGCTTGCTGCCATTGTTTATATATATACGTATAGTTATACATATTGTTGTGACGTGCGTATGTGCGTTACATTATTGGCGCTTTTACCATGGGAAGACGACAGACATTTGTAGACGTATTGAAGGAATGCATGTCGTTCTAATTTGATCATTTAATAGCATGCCTTTAATAAATTGGCATTAATTGTCTTACTAGTATTCTTTGGCGGTTATGTTTATGCAAGAAAGTTGAAAGGCAGTTCGACATTTCATTTAATGTCTCGTCAAAAGATCAATTTCGAAACTAGATTGCCCCCTGGCAGATTTGTTTGATAGACTTATCATTCCGCACATTTTGTGCCAGCATCTCAATATAAATGTAAATAACCTGTTGACATCTGCTTCTTACTCCACAGGACCGGTCTCGTTACCGACGAGCCTCATATAGATGCTTGAGTTCGTGCAAGGCCGCTTCTGTGATAAGATTTAGGCCACATTAACCGCAAAACTCATAACATGTATGGCTCTTGCTTGCACACTCATACCGATTTTAACCTTGCATTCGATCTGAGACGGCTCAAGCGTTCAGAAGTATTTTCTCTACGCGCTGGATGGATCTTGGAATCGAATTTGATAATGGTCGAATCGGACTATGTATTTCTTTTATACGTTTGTATCGGATGAACCTTACCTATTACTCGGCTAATTGTTTGCAATGTATGAGGTCCTCACAGGCAGGGTGATGATCAGAAGTCTTCGAGCAATCAACACTTATCTATAATTGAGTCTACACTGGTCAGATGGTGGATGACAGGAATTCCGAGTAGGAGAGATGAGCATTAGGAAATCAGCGCACTGTGCTTAAAAAAGCCAACATCCAACGGATTCATAATTTCCCCCTTCATCCTGGGCTTCTCGAGAGAGAGTAACAGCCCACTACAACCATTTGTGGTTTGTAACACAGCTTAGTTACAAACCACACTTTGGCGAAAACCGAGGAGCCCAATATATATTATTTTGACAAAAATGAAAAGGCAATGGTCGATCTCGTATCATTTATATATATATATATATATATATATATATATATATATATATATATATATATATATATATATATATATATTTATATATATATATATATATATATATATATATATATATATATATATATTTAACATATATTTAAATATAGATATATATATATATATATATGTGTATACATATATATATATATATATTTATGCACCCACATACATGTATATATATATATATATATACCTTTTTCATATATATGTATATCTATGCATACATATATATATATATATATATATATATAAATGTATAATTATATATATATATATATGTATATATCATTATTATATACATATATCTATATATATCCATATACAGAGATATATATACGAGTATATATATATATATATATGTATATATTATATATGTATATATATATATATATATAATATATACATGCATAAATATATATAGGCACAAATATAATTCACTATACATATGTTTACATTTACAAATGCAAATATGCATATATTTATATTTATTTATATATATATATATTCATATATATATGCATACAATATATATATATATATATATATACATACATTTTTTCATTAATTTACGAATATATAATTTTTTGGCATAGATATATATATATATATTTTGTCCTTTCATATCGTATATATATCCCTTTCCAAATATATATACATATATATATACTTCCGCTTCACACTCCCCATGACCAATCTCGTCAGTGACGAGCCTCAATATATAACTGATATATATATATATATATCATTGTATACTTTATATATATATAAACACAATATTATATAGTATACTCATGTCACATAGTCTAAGACGGCACCAGTGTTCAGTGATCTTATATATATATAATATCTTATTGTACATATATGAAATCAAATGCGATAATATATATACATTACCTTTGCTTCAGTGTTATAGCCTGAAGCGACCATCAACTATTGGTATAATGATCAGCAGCCTCCGAGCAATATATTGAGCATTCAGTCAACACTGATATATATTGAAATGAGCTTTGGGAATATGCGCTGTAAGTACTTAGGCTCGCCAACAACCGTAGGATCCACACTCCTCCCTATCCCTAAGCCGCCATCTATATGTATATACTTATATTTAAAAGTTTTTCATTTATTTTACATATATTGCAAAACGATATATATATCCATAGCATAGATATATATATTCGGAATATATATATATATATTCAGTCAACATGATATAGATAAGTATAGTGATATATAGATATTCACATGCCGCCATATATAGGATTATTTAGACCCCGCCACTTTATATTGTATATATATATTTATATTAGGCGGGCATTGCGTATATCTTCTTTGTTTGCATCGCCACACGCCATGGATAACATATATCACTATATGGGACTCGCCATTCGATGTATTGCATGAAATACGATAAGTATATATAAGTGTGATTGTGTCCATATATACATATATAGCAGATCAACCAAACATAGTGAATGGGATAACGTGTGTATTTGTAAAGTTGTGACGGATAGCAATGTCAGCAAACATATAGTGATTGGTTTGCCACGAATTATTTAACCTCGGCCATCGTGCAGTAAAGGATTCACTGGATACCGTAGACACATGGATGACAAAGGTTTGTAAACGTGTCACTTTTCACATATTGGTATAATAGGTATTGGATAATTCTTCATTTGGTCCGACACAATTTAGTTTGTAAATATATAAATATATATATGTATATATATATATATAGATATATATCTATATATATATATATATATATATATATATATATATATATAGATATAGAGATATATAGATATATATATAATATATATATATATATATATATATATCTCTATATATCTATATATATATAAATATATAAAGATGTGGGTATATATATATATATATATATATATATATATATATTTATATATATTCATATGCAATGCCTAATCGATTTATCTATCTATATATGTATATACATATATATAAATATATCATATATATATATGTAATACATTCCCTTAATATATATATATATATATATATATATATATATATATTATGCATGCATGCATGTATGCATGTATGTATGTATGTATGTATGTATGTATGTATGTATGTATGTATGTATGTATGTATGTATGTATGTATGTATGTATGTATGTATGTATGTATGTATGTATGTATGTATGTATGTATGTATGTATGTATGTATGTATGTATGTATGTATGTATGTATGTATGTATGTATGTATGTATGTATGTATGTATGTATGTGTGTCCTTCTGTGCGCACAATAACAAGTATATTATCGCGCGTGTGTGGATGTGGCTCTGGGAGGATGTGTTTTCTATTACATAAGGTTTATAATGGTCCAATGCGTGTCGCGGATGGTTATATCCGGGATTGTTTATCCCTTTGCTGCTACCTTGGCTTTAAACATATTTATGCGCTGTGCGATGATATTCTAGTAAGACACACGAGGATTCGTTGCTGGACCAATAAAACAAACAATAGGAGAACCGGGATGGTTCGCATTCACCAGAGATTACCTGTTGCATATTTGCTGTTTATTTCAGCATAAACTAGAATTTTTTATACTTGGTGCATCACATCCGCGGACGTCTTACTTCCTTCAAAAGACCAGCAATTAAGTGCACCTTGCCAAAAAATTAATCTGTTATAAACCATTGAATAATTTGCATATCAGCTTTCGATTTGCACATTTATTCAAGTGCAATCTTTCGTTGTTGATTTCCGTCGTCTGGGCCTTCCCCGGCTGGTTAGATGAAGAGCATAGGTGTATAATTGACGACAGCATTAACGATGCGGTGTCTGACAGGTATGAACGCAATAATAAATGCTGAACTTTAGGAGTTTACATAACTGGTGATGCTTTTAAAATTATTACAGTTTCAGCGTACTTATGATGCATCTAATGCCGGATAGGATTGTCAACTTTGAGCAGGTACTTCTTAAAGCATGTACTATACTCTAGCCATTATAATGATGACATGTTCGGAAGACATTTGGAGGAAAACCTGCGGTGCCGAGCAGTTGTAGTGAATCCATAAAATAACATTTTGCAGATATCCTTAAGCAACGGGTTTTCAAATGATCTATGCATCTGTCAAGACTTACTGTCAATCAAATGGTTCAAAGAATATCATTTTGATTGATGATTGCGTATATGTATGGGTTCTTTGTCAGGGACATTATTGTGATATGCAAAGCACACTCTAATTGATTTGTTTTGCATCTTACTAACAGATACAATGGACGTATATTTGCACTACCAGCTTCTAAGGACTATTTTCCACGATGGTCTGAGTGTGTCAATATTGCTACTTCTTGCAATCACGCCAGGTTGGTCAATGTCACTTATTTCGGTCGGTAAGAACATAACTGAGAGCGTTTCCACTCACCGCGAGTTAGCCGTTTTGAACAATGACGCGACTGTCCGATTTCTAGCCAGGGACCACGTATTAAACTGGCTCTAGTTCATTTCAAAATGCTTTTAAGACAGCTTAAAGATGCGTTAAACCATTACTAAGCTCTTTTTTCCCTCACATATAATGAATTGGCATTCCATTACATTTCAAAGCGAAGCAGTGCGATTAATGCCTCAAATATGAGCTAACCACTAAATAAGAGAACAGCCTGATCAATAGATATTTTGATATCCTATTGCAGCTCTCGTATTTTTAATGCGACTGGGCAACTGAAGTGGAATGATTTTCTGAGTATCTCTATCCCCCTTTTAACGTTTTCTATTGCAGTCAGTTCAGTACAAATGTTAACACGGGGTGGAGTATTCGTCATGGATGCCGGAAATTCAATAAGCCTCGATTGTGCCTTCCATGAGTCGGATTATGATCTATTTCGATGCCCCGTACTTTGGAAGAAATCACAGCACAATGAAGAGACACAAATTAATATCATGGGGAATATAAACGACCCGTTTTTGGATACGGACAGATACCGGGTAGAACTGATCGCAACACCTCCAAAATACACCCTTGAGCTTCATATCAAAGGTAAAAATGCAAATTAAAAAACTGTATGTTCGTGTGATTGCCATTCTAATCAGTGAACATATTTATGGTTAGTTAGTCATGTGGTGGTTGATTTGCACAAAACACCAACACCCGTTTACAGTTTGACATAAAATGCTTTAAATTACATTTAAAGCTTGTTGAATATTTCGTTCACTGCTACATAAATTGAGGGGACATTATGCGCGCTTAGTGAACACTTATTAGGCCGGTAAGACGCCATACAATTTGTCATAGACTAATAATGGCTTATTTTTGAAAATGAACATTACTGTGCAACGTTTTAAGTAATTCATATTGGGAGATGAAAGAAATCTGATGACTGTTTCAAAATCACATTCATGTATCTTTACCCCATTGCATTGATGTAAAAGGTCTGATGCGCCTTAATTACTAACAATGACAAGATTTATGTGATAACCTTTCACAAAATGGTTGCTTGTAATTGGTTGAATCGCAGATCTAGCACAAGAAGACAGTGGTAACTACACGTGTGAGGTGCGCGGGCCACACTCGGTTGTGCTTCAGAGCGTTATTCATTCTCTCTATGTGAGAGGTAAACATTCACCTTCCGTTATGGCAGCATAACATTAAACATGCGCTTAGATGTTTGACGATTTGAGTATGATTATCTGCTTAATTGTATGGATTATTAATTGCATGTTGCTTATTATGCCTAGCACCAGTTGAACACATCTTTATTACATCGTCAAGGAATTTAAATGAATTGGCTCCGGAAAATAAAACGCCAACTGTGTTGAGTTTTATTGAAGATGAACCGGCTACGATACGATGTATAGTGATCGGAGGATATCCTCCGCCAAGTATTGACCTAATGGTGGCAAAAACGCGAGTCACCAGTCAATTTAACTTTCAAAATGGAGCCCGTTTGCTCGGCGAACGAGGTTTGAAGGTCATGTCGTTTAGTTCTGAACGATGGACTACAAATTACATACCAAAAGCCCATGAAGATGGACGAAGGCTGCGATGCGTGGTAAAAGTGTCTGGCTTTAAAGCACAAAATGAAAACGTAAAATTCAGCATCTATTGTAAGTATATATCTCACACTGACCGCTATAAACCTAATATCCACTTGATATTTCCAATTTAGGCTTATGCGGCATCGCATGTTACTAACAGCATTGCCTGTAGCCCTTACTTGCAATTACTGGAGCAGCAGCCTTAACGATCAAACGCTAAAGGAGATAGTAATCATTTGCAGATCAGCCACGTATCGACTGCGTTAATCAGCAAGCGTCAGTTGGTGATGAGAACGTGCGTATGCTTTGCACTGTGGTTGCTAAACCGGAACCCACACACTTCTGGATACTCGACGCCAATGAAACAACACTGAGACCTGGTGATGTAGTCAACGAATTTTGGACCACGTCGCAGGTACAATATCATACGATTGTATATGTCATACACATAAATGATTTAACAGGTTGCTTCATGGGTATAGTCTATAGGTTCTCATATGAACGTATAAAAAAGCTATTATGAAATTACTGTCATATTGCTAATGGGATGGTTGCAATATACCTCACGAATATAATCACAGTCACAGGTTATATAAACCATATCTATTAGAGTCCGGTTGGTAGGTGCACTGACTTTGTTAAACAGTATCCACTAGAGAGTGATAGTGAGTTTTTGTGATTTTTTTAAGCTGTCCATAGCAATTTCGTTTGATGTATTATATATCCTCGCAGGAGTTGGAGGGCGGGATCCTTCAAATGATACTACATCAGCGAAGGATACGACCAAGTAACTTCCGACGATACAAACTTGTTGCAGAAAATAGCGTTGGTTTAAGTGTAGGGGAGGTTGTCCTACAAAGAAGTAAGTAGAATTGTTTCTATTCTAGCATAGTATTTTGTCGTTCTTCTGATCAGACCAGAATCAAACATTATGTTATTCACAATTGCCACTGTACATCACAATTGTCACTGTGCATCGATGTCATGTTATAGAATATAGTCCATTGAGAGACCAATCTACAGACACACCTTAAGACGATGAAATCGATATAGGTATTGGCCGCTCAACTTCAAAGGATCACCAATCGTCAATGTTCGGGAAGAATTCTGATACTGCTGTTGCAAACAATAACTCTCAACTCTTTCATATATTACTAACGTCAATATTGTGGATGTATTTTATGCTATGATGTACATAGCGGAGTCAACATTGTGTGTGTTCTCGTACGCATTATATGTCACTTACGTCAACCGTACTCGATCGGTTGATTAAGTTGTTCGTGATTCTAACCATATTAGCTAAACAAAGCTTCCAGCGGCAAAGATGAGAGGATGTTAAAATCGGCAGCACAAGACCATGACGTCTCAAACGTCTATAAACCTATTCAAGCTGACGAGGACGTTCCACAGCAGAATTGTCGAGCTAACATATGGTATGAGTGATGCGTTACATGTCATGCTGGATTTAATTAGACTTTTATGTTCGAAGATTTTTCCCCCGAAATGGTTTTAGATTCCATGCAAATGATTGTCATATATATATATATATATATATATATATATATATATATATATATATATATATATATATATATATATAGAGATATATATATATATATATATATATATATATATAGAGATATATATATATATATATATATATATATATATATATATATATATCTATATCTATACTCTATATATATCTATATATATATATATATATATATATATATATACATATATATATATATATATATATATATGTATATATATATATATATCTATATATGTATATATACATATAAATAGTCGAATAGTCGACGATCGCCGATAATGAAATTGTTTCTAAATAAAAAGGATCGATAGTAGCACCGATATAGGATTCATTATTATGAGTCCAAATTAATAGCTTTATCCAATGGATTGGTGTTGGATAATTTTAGATCCGCCCCTATCGCCTCACCGAGAATGTTTACTTTACCAACTTCGCATTATAAGGCTATCAGAGTATTGTGCTTCACGCAGAGGCCTACGTGTAAATCCCTTAGGTGTGTGAAACTTTACAAGGCAAAGCCACATCCTTTGCTGTATCACCATCAACATCACAAGTATTGGTAGCGTGTGTGATGGGTAACGATATGTTTATTGTCCCCACACCGACATTCCCGGGAAAACAATAATAACTGATCAGACTGGTTTTGACAACAGACGTCAGAGTTAACTATATTCACCATAGATCTGTGTCACACAAGGATTACTACCGGCAAAGTATGGTTTTTAATATTCAATAAGTAGTGATGAAAATGGTCCATAACTGTGTAATTTTGCCACTAATGACTTTAACAATGAACACATTAATAACTACATTTTCCAATTCAATTGGCCTTGTGATATCACTTTCATCTAGTTCATAGATGCTTATGTACAGCGATCTCCTTCACAGCAGTCATGTCCTTCACACTGATGCCCCTCCAGATGATGTACCCAAATAGCATTAGTGTCTGACAATGCAGCTTATTGATACATTACTTTTGGAATGATAGACGCAAGAAAGAGCGATGATGAGGTCAGTGAACACTCAAAAACCTCTCTTGAACTGATGATCGAGACTTTTTCAAATTAAAAGTCAGCTTTTAGAAATAATCTATTTGCTAATAGCATCTAGCATCAAAATATACATAAATGCATATTCGCCCAAATAGCATCTGCACAGCAACTGACGAAAAGGATAATCCTATAGTATCTATAGCATTTGCTTGATATATGCAATCAAACTGCATTTACTGCTGAACTGTCACTCTGTTCTTACTATGGAGATTGAGTAGGTCTGGTGTGTGAAGAACTGCAGGGCTGTTTCATACACATGAAATGCGACAAAGCATCACGATGAAAATGTTGCATTATGCAGTCATCCGCACTATGACTTCAACTAATACTTTTTACCGGCAGCACTTTATCATGATGCACAAAATACAATCTCTGTTTTCTACAGTGTATTAATCAAATAAAGCCGTCGCTTTGAATGCTATTAATGTATATATGAAGACATATCTTGGGTCGAGAACTATAGGCACAAGTTAATGGCATTGCATGCCAGTGCAAACCTTTAGACAGAGCCAGTTGTAGGGCCGTGATGTTACACATATCCCTAGACCCTAAATTTCTGATACATTGATAACGTCGATTACGACAACGATTATCAACACCTGCTTACATCCCAGCGCCACTTTATGCGCTCGTTCCTATGGTTGGCATGGGCCTACTTCACTATTCTCTACGATCAACTTTATCATTATCCATTATATGCATGTATTGGACAACTAACACCCATATATTTGTACAAACCTCCTACACGGCAAACATGTAGTACATCTACATTGTATTGACTGACCCTTAGAACGAAGCTGCACATAAAAATACGTGGACGTTGGCTCTATTCCACCAAAACAGGGTATTAAACGGAGTCATAAGAGATATATTGGCTTTGCTTTACCGTTGTCGTCTACTGCTGTCGAAGTCAGACACTCTACAGAATACCTCACGTTTTAGATGCATCCTAAGGGATATTCAATAATTCCCATGATGACTGTTCGACCAAGTAACGCGGAAGGCTGTGAGATCTTTGTAGATAAGATTAATGATTGTTTTGCAACAAATGATCTCCCAAATGTCGACGATAGACAAGAGCAATTTAAGTATTCCCCGCATATGATACTATACATAAACATCACATTTTGCATGTGTCGTGAAAGTAGTGGATGTGCTAGTTTGTGGTCATGTCCTCCTGATGGACTTATATTTACTCTTAGCAGACAGCCGATCCATCAATATAATTATAAAAATGCTTTTAACTCAATAATTATACTTCAAAATGAGTCGCTAGTGTTGTTCAACATTGTTCGTGCACATATATTGAATCATCTTACAGATCATTTACAAAGTCAAATATACGTATTGAAATCTAACAAAACACTATGACATTAGAAGACGTTGACATATATGACCCGGGGCACATACGCAAAATCATAAGGATCACAGGAGCTTACAGGTACTTTAACATGCTCTAAATGTATAGAATCTCATAGCAATCAGCTGATCAAATTGATCACGCAAAATGGCTATATAGTAAGAGTATATATGAATATCTGCATTAATCTACACATGATTGCCTCACCACTGCTTCACTAGTTGTTGTTGTTGCCTTTACAATCGTCTAATATAGATAGCGCTAGCATCGTGATAATGATATAACTTTTAGGAAGCATAATGTGCTAATGTAGCATTGATTGCACAAATTGTTTACTGTCGCGGTTCCTCATCTAAAATGATATTTCAGAGCTATTACATGACGCCACACGGTCTGGATTTAGCCATCTTGTCGGAAGTCCACCGATTGATGTAACACAAACGTTGTCCATCGTGTCTCAAAACAGCAGATCATATACAGCCGTTTCGTGCGATTCAAGTTTATTTTAGAGATCATTCGAGTTCATAAGATTGAGGGCATCAATACTGTTTTAAAATTAAGCATAGTGAACAAATGTGGTTTTTCAAACTGATGATTACTTTCTGTCATTAGTTCAAAATATAGAAGCATGCTCAATATGACACACATGGACTCTGATACGGCCAAGTCATGTCCCTCTTTATGTAAATTTAGGTTTATTCATTTTACACATCATTTCAGAAAAGGTACTGACAAATGTAGTTTGTACACCCAAAAGGCAATAATCGGATTAGTATAACGGAGGGAAATATTCTTTGTTAACGGATATTGATATGTATGCCCTCCTGCAACGCTTCTATATCATGTATGACGACATTTGAGTCTGCAAATTGATCTTGTTGCCAAGCGTATTAACGCCTGGCAGCGACTTTGCACTATATTCAGGCTATGTTAGTATTGCTACAGCAAGCTAAACAAATCAGATACTCATAACTTGCCAATTCACTTACTTTATTGACATCTGAACCAGAGTTTAGTGGAATTTTGCTCATCAGCATGACAATTGCCAGATAATAAAGGCGTATTATGCAATAAACCTTCGAATTTCCCGATGCATATCTGAATTAACAATACGCACTGTTTTTTTCACGTGGTTTGGGTTTGATAGATACGTTTTTCAGTGAATGGGACTACGCACAAAAATGTCGTGGTCAATCAAATATAACAGATATATATATTTTGTATAGTCATAAATACATGTCGACACCATGGTAAGACATTATTATATTGACGGCAAAATAGACATTGACAAATGTTAACTCCCTGGGCGCAGGGAACATAAAGTTATCACACGTATACATGCAATCTAACATTAATTGGTATAGGTATTTGCTTCGATCAGTCTGGATCATGGTTTTAGTGTTGTGCTTAGAGCAACCAAGTTAGACATATGTACTATTGGTCTGTGTCTACTTTATCGTTGATAATGGTCCAGTGCACCTTCTACTT
>CM067349.1:59740885-59935885 GCA_034190875.2 Urechis unicinctus | reverse complement strand
CATAGTCATAAAAGCACATGGAAATTGCCTAGCCTAATTCAGGTGGTAAAACTCGCTAAGTTGATTGGCATGTGGTGGCAATGACAAAAACCCACATTAAGCTGAATAATTGAATATTTTGCTCACAGTAGATGCGCTATTTGCTTAGTTATTCATATTAGGACTTGCTCACTTCCACATATAATAATTACACCCATTAAATAACCATATCATAACAATATCAATGTAGTGTTCAATTCATGTCCTTAGATAGATAAAGCGACTCAATTAACTCTTAGATAAGAACAACAGAACAAATATGTGCAAAGCTAGGCTCTGAGATTAACGAGCTTGCTCTTTGGGTTAAGCTAATGAAGAAGGAAAACGTTACCGCGTATGTTAAAACTGTCTATCGGCACGCGCATGAGACACTACTCACCCCCGACCAGATCAAGGAAAATGGCAAGCGCGGTCGTCCACGAAAGTTTGGAAAAGGGGACGAACAAGACTAGGAGAAAAAGTCACAACTCTATGACTCGACGTCGCTCGGTACCTGCCTTTCAATTGAAATTAATATATTGATCTGCCTTCAAAACACAAAATATCAAAAGGCAATAATCAACGTGACGAACAAGGATGCCTTAGATGGTTGATTTGGCTCTGTCTTACACCCGGCGGCAGAAGACACCCAGAGAATAAAAAAGTACGACAAGAACGATGGCCTAGATTGCACAGGCCTTGATGCCCAAAACCCAAATATCCAAGATTGGCAAGGTCGAGAAACCAAACGTTCTAGCTTTGAATGTATTCGGATGGGACAAGGGTGCGATAGTACACTACATAAGCAAACAACCAGCCGACATTCCCCGCGGTAGTCTCTTGTTGATCGAGTTCCACTGCACATGGATCAAAGACCTTAACCGCTTACTATACGACCAGAATAGGCATAAATGTCGCAAGTACTTCTGCGAGCGCTGTGTACACGGATAGTGCCGAGAAAACCTGCTTTTGGCTCACAAGCCAGAATGTAGAGGAATAGATAAAACAGCAGTTCGGGTTAATATGTAAGAAATTGGGGTAAAACACCAAGCTCTCAATTCAAAACCACGGAACAGACGAGCCCACCGGACTAACTACTTATCATATATGCAGCAAACCACTGGTAGGTACGATGGTTAACGTGACTCTGTTCGGGACCACTGTCCCATGACAGGAAATTACAGGAAACTAGCCCACAATGCATGCAACCTAACGCTGCGGTTGAATATCAAAACTACAGCTGTACCAGTTACGGGGCTATGAGTCTAACCTCTTGATGCAGGCCATCAGAAAGATGGAAGACCAAATCAACTGCATCCCCAACAACATCCCCTATCGCTCGGTCTGTTACGCTTCATTGACAGTGCATAATTTCTTGTGGCCTGGCTTGACAAGCTAGTCTCCGCAAACAACCCAAACGCCTTTGCATTGACTGCTAAGTATGAGTCCGACGAAACAATGCACCGGCTGCTACTGCGCAAAGAAGTGTGCCCCTATGCGTTATGTACGGCTGGAATAATATCTAACCGCTGCAGAGCTATCAACGCTACTGTTTGGCACTATGGAAGGGCTGAATGCTGACGTATTTGATGCAGCACAAGCCGTATAACACTGATAGAGATCCGGGCAACGAACAAGGCGTCCTGGGTTAAACCCTTGATAATATAAGGCTGACTGTCGTAGTCGTGATTCATTCCGATGGATTTGACAATACTTTGGCATTTTATATTTGAGACGTTTCTATGGGTCTTATATAACATAGCGCTTGAATCTTAAGCCGAACCTCACACTTAAATGACATACACGAACCGAGAGGAGCACTGAAATGCATGCTCATTTCAATATGTATATAACATACATCATACTAATCTCTTTTGATTGTTCAGTGTGAGTGCATGGCTTTATATAAAAAAAAGGCTCAATTCCGAAGGCGTGGCTGCTTTGATTCACTCAACGGAAAACGATATTCAAAGCCATGACAAGCAGGGCACATTGCGATGACGGTGGCAATATGATAAGCCTTCCGTATGGAGCGGCATTAGTATACTAGAAGATCTGGACACATAATCATCTAGTTGTATGTATCTCGCTGTCAAACCCCTACCTTATAAGATCGTAATTGACAAAACATATGTCACGTTGTGCGATCATTGCCATAGTACAACATGATTTTAATGACGTCAAAACGCTGTAAACATATTGAAGTTTGTTTTGTGCAATGCTCTGTAAACAAATATTGCAGTTAAGCACATGCAATGTCAGAACGCAAAATTTGTTTATGCATCTTCCGCAAACACAACATCTACTTTTGTATTCACTTGAGGCGTTCATACGTTAACAGTCGGAATGATGTTACTTAATAAAGGTGAGAATAATACAGAAGGGGCTACGTCGAAAACAAATGCCTCGTCTAACATACATGGAGTATCAACTACACTGGTGGCCGTGTGTTGCTTGAATCATAGTTATGAGTTTAAATAGCAGTGTCCATGCTTTCATTATCTTTATAACACAACAAGCCATCTTGCTGCGTGTTTCATGAATGTCGTTATCATTTTAAGTTTAGTTGCTGACAACATAATACAGAGACCCCAAAACGGAATCAATGTTCACTTCGCTAGGGTCGAACATAGCCATTTGTTCCTATAAGCTGACTGAAGCCTGCTTTTGTGAGTAGAAGCATTATCAAACCAGGCTTAGCTATGTTTGATATAATGTGATAGTATTAAGCTCCAATTTAGAATGCATCAAACCGTCCGAATGGCAGTCTTTGAGTGACATCAGTACTTGTATTTGTGATCTATGGGCTGATGTTTCGAGCCTATGGACCGATATTTACTGCATTTGGTGTCTCTGCGTTTGCTATGCAGAACATCTGAAGCACGCTACGGAATATATCCTAAGGGAAATCATAGATATTCTGCTTAAACGAGGGATATCCATACGCTAGCTGCTTAGATTGTGGATGACTAATTTACTCTCTCGGAGTGATAAATATACTATTCCACACATTTGAATTCTGCTATCCATCCGTAAAACAAGATCATAAATGAGGTTATGCGTTTGTGGCCTAGTAATCCGCTCTCCTACGTCAAGGCCAATGCATGTAATCATTTTAGATTGTAACTGACAGACCAGATTATTGCATTGTCTGCTTAGGGAAAGCAGCTGCAGCTACCAGGAGGACGTTAGTCTTTGCAAATGTTTCTTGGTACCGTGTCATAAATATACCAAGAAAGTATTGTTCCGTAGGCTTCAAGCATCAAATAACGGTCATGGTTACCGTGTAGGATGGTCATGTCACATTGCGTTAGTTAAACGGATTTTTCGAAGAACATTGTTCAATGATATCTTGACAATATCGCTGGAGTGCACTACATTAAATCTGCTTTTCTCTCATTTTTTTATATCCTATTTATCTCTGATTGTGTGTGGTTGTAGTGTTTATTACATTTTCGGGGCGAACTGGATGAAAATTAATTTTTTATTCTGGATTTGCTGGCTTTGCTATTGGCATATGACTTAGATAGTAATGTAAGCATAACACCTAGTAAAGCCATAATGCGTTACCTCGCTGTGTCTTTCATTCTAGCGATGCAGTGATGATTGATACCTTCGACCATTACTATGAAGAATTCGGGCCGCAAACTTGCAAGCAATTACTGGCGGTGATTGTCATCGCGCATTGTCGAATCTGACAAATGTGAATGGATCGTTATGAGGGCGAAACTAATTAGCCAAGGAAGGGAATGCCTTTGAGCATAATGCATTTGACCTAATAGGCTGTCGTAATTACTAAAATGTAATGCAATTTTCATGAAAACTGAAGCCAGATCCAGGTTGGAAATAATCAAATAAAATGTCCTTGTAACGCCAAAATATAGCGTTAAGCTATGTCCTAGTCTGCTGTTATAATCCATGAAAGAGCATTCATAACGAAACACATATATCAAATGTGCCGATCGCAAGGATTGCTGATGTAGAAAGCTACTACCGCACAATACTAAACGATATCTTTGGTAAATATATATATATATATATATATATATATATATATATATATATATATATATATATATATATATATATATATATATATATATATATATATATATATATATATATATATATATATATATATATATATATATATATATATATATATATATATATATATATATATATATATATATATATATATTTTGGGTGTTTTTCGATGCAATTTTGGTTGGTTTAATCGCACATTTCATTGAATACAACTTGAATTGAGCTATTGTTCCTATCCGCCCACACTATTATCAGAATTAATTCGCAATTACTTATGTTATAGAGTCGGTTCGAACCAGTATAGTTTAATATACTAAGTTTGTTTATTCCGATTATATACCTCCTGTGTAATACATTGGTATCTGCAAAGCATGGCATACCTTTATATCCAGGAGGCTAATTAGATACTTTAGCATCCTCGGTCGGTTGCACTCCGTCCCTATGTCACATTAATTTTATAAGGATTGTGGTAAATGTAATTTCGCAGCCACATATTAATACAAGAAAATTAATAGTAATGGGTCATAATGTATATTAAACATGCTCAGAGCTGTGAAAGCGAAATTCCATGTCTGCTTCAATAATTATCTGTAGATCAAGCTGTTATCGTATTAATGACCCGACGTTTTTGACACCGTATCAACAAATATGACCAATTACATCAATAAAGCACATCACGTCGGTCGATGGGTGATAGAACAATACTAGTTGCTTAGGTGATTGGCTAGCCAGCCGATCCCTCACCAGAGAAGCAGATTCTTTTCGTCTTCTCTTGCATCATACGCGCTCGAAAACAACAATATATGAGGTGACCGCATGCTGGCATAATAGCCACCCCTATACCCCGTATCTGTCGATTCAGCTCCTTTCATTGCCAAAGAACTCAGCAGATGCCTATGTTGTTGTCTTCCGTCCGACCACGATATCGTGCCTCGTCATGTAGTCTTGTTGTGCAATAATTCGCGAGATTACCTGGCGAGTACCACAAAACCTTGTTTAATTCAACATCAGACGACCACACCAAATAATGGGCTCGGACCTTCCATAATCAATTATGAGGTGCATTATCAATAATAACAACAGAATAATAAGGTCAACCGAAAATCGGGGGTCTTGAAACCCAATGCGCTCACTCTCAGAGACAGCGGTGACACTACGAAATTTACCCTAACGACTCGGAAGACACTTCGAAGTCAGTTACTAACCAGTCTTTGTTTAGTGCCTTCTCTGTTCAGGAATTGAACGATATCTTCCCGAAAGGAATCTGAAAGTGTCGAAAAAAGTGCTTTTCACTTTTGCTTACTGGGTATTGAAGTAGAATCTCCCTAAAAAACCATTTTGAGTTATCTATCATTTTTTTGTCACTTGTTTAATATCGGCATTTCAAAAGGATTGATGTTTGCATAAAACTGGTGTGAATCACATTATTGTATAAAGTTGGAGGAAATGCATATTTGGAAAGAGAAAATGTGACTTGCCTAAATGGATTAGCAACTTTTAATTGTTTCATGAAAAAGTGCCTGGGATACCTCTCGATTTGTTTGATTTTAATGGTATTCTCTTTATAGAAGTTTAAACCAATAAACTTGTTTAAAAGCGTCTCGATCAACTGCTTATGGTTGTGGGGTCAAACTTACGGCCCCACCCGCAGAGCTTGAAAATTTAAAAACGTCTACACTTACCAGATTGATGCACATGGTACGAAGCTTTTGATATATGTATTGTGGGTTGTTAGTGGATACTTTTAGCAAATGCAAGTTAATAACATTATATGTGGCCAATGTGAAATCCTTCCAAGTAATGAATTTGTTAGCATTATTGTTCCATTTTAAATCAAATATCGATTGTTGTACATTTATATATGTATGATTGTTACAGATTTTGACAAAACGGAGAGCTTAGGGGCTTTTAATGCCCTTGACGAGTACAATTATGTGCATTGCGGATGCATTGACACCCTCCGAGTGCCCCTGATTGTCAGCGAGTTTGTGTTCCTGCCAACATCAATACGCCTGGAGCAGAACACAACCATAGCACCCTACGATGTTTGGGTCCTTATTCATATGGATTAAGTGTGGGTAAAGAGGGCGCGCTGCTGGTGCATTACTAGCCTTGGGGAAATATACAGTCAACCTGCCTCTACCGTAAGCTAGTTGATGGATAGCAACCTTAATTAAGACTTTGCCTCTATCTGAGTGAGTCTCACAGCGCCACAAGCCTTATTCAACTGCACCAAATTAGGATTGTGGCATGCACACATAAAAGGGCGCATCACAGCCTCAAAGCTGGAAAAAGTATACACAAAACAATTCCATAAATGCATTTATGCACCATTAGAGGTGTAATAGTAAACAACATCAATATATCACTTAATAAACTTGGTACAACATTTATATTTAAGCAATACGAACATTAAACAATCTGTGGAATTCGTCATTGATAATTTGCTGTAAAAAGATTGTTCCAGATCTGCATCATAACCAACTGGTGCTGTCAGAAAAGCAGTGATAAAGAGCATTGTGTCAGAATCAACCATGAGGCGTAGTCGGACCTCAAAACCGCTCCTATGGGGATGGAATAGCGTACCAAAGTAGCCATCCAACCTCACATTTTCCATATGGTTTCCCAGCACCGAAATTCTTGGTATCCCCTGCAAGACGTAGCATCAAGCTTGGTGAGGCTCATCTTGGAGCGTCCACAGATGGAATTGTTACATGTGACTGCTGTGCACCTAGATTAATTGAAGTCTAGTCTCTTTTCTCCATTCGGGGCCAGGTCCACCAACGTACAACTTTGGAACACCAGACGGATGCAAATGAATATGGGAGAAGATCTTTAAAGAATGACCATAAATATTATTTTCAGGTTTAGGAGCAAACGGCTCTGATGGCCTTTGATTCTTGTGATTTCATGGTTAGGACCCCGGGATGTATCATTGTTGATAATGTTTTTTTATGCTGCTTTCTGGGATCGCGCAAAGCCGTTTCTGGACAGTTTTTATGTATCCCAAATCTCTCTCGTCTCAAGGAACATTTAAAAGAGACAAAGCGATCACTTCCAACCAGAACTATAAAAAAGATGGCCCTCAAACATGCTCTCCAACAAAGAGAAGCACCTGTAATCCTTGCAGGCAAGGTCGCCCCCTTAAAATGTCCCAGCACTCCTATAAGGTCCCGGGCCCTGCTCTGTGTGCAGTGAATGTGTAAGCGAGGGGTTTGGCAGATGGTTTCATTCTACACATGTGAAACTTAACTTTGTTAAGAGACTAATGGTGGTCTGACCTACACAAAATCGGTCTGCAAAGTCATTCTTCAGCAGACCGATTGTCACTGACTTCAATGACATATAGGAACTCATCGTACATATAGCTTGAATATTCTCACTTAAAGAGTGCAGAAGCATTTCCAAGTTGGTAACACTGTGTTGAAAAACATTTCTACATTAACGTGTGATTCATGAGAAAAAAACCTTGGACAATATTCATTTAGGAAAGTGCAATGTACCAGTATAGGAGCGAGTTCTTGTATCATCATTCATGATGTCAGACACCCCCACCTCTTCTTTGCCGACAGCTTCTGTCGAAGAATCTGTAACTTCTTTTTAAAGCATAGCAGTTGCTGTGTTCAAAGTATGTTCTGTTTTGGGACTTGAGTCAGCTGTTTGCAAGTCAAAAACCTTTGACCTTTCCAAAGGACAACAGGGCTGAACATAGCTGTTTAGATTGGCAATTACGTCAATTCCACCTGAAATCCACCTCGTCCATCTCAAAACTACTCACGTCAGGCGGTCTTGGTGAGATTTGTGCAGTAGGGTCAGGTGATCCAGAGACTGCCTTTGTTTGATTCTTTGGGATAGGGCCTAGATCATGACGTGCAGATAATCTAAACTTGCAATAACAAATTTAAAGTCACCTATAACCATGGTGATATTTTTCACTTTCGTAGATGAAAAGATGTTATATGAAGCATAGTGAATTAGGCAACACCGTGTCAACAGGAATGGCAACTACTGTGGACATTACACCTACGCCAACTGCGCCAAGACACATACTAACAGTAACTAAAGCAGTGGCTACTGCATCCTCTGCGTTAACTGCACGCATATATTTCTCGTACATAGCACAATGTTTTTCCATCTCTTTCTCGATGCATTACTTCTTGAGGGTGATCTACTTCAACCAATCTGAGTGACCTGAATTCTCATCGGTGGGGAGCAGCCCAGATCAAGTTCCACTAGGATTAGTACAACAGAACAAGTCACCGCTCAGTTGTGAATGGTTGCATAAAAGTGAATAACGTTGCCTTGTTCCAGCTGTAAAGTTTGCTCTAAATATATTACAGCAACCGGCTGGTCAGCAGGCATATTAATTCCTATCGCCTGATTTGTTCCATTTATAACAGGAGCAACTGTTATATTATCAGTATCAGCGCCCACAAGAAAACAACCCCATACGGATGATCTTAAAACTTGATAACATGATATAGCTTGCGTCTCGTGACGTTTGACCTCTAGCCCCATAACCAAATGACCTCTGTGAAGGGGGTCACTTGCTTCTACCCAAATAGTAATGAGGTTTTGTCCGTATGTCTCATGTCTCTGTGCTGCAGTCTATGTTTGTCCTCAACATACTTCTTATTAGCAGCATCTTTTTGTGATGCTGCGGCTCCCAATCGAAGGATTCTATTATCTCTCATTTCAAGATGTCCAGTCAGAATACCGGCCCTTGTCACCAATAGATTTATTGGTCTTTGTTGCATATTCAGAGAGGTCGGATTGAGAAATCGCCGTTATTTGTCGAGGTCCATAAATACTAGCCTTTATTGATATTTTCAGCAGGACGGTATTTATAGTTCCATGACTGAAACTTTAACACAGGAATGTTATAAATCAAGTGCAATTGTGAGTGGTATAACACCATGTTCTGCATTCGAATATATGAGCCCCCAGAAGTTGATAATATCACTTTCATTTATATTTGGAGCTACTCTTGCAGGATAGCTCACTGGTGCAGTCACCCCTATAGGTTATTTCTTACCATGCAATAATATGGTATAGCCCTAAGTATTTTTGAGTGAGATTATACAACAAATTGCCCATATATCAACCCTAGGTGTTCCTGCTTCATTCCCATGGAGGCCACCTTTTACTTCAGCACAAAGAAACATTATTGGTTTTCGGGTAACTTCTCTGATGGGCTCCTCTACATAATGGTTATCTACATAATGTTTGTTGGCAGCATCCTTTGCTGCTGTAGGGTCCCGCAGCCGATGTATTTGGTTACCTTACATGTAAAGGCCTCCAGTCATGGTACAACCACATTTATCCACTGCAAAGGGTTTTGTTTTTTCATATTCAGAGAGGTCTGGAGCCGTCTTTGTCTGTCGAGGTCCATGAATGCTCGTTTTTATTGGCATCTTTTACATTCAAGGACGGTCGTGCAATAGCCCTCCCTTATTATCCCATAACTGAACCTTCAACTCATGCACAGTTCCGCTAATCAGCCGCGTAGAGACAACTTCAAGAAGCGCAGTGGGCGCACCGTCTAACATGTTATGTGTGAACATAAAGTGTGTTGAAGATGCTAAAGCTGATGGGCCGGTCACCTGTGTACGTACCTGAATTAATTAATCGCCTACCCGGACCATCAAGCTCCAACATTGTAAACACACCGTTTAATATGCGCGCAGCCTCGCTATCAGGAACTGTGGGAGTAATAACCCAATCTGCAGCATCAACCTCTCAACTAAGACCTATAGCTACAATCATCTCCTGCAGAAGTGTAAAATTCCAGAGACCAGGTTTACATATGACAGATCCTCCATATTCCGAAGCCTTGACTGTCATTGAATAGTCTCATTGGATTCAAGGTTGTATTAATGCACAGTATACGTGATTGACCTGAGGCCAACTCAGAGATTGCCTATAGTGTTGTCAATAGAATTTTGCTGTGACACAGCCTCGCCGCTTTGAACATTTGTCATAGATTGATACATAGTGGTTTATGAATTAAACATGAATACACAAGCTTTTAGTTTGAATAGAAATGGTGCATACAAATCGGGCCCGTTGTATCCCCACAATATAGCAGATGAGCAGTTGACACATCTCCTCATCCAGGTCAGGGGCGTAGCTGGGCCTATTACGAAGTATAGGCCCACTTGGTATGGGGGGGTTCGGGGGACCTCCCCCGAGATTTTTTTTACACTATAGATTCAATATGGTGCGATTCATTTTTGGAAACGATGTGTAGGCCCGGGCCTACCGTGCCTATTGGAGCTACGCCAATGCAGGTGCAAACTCGTTTGCAAGCGTAGGATAGTACAGGGGCGTTCAAGGTGGAATTATACAACCTGACGAAGTATACAACCTGACGATAAACTTATAATTGGCTTGAGAAACAACCATATGCAATACTGGCAGAACCAGGTACATTTTGTTGTAAGGTGCGCCACCTCTGTCTGTGGATTTTCCGCGTTGGACCACCAATAAGGGATCATTATTGGTTTCACGTACACTACACCGTTCGGAGATTTCCAGGGGCATAGCTTCCTATAGGCAGTGTAGGCCGCGGCCCACACATTTCCCCAGAAAGTCGAAATAATAAAAATGCCAAAAATGCAATAAGAATCGGAGGGGTGGGGGATGTAGGGGTAATGGAACACCAGAAACAAGATTTGCCAAGAACAAACAGTGATTGATTTGTCAGAATCTGCACATATGGAATGGTTTATAGTCTTTATACCCCAAGGAGAAGTGCGAACGACTGGAGCCCGCGTATTGTAAAGTTCCGTCTTTTAAACATTTCTGTGAATTGTAAACAGACCAAGAGCCTGACAGAGGTCATCATGACCGAAGACATTCCCAAGTATCCGGATATCGAATGTCTTACTTTACCTCCTGTAACCAAAGTTGTTAAATGGAACCTGGCCATCATGTCCTCAGTTCTCATTTCCAACACGGTCAGCCTTTTTCTTAGTTTCAAACCTTTAATAAGTTGTATTAAATTGCTGCTTAGTACAATAACTCACATGTATATTTCATAAGTGGATTTGTCCTGTCTTTAGATAGATATTTCTTGCATACCAGATGGGGATATCTGCAGTTTTTACCAGTGCTGGAAAATCTCATCCGAAGGCTATATACATATCTTGTCCGGAAAATGTGAATCGATAAACAAAACCGTATCCACCAGTGTGAAAGAATCGATAAACAAAATTCGATACATATTGTACAGAATTATTGAAGTAATTGTGTTCTGTGTAGAGCAGAATATACCATTACGTGGACACACCGAAAATAACAGCAATTTAATGGCTCTAAGGAGGACCTTCGCACAAAATGACCAAATCCTAGCAAATCATCTAGACAACGCACACTATAACAGTTAATACACTTCACCATAAATCAAAAATGAATTAATTAGCATTTGCGCAAGTCAGTTGAAGAAGCAACTTTTGGAAGACTGTCGGTCGTGCCCCTTTTACGCCATCGTGGTTGATGAAGCAACAGACGAATCGACAAAAGAACAAATGTCTTTTTGCGTGCGTTTCCTCGATGAGAGTTGCGTAGTCCGAGAAGAATTTCTTGGATTCGTCGAGTGTGAATCGATCAAGGGAGTTGCACTCTGCGCAAACACTGTGAAGTTCTTGCAAAAAGCAGATCTCGATATTCTTAAGATCAGAGCTCAGTGCTATGACGGTGCGTCAAACATACCTGGGAAAGTTAACCACATGCAAATTACGTGCATTGCAAATCGCATTTTTTTAATCTGTCTTTGGTCCATAGTTCGAACATTCCTTGTGTCAGAACCATGATGTCAACTGTTCAGGACATAAGCTTCCTGTTTGACTATTCAGCTAAACGGTTGTTCGCATTCCAGGACGAGCTGTCATGCGATGTTACTACGCAAGAGGAAATGAACCAGCGCACTAAGCTCCGTACTCTCTGTGAAACACGTTGGTCCAGTCTGGCAGACGCTCTTGAAAGTTTCAAGAATGCAATCCCTGTAGTGGTTCACGCATTGGAGGCAGATGGCGGCGAAAAGGCGGGGCAATATCTGGCCGCCATATTGCGATTCGAATATATAATCGCGCTGCTTGAGGCGGAACACATTCTGAGTAGCACCGTTCCCTTGACAAATCTCCTACAAAAGCAGGACAACAACTTGTTGCACGCTGTGAGTGACACACGCGTAGTTATTAAGCTGTGCAATGATGAAAGGGGTGACCAGTATGTATGGCGCCGATTTGGACATTCAACCATCAATGCCACGAAGAGCTCGTCGACAGCAGAACAGAGCTAACCCTGATGTCCAAACGGTGTCCGATTACTACAGGGTTACTTTGTATAATGTTTTCCTGGACCATTATTTGAGGAAATAGAAACTCGCATCATGGCTAACAAAGATCGGTACTGTGCGCAACACTTATTGCCTTCCAAACTGGCTGACCTGCGAAATAATATGCTGTCGTCAATATATGCCGCCTTTGACCCGACCTTCAAGTCGGGAATTGCTATATGGAGAGTTAGATCGAGTATGACAGACATTTAGGCTTCAAGACTCCAAGACACCCTTCAGCAGACGTGCGAGGACTTGCATCCTTGCATTTGTAACATCATCGGGGTCCTGTTGACCATGCCACTAAGGTCGGTCACATGTGAAAGGTCATTTATTGGAATAAAACGCATAAAACACTATTTGCGAACAACAATGACGTCTGACAGGCTGTCGTCGTTAACTCTGATCCATGTACACAAGGACATGAACATTGATGTTGACCAAGTGATTAAAGTGTTTGCCTCAGAGAAATGCAGAAAACTAGACTTTTTTGACGTTGGATTAATGTTACTTTGACATTGACTTGAAAAAGCATTCTGTTGAAAGTTGATGTCGCTAGTTTTTCCTCTTGTCTTTTATTTGCAATAATCACTGATATTTTATGAATTTCAAAAATATTTATAAGGTATACAAAATACTCGAGGGTTAAAGCATATTGTTAACATAACGGCATAGCATATATTTAATTCAACAATAAAATTATGTTAATGCAAAAAACCAACCTCAAGTGGAAAACAGCCAGCAAATAGTGTATTAATCAACAATGTAAAATCAACTTTCAGTTGCTGTCAAATTTATCCCAGTCATGAGACTTAAATCCAAGTAAAATGTCATGATATATATGGTCTATGAAACATTCTTATTTGTACCAAATATACGCCAACACGCACCTCTGACATTCTAGGGTAAAAAAATCTTATGGAGGAGCATGCCCCCAAACCCCTGTACAATTCGGCCGACACATTTATTCCATCCAAGCTACGCCCCTGACTTCTGAACGAAATGAGGGTAGACGTTACATGATCAGTCATTGAAAGCACCTATGACAAGAGAATAAAGAATGAACTCTTCCATGAGTTCGGTGTTGCGAAAAACACCGATTGGAGAATAGATGGTGGCAAACAAGGCCCCGGGTGGATTGACGTCACTGACCCTGAAGCAGATGAAGTGCGGCAATCATTCATTACGGGAATCCCAACAAGTACGAAGCAGGGAGACGTGTTTAGCTAACTAACGAACGGCCAAGTTTACCAAGATGGTTATATACAACAGTATTCGAATCTACGTTTGAGCTTTTATTGTTGTTCAGTCGCAGACCGGCTCAGAGATACTATGAACAGGAACATACTTTGACGCCCGAAAGCAGTTTCAGGTAAGTATTGAGGATGTTATTAACTCACCAGTTGACATTACCTCGTCCATCAGCAGGTATCAAACCCTCCTCCAGAACGCTTCGTAAAAGTTTGATTATGTGTTTGGAACGAGCCTTTACATTGCTCCGTCAGACATGAGCCTCGACGTTGGAACAGTTCCTGGGTACAACAACCTGATTACCATTACGAATTAGCAACAGCAGTTTGGCATTAACACAGATCATATAGGCAGCGCCGCAGCATCACGACTTGTTGCACCAACGACCCACGCAAACTCCCCCCACCGCCACAATTGAGGCCCAGATATGCTGCGCCATCAAACAAGCCACCCTTGCAGCTGACTTGAACAGCCATGATACGATGAAGGGAATGATTCCTAGAAGAACAGCTGCTGCCTTACCTGCTGTTTTTTTATCCATTCCTTCACACCGGGCTTGTCCGCAGGTGTCGGGAATATTGCCGGGATGGCAATAGTGCCCCCTCAACCTATCAGAGTAAGTACCAGAGTTGATATAATTGTAGTGAGGATGGGGCCGATTGGAATGCCTCGTATATATGATACACAACAAGTGCTTGACCATCAACAGTATATTATTGCCATGGATACAAATCAAACCGAGGCAATTGTATTATAAGTTATGTTGTTGCTTTTTGGCAAACTCCTCAACAATTGCATGCGACGTGTCTCGCTCTTTTGGGATTTAGAAAGTTGCACTAGTGCTCACTTTATGTAGGTCATTATATGCAACCAACAATTTTCGACTACAGCTGCAAATATTGCGCCCCAATCATTGCATAATTAACAGGTCGATTATCTGTATTGCAAGAATGGAAAGCCCGAATTGGATGGAAATTGAACACCAAGTCCTATCATCAACCCTTAGAATCGAACGTAAAAGACACCATTTGAGGGGTAACGCAGTGATGATGGCTGTGATTTCTGTATGGCCACAATCGAAACATTTGAAAGGCAGACAATATTATTGGCCCCATAAAGTTTATTTGGCCTCCATTTCAGGCGTAGTACCAGAAAAGTCAATTTGCTGCAAAATACTCAATATTCTACCAAAGCTAACACTGGAAAGTAAACATGACAAAATAAACCTAATATCTGCCCACTACGTCATTTACATTCTCAGGTTCCATTAATAAACTCTTCAGCTCAGTTGTTTATGTGTCAAGTAAAACATAAATGTTATATTTTGATATAGCCATCAGGTGAACCCCAATAACGCCAGTTGCGTCATTCTGGGGCATAACGATAAATATTTTCGTGGCAACAGAGATATGATTGTGAGTATTACATATTACAAACGTGCCCTCCCCCTCCCCCCCCCCCCAAAAAAAAAAAAAAACGCAATTGCGACAAATTCTAGGATAATAATTAGCACACATTGTTTGGTCCAAGATCACCAGGTTGGTTGATGTCTAACGCCTGGTGACGCATGTTCTCATAATGTTATCAAATCCCAAACTCGTGGAATTATACATCATGGACGATTATAACGAAATTACATTAAACCATGAGAACATTGCCTCGCTACGGCTATAAAAGCAACTTGTCTTTCCAATATATTATACAGATCAAAGGCACAGATGTGGAAAGGAGAATTAAAGCCTTGCATCTGTAAGCAAATAATCGGCTCAATTGATATATCTAGACACTCGTTCTTAGCCTTACCGTCACACAGCATTTCTATCCCCCACATTTGTTATGTGAGAAATTTGGTCCAATGCAAAATTTGAGGGTATAATACTTGACTGAGACGGATCCTAATGCAGATAGCCCAGTTGGCAGAAGTAAGCTATATGATGAAAGAGAAAATCGGTTTGGAGATTGTACTAAGAAATGTACCTCGAGTGATTTGAAGTGTAACAACAATGACCTAGTGCATTGCGTATAATCTCAGAAGAATTTAGCTCTGGTAGCGCCGACCGCCCAAATGGATGCCTTGGTGGGTGGTAGACTCGGCCATTGTACTGTTAGTGCATATTTGTATTCATTGTAGGTTCCAGTAGTTAACAAATGAAAGTTTGCGATGGCTGTTGTGGAGAATTAACTTCTGAGTTTGGCCTGATATAACGAATTGCATGAGCTACTTTACAATTCGCAGCGCATCAGTGCTTAATGCGTTACTGTTTAATACTGCTACAGAGTTAGTTATATACTGAATTTGACGACGAATTATAACCCGTCTTCTTACTTCATTACAATATAGGACATCTACAGCGCTCTCACAGGAAAATGCGTTGGTCGGCTGACGATGATTGCAAGGGTATGAGTTGCACGCTTAATGATAGTGACATTTGCCATTAATGTCTTTGACCGAGTTCCTGCTCAGTGCATGACTTTCAAAATATGCTAACCTTTTCGATGCATTGAGTCACACCCATGAGTTGCTATTAGCAGCTAACGCCGAAATGCACATTAGTTTCGGCGACGTTTTAAATGGACAGAGCGAAAGCCTTCCTGCTCTTAAAGGTTCCTTAATGATCAATGCCATCGGTAGCTAGAATGCTGTCGACTGATTAACATTTAAGCCGGAGAATTATAGCAACCTTTTAGCTAAATGACATGTGTGATTTAATGTGATGTTACGTTAACATGAGAGGAATTTCACTTATCATTCTATGATTTGGGATGAAACCCTTATGTCACTCTGCCATTGTGCCATAAAATGCGAACGGCTGATTTAGATCGACCCTTCCAAACAAATCGACAGCAAGCATAGAGACAATCTGGTATCATGTATATTGCACGCGCCGCCGTCCAATTGAGTGTGAAACACAATCATTGTCTGATGTGCCATAATGTGCTTAGAAAACATCTCCATCATAATGAATATTACACCAGCCAGCAACTCAAGATGAAAGCTGTTCCCTCAGGCTCAATATCGCACCAGCTGTGTCTGTTCTGATCTAGAAGAAATGAGGTGGCACGGGCATGAAAAATAAACCGAGTACGATATATAACATAAGTACAGCTTGGCGAGGCGCTAAGTATCATCCATGGCTGGTAGTGAGCAGCTTACATTGCCGGGCCAATTTGTCCCGTCTCAAATTAAATGCACCGAGCAAAAGCTTTCACATTCTGGATGGCTAGGTTTCAGGCTATATGCTATCCAGACTGATAATGTTGTCAAATGGGCAAATAGAAAATTCAATCGGATAGTTTATAACACACCTCTCGTTAAATGACGTACATGCATTGATTTGATGCCGCGATTACACGAACGACATTCTCTACACAGATGCAGTCTATTACAACAATGCATTCTTGGTAGAAAATGAAACCAGCACCGGTCCTGGATGTGTTTTTTTTACTTTACTTTGCACACATTGAACAATTGATTGTGTAACTCCCAGCTTTAGCTTGGAAAACAATTCGAGCGTCGTCATCAATCCATCTAATTATGCCTCGGTTACATAACATACAATTTACAAGCTCCTTGCAGAAAATACGGACCCGGGTATCATAAATACATTTAATGTTTTAATTTTCTCAAGGCTTATCTAGATTACACACCGCTCTGCAATAATAATATATTTGTCAATTCCCTGAGTAAATATTGTCTTATCATGATTATAGCCATCTATTCGGCGTACATCTGCGCAATGCACGCTTGTGATGCTTTAGTTGATGATCATAGATATAAAAATGACACCATTATGCCCCATCAGAGGTCATATATTGACCTATGTTAGATTTACAATTACAATGGAGGTCACTCAAAATATCCTGCACTTCATTGACTGAAGAGAAGGGGGTCTGTGTGGAGAAAACGATCTGAGAGAACATTCCAAGAGCTTACGCGAGGTCAATGTTTCGAATGGTTCAGTAACATAATGTTAACTGAAGTCAGTGCGTGCACGCGGCAGTTATAATTCAAATTAGACATAAGAGTACTTGAATAACAATTCCTCGTCGCTAATTGTGTACCCTTGATCCTACAGATCGAGAACACGAAACTACATGTCGTTAGATGAATTGACCATTGTTAACCACAAATATCGTTAAAATGGCACGTCGTAGGTGTTCAAAGCAGAGCGGAACTCTTTCGAGTATTTCGACATCAATTCTTCGGTCATTGAATTTCTAAAGATGAACAGCAAGATGCATGTTCGAAGCAGTTCATCGAGCAATAGAAAGATGTGTTAAGAATTCTATTCTATGCAGTCATTTCTATAATATCATCCATCATAAAACCAGCACATGAGCTCGTAAAGAAATGTAAGTATGAAGATATATAAGTTTCAAGTGCTTGTGGTCAATAAACTTCGCTGATTATGCGGTTGTATTAACATCAGGCGAAGCACCCTTGATCAGACAAATCGAGAACACGAAATTACATGTGGTTAGATTAAGTGTTGAATTGACCTTTGTTAAGAACAAATAGCGTTACATTGGCACATCGTACGTGTGCAAAGCAGAGCGTAACCCTTTAGTCGCTGGTCACTGCAAACGCCGACGTCCAATCGGTAATCAAGGATGCAGTATGGTTTTTTTATGGTTTGTTTTCAATATTTTGATTTGTTACATAACTTTTCTTTTGTACAGGCAAGTAAGATGAGCAAGAACCAAAAGCCCCCAACACCAAGAGTAGAGCCAGTCTCCAAGCGGATGCTGCTAGATGCTACGGATAGTCTTCTAGCTCTGCAAGATGCCAGTGCTCCATCCATCAATAAAAATAACCCAGAAGAGATTGACGTTCAGGTTTGTATTTTTTGTTTTTTAAATCAATCAAGTCATTTTACCCATGTGTATTTTAATAAAACATATTTTGTATTTCGTGACCGTGGTGCTGTAGTGGTGTCCGCCTTGGGATCAAGAGGTTTGGAGTTCAATCCTAACCAGCGTCATGGTCTTTGACAAAACTTGTTCTGCACAGGAAACACTGGAGTGGAATATTTTATTGGAAGATAGTCTTGAAATTACTCTTAGATGACAACAAAATATTTGCTTATAACGTTTGAGTTGATTGCCAACCCCTTTTTTATACATCCATTGTAAATCTGGTGAAATATCAAATGTTCTAACTAATTGTCTGTCCAGCAAGCTAACAATGGATGCAGGGGTAAACAACACAACAGAAACCGAACCCAGGGAGACACAGACGACATTCGTGTGTAACAAAGTTGTTGTTAATAATATTAACAAAAAGTAAAATATTCTGAAAATGTCACTGACAAAAATAAGTCAACATAAAGAAGTGAAAAAGTTACGAGCAAATCTCAGAGGATGAGAAAAAAAATCAGATTCTAACTGTGTTACAGTCCATCTACCTTTTTACATGCTTTGGTGATGAACCAGAGAGTTTGAATTATTGGAGAGGGAGTAAGACAACAGCCTCATTGCCCAGAAAGAAAGCAGGAAAAAGGTGTCTCCTGTAAAATCAGCTGTTCATGACCCTTTTAAAACTTCGTCAGGCATTTCCGAACGAGGACATTGCTTATCACTTTGGCGTAAGTGTAAGCTCAGTTTCAACCATAGCTAACACCTGGATACATTATTTGTACAAAAAGACTGAAGGCTTAAGAAAAAGACAATTTTCCGCAGACATTTAATTAAGAAACATTTACCAGCATGCTTCAGCTCGGTCAAAAATGATTATTTGATGGATTACCAGCAACATCGTTTGCAACTGATGCAGTGACTTTACAATTTCTCACCTGATGCCAAGAATCACGGTTGGCTTGGTCCTGTGTTCCATCAACTTCATATGCACATTTCACCTTTTATTTTAGTAGGTCAGTGTCAACTTCACAGTCCTCATACGTAATTACAAGCACATGACTGAACATATTCCCTTGACCAGTATTTGGCAACGTAGAGATAAACTCTTCGTCGGTTTCTGTGGATTTTTTCTCATCGCTTCTTGGATAATGTTTAAGAATCCTATCTGGAGCGCCTTATTGCTATACTGTTGAGTGTGGGCTGGCTAGGGTTTCTTTCGCTTCTTACGTCCAACATTCCAACCACAAAGCTGAAGTGTACATGAAGGAACACCATATCCGAACTAAATGGTATAATCCTCTAACACAAACAGCAGTGCAGCAACATGGCTGCATCTTCCCGTGGCTGATGCTCTGCATTCACACGATGCGTCTACAATGTTTGCACTCTCAATGCGCATAGTTACACTCACATTGCACTGTTCATTTTGGGCATTTGAAGCGCGAACCACTGTTGTGTAGAGTTGATGGTTCCCTTTCCTAATGTCATGCAGTTTGGTTACATGGCCACTGACAAAGAACTGTCTCCCCCTTTTCATTGGTTTGTCAGTGTTAAAGTCTGTTGGCATATTAGTATCTGGATCCCTTGTGTGTGGGTCATACAGTGTTGCACTGGCTATATTGTGGTCATATATAGTCCCATAACAGAAGGATTCTGGAACATCTGCTGGTGAAAAAGCACCCCAGCCATTAACGGGCAGAACCGGGTTGTCTGTAGTGGGTTATGTGTTCCCGGTATGAGAACTTGCTGTACTTTCTTGGCGTACCATTTGACCCCATCCACTGCGATATGGATATTAGAGTCCTGCTTGGAATTGATGCACGCAGTACACCTGGAATAAGATGTAGTCATGGTCATGGAATTTTCACAATATTAGTGTGCTTGACCATAATCATGGCCTTTGCAGAATTTGCCACCAATTTTAGTATGCTTTAGAGCTCTTGTGCAGTTTTACAATTTGAAATGGTGACAGCAAAAAAAATATGGGCATAGGTTCCCTGCTAGCCGCTAGGCAGAGGCTTTTCTCAGTATTTCATCCACAACAACTTTAAACTTACATCCACACATGGAATTAAAATACATCTCCCCCGCTGTGTCACTCCAATGTTTTGAGCGATAATTTACTATTTAAACAATCAACTAATGATCTACGGAAAATTTATTTCTTATTTAATGTGTGCGATAAAACAACAGTTTTACAATTCTTTTGTGTTTTTATTTCAGGTTAACTATTTGCGTACCTTTCAATCAGCTGCTGTTTATTGCCGGTTGTCGAAAGCCCTCTGCACTCTAATCACCTTTCTAAACCTAAGCATAGAATGTCCATTCACATTAGTTGATCTAAATTTAGCCCCCGGTACGTCATTTTCATTTAAATGTACACTAAACATAGGTTGACTCGCCGCCATTGTTGCTTTTTAACGAAGCAGAAAATTCCCTACTATTTGACTGCACGCCTGACGAGTCACGCGCTCCTTCTCGGCGATGCTTCAGCCGATAAGCGCTAATGCAACAATAGCATCAGCTAAAGCCCTCACCCTGTATACTTGCTTCGCCTACCTTTAATACGTCATAAGGGATATCAAACCATATGACTCGCAATGATCAAGACTTCCAGTAAACGTTATAACGAACCGAGACTCTTCCTGCTTCTTGGTAGCCGGGCACCTTACCTAACACTGCACGTAGATGCATTGGTAAAATGCGATGACGCAGTACGTTTGTACAGGTATTGACTATAACTACAATATTAGCTGCAGCATGCAACGTTGGATCCATAAAGATACGAAAAGTCAATGCAGTGAATTTAGTGAACCCACGTATACTCACCAGTTGAAAAAATGATAAGTGGATGACAGTTGTATATCCTTAGGTTAATACTTGGAATTGTCATGCCTTATTGGTTAAGCCGAAGGTTGAACTATTCAAATACACCGCCATTGTGTAGCGCCGTATTATGTCGCAATGATTGTCAGTGCTGCTAATGCTGGTAAGTAACTGTCTTAAAAGCCACCTATAACGATATAAACCAAGGTTTACTGTCATTACATAAGTGCTTAGGTCTTAGCTTTATCTTGGCAAGGCAAATGAAGGGCCAAAAATAGGCTTCCTCTTATCGGCGACTCTGTAAACTGTATGCTTGCTCTACAACATCCGAGCCTAGAAATCGTCAAATAGTAATCTTCACTTAATCAGAAAGTTACCATATGGTTGTAAATAATCCAACTGAGCAGCACATCAATTGCCCACCGGATACTTATTTGTACCTTAAATAATACCCTTTTCACATTACAATAACTGCATTTAAAATTGAAATCAGCATGAGTCAGTTGCTGAAGCAAAAGTATAATGCAATCGATGAAAATTGCGTATTTGGCACTGTCTGAATATCAAAGGACGATGCCGGGCGGCGCGTCCGTATCAAGAGGTAACTTAGAGTTTATTCATATTCCTCATAGTTCGGCCTGTTTTCTCTGTTTGATGCTTGTAAGCTATATAGGACCGGTAAGATCAATTCTTATGCGATTTGTTATAAGAAACCTGCTTATGCGACACGAAACGAACTTTGTTGTCCATTGAAGCCTGAACATTATGGCGGCATATGCTAATCGGATTACCTGATTAATATGAGCAAAACATGTTATATACAACCCCAATGACACGACCGCGTCGCATTAGGCCTCATACAATGTACTCATTAGCTCTCTCTATGACGTTAATAAGATATTTAAGGGGATGAATTATCCAAGAAAACCATTTGTCGCTGGCCAGCGGGTCGCTTGCATCGCAATAACCCCTCAATCAGCAATGAAGAGGCAAATATATGTGAAGAGCATTCTAGACCCTTTTGTTCCCATTTGAAAAGTTCGACAAAGTTCCTCTCCAGCGATATGCTACCACACTAATAGCACTATCAGTTGTAAAGTATTAACTTGGATAAATAGATGGCTAAGTATCAGATTACAGAGAGCGCTGTTTATTGACATAGAATCAGACTGGGCAAGCATTATTAGCGATGCCCCCAAGGCTCGGTCCTTGGCCCCGTTCTCCTCTTAATATACATACATGATCAAGATACAGCAGTTGACATACAGTATAAACAAAGTGCGTTATGATAATATCGTTGCTGATTTGTTTTATCAGCTCAGCAGTTCTGAGAACTCAAGACTGCATTGTACCATCATCGCGCAAAGAATTGGCGTAAGGTTGTTGCTAACAATTCAAAATGAACTACATTCTAATAACTTATGCTAAATGCATGTTTTCTTCCGGATCGCGACATTTTTCCTGATATTTTGCGTGTAACGTTTAATGATGTGTGAGCTTGTAAAAATGTCATTCCTCAGGTGAGACCTACTATTTCTTCATATGATTCAATAGATGATGCGTCCGTTACATTAATTGTGCGAGGGGACGCGACATGAATGAAGGATACTATGAAGTCCGTGCTAAGGGCAACACACAAAATGGCCGGCACCAATCGCGAATATAAACAACTGTCTAGCAATGCACTGGTGCCCTGACAAGCATGCAAGCTAGCAACGACGCTCAGCGGAATAGCACAACGCAACAACGCAAGAATAATAGCCGAAGATAAGTCAGCAAAGATGCACCTTGTGTCATAAAACTATTTAAAACAAGTAACATATATTTGATTTGATATCCAAGCTTTCAGTGCCGAAGGTGTATTTTAAAAATGTCCGGCATGAATTCGCATGAAACTGTTTAAAACAAGTAACAAAGAACGTTTTTTGAAGTCATTACATTCAGGGCTTAAAGGATAGTTAAAAAATGTCAGGCATGAATTCGCTTACTTTTGACATCAGTGTTGTGTTTCTATGCCGCTTACTTGTTACTAAGAGGTTGGTTTTCTCCCGTGATGCTCAGCCGGTGGCCAAGAGCCAAGTTCCTAATCAACAGTTCCTAGTTAAAGCCCATGAGTGACACACGAGAGCTTATCAGGAGTACAGTAAAGTAAAGCGGGTACAAAATTACAAATCATCTACCTTTGGATTGGCCGAAGGGGATATGGAAACGGCAATACCATTTTAACATATCACTATAACTACTCAATCGATGTGCAGATTAAATATTGCGAAACACGGCAACTCTAAAAAGATATCAAACACCTATCATAGCAGTGAAGACTAATTTAATCGGCAATGATTAATGACAGGCCATATCGTCGAAAGCTCTTTATCTAATCTTTATTTACCGCGACTCATTGCTTTTGAGCTAGGATTAGCCGGCGATGCAGTACAGTCAATATCTCCGTAATTCCGCCAGGGCACGTACTATAGTGTTCACTGCACAGAACGGTATGGTTCTTGCTACTACTGCGAAGTCTCAATCTACTTTTAATTATTGCTGTTGACACAGCATTTTGAAGATCATTGCTATCACACACACCTCCTATGCTACGCCGCGCTTTTAGTTACCGCTACGGTAAATATTCACGACAAATGTGGTTTGTCTGTGTGTTTTTATACTTAGTTCAAGTGTCATCATAGACTTCAGCTACCTTCTTGTGCACATTTATGCTACATGTCTACTCAAAAACGCAACGCTCATTAAATGATTTACCTGACAAGGTTACATTCCCAGTCAGGCAAACGATCCCTAAATAAACAACATTGGAGTCATTGATTTCCAGCAGTTTGACGAACACAATTTTATTGCAGGTGATCATTTCCATCTTCATGTGTCTTGATCGGCGTAGACTAATGTCTTCTAAAGTAACGTTTCCGCCTTGCCTTATATGATTGGGAAGTTATTAATTATAAACTCCAGCTTCCCAGATCCACGAGTAACCTACATGTCACCTGCTACTTCCCCCTCTCTTCATACATACCCCATATTCCAGAGCCATCCTGCCCAGGCAACGCCCGAAGGCCCCAACCCTCACAGACCTGGCTACGGCATGTCCCATGAGAATTGGGATGGCGTGCCTTAGTCGTTGAGGGAAGCATTTTATATTTCAAAATTAGTTTTCTCCTGTCCTCCGAGCTCAACACATCTCTCTTTTAAGTTTAGGCTAAGTTACATTTAAAATTCGAAAGTTGTAGTCACCTAATAAAGTTCAAGTTTGTATAAACCCTACACCTGGAGTTCGAGTCTTCATTATAACAAGAGCGTATCGTGTGCATCTCCACACCACAGATCACGATACGACATCAGCAGATCTAGATCGTGATAAATTATTGACTGAGAGGATAGCAACCACTGCAATTATATTCATTAAGCTGTCCATCCCCTACTTTGCCTAAGTAGAAACGGCGCATATAACTAGCTCAGTATTTCGCCCTCCCGCATGACGTTTTCTCCAATATCCAGCAACGATGCTATCGTTATAGCAGACGCAAAGTTACTGAATGGGATTTGAGAAAAGTAATGTCCGGCGTGCCAAACAGTTTGACAGGAGTGCTTTCACTGTCTCACTTCATCAGCATCCAAACCAAGCAGTAAGGACTTAATCTGCGTATTTACGGTGCGTGATGGTGTACGCAACTCTAGACCTAATGTTCTCGACATTACAAGCTGAAATAACAATAATCATGATTATTGTACTGTCACAGACTGGTTTCTAAATTATCTTTTGATTGTTGGGCGTGGCTGTCTAGAAACCTGCATCATGTTTATTTCGTGTGCAAGCTATATAAAAGGAGATTGGTTTCGGGAGATTGTCATTATGACTGTGGACTTGCGGAAGGAGAGTTGCAAAAATAAATAACTAAACCGTCTTTTGATTCCACTTGTGACATGTACCAAACAAAATAAAATGTAGTGTTTCTAGAAGCTTTATGCTGCAGGCGCTTTCTTCTGAAGCAGTAGTAATGGATGTGTTAACGTAACTGAGCAGCATTAAGTGATAGCGCCTCGCAAAATACCCTAAAGCTTATAAATTAATATGATACGGGTCATAACATATTGGCAGCGGGCGCGGGCATCACTATATAAATTACAAAACAATTGGCATGGCATATTGGCACACAGAACTTCTTGTTAAAGCAAAATGTGTGAATCATGATATTTACTGAAGTATCAGAACATTAGTGAGGGTCAACTTTATCTAATTTCATTAATCGATCTTAGTGTGATTATATGGTGTTTGCTGAGAATGACCTGGTATACCTTCAACGGTGTATGATTTTTTGGTGATATTTCAGCTGGAGATTAACACTATTTTCGACGTTAGATCATACCTTCTTTGTGAATAGAGACGCCATGTACTGTGCGGGGCGTCGGTATTTCTAAACCACAACCTTCTTCACTCCTTTAGCCCTTTTAATCTCATCCTCGACAGACATCAGGATCGAGTACATCTTTGGGTGCAGACCAGCAAATTCCTTGATGGGCACACCGGCACACTCATCTTTCATCTTTCCTAGCACCTTCTTGTTTACGTTACTGAACAAGGGATGGGAAGGATCGTAATTGCTGGTATCAAAGAGGTCACTATCTTCTTTCATGTTTGTATACATGTGTGGATCTCCAGAAGCAGCGAGTCCATGTCTGTGTGTAGCAGCCTAAGGTCGCTACCATATCTGGACTTCATTGTGTGATAATAGAAGTCGTACATCAGGTGCTTGGATAGGTCGAGTATGCACATGTCTACATACACCGGACAATTTAGAACCAAGCGGGTCTTGTGCATGTGCAGGGCGGCCAGGTCATCGTCGAATATACTTTATGTCGAGCATAGGCGGGACTGGCTTGCATATTTGTTTCTCTTCTGGCATTGTCGGGATGGTCCGGTATCTGTAGGTAGGGCGGCTAATCCACCCACTTAATACCCGCAGTAGGCAAAGGTTGTCTTATTGCCCACCTATACAGGTTGTTAGCGCCAAGGTACTGGATATAACTCACTGGCTCATCCTGCTCAAAGCCCTCTACGTACGGTTTATTAGCTTTTGCGTGGCGACGTGATACCATGCTTATGCCACCGCGCAGGCCCTTCTCAATGAATAGGGGTTTGTCATAGTCGGTGAGAAGCTTAAGCTCCATCCACAAGCGCATTCTATGAAAGGCCAGTATTGGTATAGTAGTGAGTTGAATCTAAGCCATACCGCTTAAGACAGGTTTTGCGGAATACATCAGCCAAGAGTAGTACATCTGTGCGCAGGTACAGGTCATGATAGTCGTCCATGTTTTTACACCCGAACACGTTCCAGACCTTCTGCGCATGCTCATAGTCTGCAGTAGAAATACCTTGCTCAGAGAGCTTGTTGTAGAACTCCTGGATAGGAAGCAGCGAGGCATCAAACGGCGTCGTTTCATCAGGCTCATACTTAGCCGTCACTGCAAAGGGGTCTGGGTTATTTGCAGACACCAGCTTGTCAAGCGAGGCCAGGAGGAACTGAGCACTGTCAATAAAGCGTAACTGTCCAATCGATAGGGATATATATTTCTCCATATTGTTTGGGATACAGTTGATCTTCCCTTCCATCTTGCTTATGGCCTGCTTCAAGAGGTGGGAGTCTTGGCCCCGTAGCTTTAGATTGCCTGCATTGTGTTTTGGCCCCCTGTAGTTACCTGTTATATGCCAATGGTCGAGGACGGAGTCCCCGCCCATTTATTTTTTGCACACATGACAATGGGTTGCTGCCACCACTCTTTTAGCCTTTCGCGTCATGCGCATGGGAACAGGGTTTGACTTAACTGCTTTAATCTTGAGCTCTTCCTGTTGCAGGGCTTGCAAGAATTGTTCCACAGTGTTGCCTCCTCTATACAGCACAGGGGGCTCGGTTAGACCATCACACCAGTCAACTACATACCCGTAAGCACATGGCTCATGTTCCTGTGTTTTTTGTGTGTTGCTCTTGGTAGGATCAAGTGCAGGGCCTGAAAATTTCACAGTGAGCGCCTCAAAGTTGGCGTAGATAACAGCTGCTTCTGCCAGTTCTGGAAAGATAACATGTTCTTCCCTTCTTCAGGCATATCCACTCGCATAGCAGTTAGCCCTATCCCCTACACTCAGGTTGTGCTCAGTGAGCATTTTATCAGTGGTATAACCATGTAGGTATCAGTCACAGAAGAACTTGCGGTGTTCGTATTTACTCTGATCAAACAGCAAACGGTTCAGATTTAGTATTTGCGTGTAATGAAACTTACCATCCTCCTCAGTCAGCATGAGGTTTCTACAGGGACCAGGCTGTTTACTGATGTGGAGTATGATAGTGAACTTCCCATCCCAGCCAAAGAATGTAAAGGCTACTTTACCATGTTTTTCTACCTTATCAATATGCGACACTGGTGTTGGATATTCTAGGCCTTTACCTTCCATCAGGGTTACCTGCCGCTGAATATTATATTTTAATGGTTGCTGTGGGTGTTTATCAACCGGATGCAGAGCCAATTCCATTGAATATAGAATGCAGTAGTTGTCAATGTTTTAATGTTTATGCTAGCTTTCTTAGCTGCCAGCTTACTCGCTAGCGATAAGTAGGAGCCACCTTTTAATGGCTGGTAGTTGGCAATATCAATCCATAGAGTTGTGACTGCCTCAAATTCCCAACCGGACTCCATAATTCGTCTACTTCTTCAACCGCTCTTGGATATTAGCATCACTCTGGACCAGCGCATCGTTTATATATTCTGAGGAGAGAACCACCTGCTGCTTATAACGCAATAAAGGCTCAACATACTCAGTGCTGCCATCATCGGTGTGTTTGGCGAGTCTTACTTTCAAGGCAAACTGACACTTGATTCCCCCTAGCTCTTCCAGCTCATCAATCAAAACTTTATGCATCTTCTGACACACGCATTTAAAATACTTCATAACATCCGAGCCAAGTTGATGAGAATCAGTAACATTCATCACTTATCCACGCAAATAGTTTTTCACAGCCCACTTAGTCTTCTTGAACTAAATCAATCCATAACTCTAAATGGAAATTTTATGACAACAACTAGACAACGATCGGAATTTGACTTTGTTGACAGCGCCACAGGATTTCTATTTTTATACAGTGGGAAAACCCCGTTCTTTATTAGGCTCAGTGTCGCCGTCTGGCGAGTCAGTGTCAGGCTGTTGTGAAGCAATTTTGGTAAACATGCCTTTGGTTGATTTTATCGAACCCACAATCCATACACAATCCTAGGTTATTTAACAACAGCATGTTTGATCTTATATCTGTGTAAGTTACAAAACTCTTGCATACAGGGCCTGTTACAGGCACTTATTTTCAAATACTACCATTATTTTGTATATATATATCTATTTGAGAATACTGTCCTGTGGCAACTTGGTTAAGGATGGCACCACAAGTAGCTCCTCCTTTACACAGCCACGGAGTGGTCCATCTAATAAATATTATAGTACAGGTTCACCAGGTTTAGTGACAGAGCTTCCAATCCGGTAGACTTTGAGGTACCACACAGGGTCAGTGGCACAGCGACGATTGTCTTGCTCTGACTCACCTCACTGGTAGAGATAGCAAACGCCAACACCAGAGGGAATCTTTTGTTCTTTGACCCCCAGCAGGCGACCTGGTATGACGGAAGAGGGCTTTTGTGTAACTCGATTAGCCTTTATAGCATCTTTTAGCTTTTTCCCAGTCAAGCAGGTCACCTCATTATTTATCGCAGAGACTACAGCCTGCAGTCGAGGAACCCACTCAGTGGATCGTTTTTCAGTATACCTTAACTCCACGGCTAATGGTGTCCAAAGAGTCAATTAAAACGTTCCATTATAGCCTGGTCTCGATGGATATTCAAACGGCCTCGCCTGACCGAGACTCCATGTTTTGCTAACAGCTGATTCATTGCTCCCATAAACTCCCGTCCGGGGTCGATCTGAAGTAGCTTAGGCCAATGTACTTTTCCTTGCTTGTATATCTTTTCGAATGCACCCGCGACCTCTTCAGCCTCTTTTGTAGTCAATGGCTCAGTTAGATACAGATTATATGAAGGACGATATAAAAAATTTGGAACGGAATTATAATATGGAGACTAAGTACGATGACCTTGTGGAACTAAAGGACATAGCGAGAGATCTGGAGGTTAAAAACGATGATCATATGGAGCGAGTGGAACGCCAAGACGAGCTTGTTAGCAAGTGTCACACGAGCTAGGGAAAGGCGCACTGTTCAAGTAGTGCGCTCGTAGAAAATATGAGGGTAAAAACTGTGTTATCAGAAAGTGATCTAAAAGGTGAGTGAAAAAGTCCGTCTATCAAACAGGCAAAACGAAAATACCATATAGCAGATCCCAGGGCTAAATATATTCGTACGGGTGTAAAGCCACCCTCAAGACCAAGAAAGGCTAAGGGCTAGTCATTTTCGGTGTAGACACCTTGGTCTATGGGCACACTAGTTTACTTACAAACGAGGCGCCTTAGGATGGGCAAAAATCTTGTATAAGCTGCCAAAGAGGAAATAGTGGTGGTGGGCCAAAACTGTACACGGCTTATTAAAAAGTAAACGCAGGATCACAATTTTATGTTTTTCAATTAAATATTGCTTCGAAATACAGTATCAAATCGAATTCGACAACTTTGCTGAACAAAAATAAAGCAACGGTAATTGCTACAACAAACCAAATGCTGAAATATATTACTTCTCCGCTTCCAATCATTGGTAATCTGTAGCTGACATTTCTCTACCTTTGCGTGATCAAAGTTTCCGTGAATAAAACGTTTCAAATACCTTGCATGCCACTTTGCCGTCGTTCTACGTTATTGAACCGCCTTCAGATTAAACAGCATAAAAGGACATATTTGCGTGTGCTTCCCTCTGCACACGAACTTCCCGATGTCCTGGCTGTAGTCATCTCGATATTTGTTATTCACTGGAGTCTTTACTATGATTATGGAGTTTAGCAACCCGGCACATGCGCAACAATAGCCATACCGTAAACAAGAATCGTGTGGCTAGATTTGTTTCGAGGGTTTTTGGTCATTGGCAATTCGATAAGTTTGCCGTAGCGTAAGAGTTTAATGGATACAACCTTGATTCAACAAATCCTTTCCATGAAATAAGACGCCGTAGTATGGTCCAATAGATTTTAAACAAATCTGTCGGCGTACTATTTAGGACAAATTCATTTGGCGTTCATCAATGCATAATAGGAAGCTTGAAAGAATATCATAAAAAACCGTGCGGCATAGTTACTTCAATGTAGTTCAGCCGGTACCCTGGCCCTGTACATTGTATTCCACTGCATATAAATATATGTTGACTGCTGCCATTGCTAAAGTACTTGGTGGCCACATATAGTACCGCTATTATTTGATGGTACTGGCAAAAGATTGCAAATCACATACCACAGTTTGATCACTGAATAAAAGCTCCCATAGTGTCCAGAGAGACTGTCGTTCTTTTTTGGTATGACTCAATTGGCCACCATGAATTCAGTGAACAAATTCCCAAACATGGCATGGGTATGCTCTGTTCGCCACAATTGAAAATACTAGGTAAATGTATTTAACTTGCATAAATATTTAATCAATATAAGGTAGTTATCAAAAATATCTCGGTCAATGTAAATATCGGCATATACAGATCAGTATAACGCTGTATCCTGCAGTACAATATATCTGATGACTGCAGGCGAATAGTGTGCTGCACGTCATATTGAAGCGCGTGCTTGAATGGGATGGTTACGAATGGGCATCGGGTGTTATGCGAACATCGCAATTTGTTGCTAGACAATGTTAGCTGATATAAACCAACGCGTTAAACCAAGACGTCGTATGCGTGCTGAATATAATTCAATGCAATCAGTGATGCATGATAATGAAATTACACATTAAATGATCATGTGACGCCCTGGGGCTTACTTATATCTTATAAACAGAAGGAAAGTAACAGTATAATATAGTTGCCAATGACATTGGAGAGTTACTATGTTACTTTGAGAGAGAGTTTTTCTTTTTTTTTTGGGGGGGGTGGGGGTTCCAAACTAGTTGTCCTAATGGAAGTATTGTGCAGGTGTCTTTGCAATGATCTTAGTTGAAGACTGATGCTTCTAAATCGAAAGGCGTAATAAAATATCAAATATATGCTCAGCCTCGACTGTCACGCATTAGTGCCGAATTGCAATTCCATTTTTCGACCTAAATACTTTTAGTTTCTGAGCGGAGATATGATGAAAGAATATTGAAATGAAGAGAAACGTCACAACAATTCACTACAGACGGAAGCATGACAGCTTATAAGTGAACAAGCCGGAAGCTAACATAATTTGGCCCGGCGAAATATCGATGCAGATTTGGGGGTTTTGCAGGTATGATATTATGTGCTTCGTAGTATTCGCACATATGGAGTCGACAATAAGAAGGCGATTGGATGTTGTAATAACCTCACAAATGCGAGTTTAAGTGTGCATGCTAAGTGTTTGAGCGGTCATAAGTGTACATGCTAATTCAACTCGTCGCCTAACAGGATATATGTCCACTTTGCCCTTTTAAACAAAAATGTTCTGACAAAGTCTTACCGATCTATGATTTCCAAAATAGATGATTAATTATTAGTACGTGCGATTGTGTAAAATATTTTTGCTTCAAAAGAAGTTGGGGCGTTTACTAGGAATCTCCATACATGCAAGAGTAAATGGTTAATAAATATCAACACAAAAATCAAATTGTCCAATATCAAATATTTCATGGACGAATGCATAATTTACGTAGACTTAATGTCTTTTAGTCGCTTGCTTGCATTCCGTTAATGGTGTATTACTGGCTAGATTGTCCAATCACGCCAACATTTGGGCCGTAGTTTAGTGCACTTTGCAACCTGCTATACTCTTGTTGTCGAGGCTTTTTGCAAAGTCAGAAAAGTAATTTCACCAACACCATACTCAGTTACCTCTTAATGCAGGTTACCTAAACTGTTTGCTTGACAAAAGACATTTTGTGTTCTGATGCATCTATTACTATTATGTAATAGCCAGGGTGATCGTTTTTGGATGCTTCTACACCGTTCATAGCAGTCTTTGCTTTTCGATATTATTGCTCAATAAACATTTCATGCAGTCGACAGAGCTACATGGCTCTTCGCGGGAACAAAACGCGTTATACTAAGGGGTGATGTAAATTATACTGAAATCTCAATCTGAAGCGGATTAGGTAAGGGTCTCAAATGGTATATTATGTCTGCGATAACCCATTACAAGTGAATTGGTTTCGGCACCACTTGTGCTATTTGCACAGTCGTCGCGACTGTAATTCCTGGGAAAAGCTATAATTCAGCTGAAAGACAACTTCATGGTCGCATATCCTACCAATAGAAGCATGCAAATACGGATTGACGCTTTGTATAAACATTAAAATGCTATTGCAAATATGGAGCTGCCTCAATAAAACCTATCGTTTCAACATAACGAATACATACATGACCTGCTGAAAGGTCGCTCTAATTGGCATCTCGAATAGTGTCATTGTGAGAGAAATGATTGTAAAACGTATCACTGCTTGTCTGGTGGCAGCCTACTTAAACGTCATTCTCAAGGTGCACTCATGGAAGAGCTCATCTCACGAACAGTGTTGAAACAGCTAGGCGTGCCGAAATACATGCCATTGTCATTTCACATTTACGCGAACTTATTGTGCTTTTTAGCCACCCTAGCTGTATAATTTCTGTTTATTTGACATATATTTGATCAGTTTCAATAAGCAGATTTGCATCTGCTGATAAAGTTTACATGAAATAAAATGAAATCAGCGTACGAATCGTTCAACCAAACAATTTGTCCTTCGTCGGAGCTATCGATTAAATAAAGTGTTCTAAAGTACAATTCAATAACACTTTTCCTATGTAAATGTAAACATATTCTTATCTTGATATCGAAGAACTATGTCGACGCTTTGTTCAATGATATAAATGCATACTGGTCGTTACAAGCATTTGCGAGTTAATTGAAATTTTGCCTATCTTACATTCTTGAAGTTACCAGGTACCATATGTACAGCATCCCCGAAAGACTTGTTAATTCATCGAGGTTGAATGAAGTTATAACACACCGATGTGTAAATATTGCCCAATGCATTATCAGATATTGCTGAGAGCATACCTGACATTCGTGATCGTGGACGAGGAGCAGCTCCGTTGTATGTGTAATTATGTGATCTATGCCCGCCTTTAACTACTCTATTACCATTTTGCATTACATTAGGCTATCATAGAATTTATTTCAATGGATGTTTATTCAATTGCTAGATTAAATAAACAAGGGAGTTACATGCTTGCTAACATTCTGTATTTTTCACAATCACTATATGGTGTATATAATGTTAAGACATATTGGCTATTGTATTTGCCCACTTTTAGGGTCATTGAAACCCGAGACTTGCTTGAAAATAGCTTCGTGGTAATAGACATTCCTGTTGTTCGAGAGAAATTTCAATAACGCAATTAGAGAGGCTTTTGTCAATATTGTGCGATACAGGTTATGCAGACAATTATATCCGTCAGTCAGCCTTTCTCCTTAAATGCAAGCTATTTTTATCCATGTTGACACTCTCAAATATTTTTCAATTTTTCTTTGCGGTAATTATATTCTAGCAGAGTTTTAGTGCTGGTCGTAGAAGCGTTAAATATATACTTGAGTTATGACCTCTCCAAGGAGTCTTAAATTGGGGTTTTCTAAGGAAATGTAAAGGGATTAAAACTCTTCGAAATATACCGCCGTGATGTCTGCCCACATTTATGTCGTTGGTTCATGTTTCATAGCCGTGATATAGTTGATGCATTTGTCAGTTATACACCCATCAAGCCATGAAAATCAATAGGTTTGCGGTATCATATTACACCATTCTGTTAAGCGATTTGAACAATTTAGTGGAAATGGACCTGGGTTACGTTGTCGTTAAGTTACATCAGCTAGCAGTAGCTACCATAATATTAACAACAACATATGATGTGATCTCACTTGTCATATAAAAACATATCCACTTTGTATTAGGTCAAGATGACTGTGATGTTTGCATAGCGTTCCTTGAGTTCAATAGCAACTAATTGGCCTTTATTATTTGCTTGAATAGTAAAACCGCATTTGTCTTCTGTATTAATACTGACCATACCGCCTTTTGAGTCTCTTTCGTTTACCTATTGAAGCTGGCTGGGGCCCGTACTGGTATAATGCATCGTCGTCTACTTACGTCCATTGAATCAAGTAGCTATGCTTCTATAGTTATGAAGTTATGGAAATAAACATTCAGGGATATTTGTTCACTCTCAGAAAGAATGACATGGGAACATTTAACGTTTCTGAAAATTCGGAGCTCAATGGGAGATTTGCGTTGAACAGTATTTATGTTACTTATCTGCCAGTTAATGCCATCGCATGCATGTTATCCGTTTGTTATCTGGTACTGATGTTATTATGTCATCTTAGTCAGTTGATAAGCGCTGAACTGCTCTGCGTTTATACTGACGAGACTGTTTGCTTTAACTTTCAATGCATTTGCTTGACCTCGCTCTTAGCTAAGGTAATACGATAATGTGCATTAGATTTGGCTATTAATTGATTGGTTATGTGAACTATGATGCTGGTACGTATGAACATTTTGCGCCATTGCCGACTAGCATTAATCGTATATAAAACAAGTAACTGTCACCCTTCGAATGAGGCTCTATACGGCTGTCAGGTTTCTTATGTTAAAGCGGTCATTATGGTACATAACCTGCGATTGCCTATCCACACAATGTACTAGGCTGCTAAATTATTAATATCCTATCGAATAGACAATTGTCAAGATATAATATGTCCGTCAGCGAAACGGTTTGATATTGTTACATGGCCAATAACGCTAATCGAAAGAGAGAATTATAGGTTTTGCTAAATATTCCATAGGCGGATCTGACAGAGAAATTACAAAAACAATTACCTAAATCGAATCATTTGTGTTGGAACGGTCACGGGAAGCAGCTGAGGCTGCGCAGGCATTCATTTATTTTACTTATGTCGGTTCCCCGTTAGGTATTATCGGGTTCTATGAAGGACAGAGCTATAATTACCATCGATATACGATATTATGGCTTGCGATATCTGGGAGATAGTGATTTTAAATAAAGAATGTTTATCACAATAAATGGAGCTTAAGCTACTGATCAGAAAATAAATTCGCCACAGGTAAATATTACAAATCGGAGGGCAGGACTAATAAAGCAATATATATTCCAGTTAAGCAGCATATCAAATGTCTAGTAAATACAGACTAGATATATTTATAATAATAATAATAATTTTTTTTTGCGCAATATAACAGAAACGCTGTTTCGGTGCGCTGTTCATAAAAATAGTAAATAGTTACTTAAAAACATTGTTGATTTATATGTGTAAAGCACTTATAAATCATTTATGACCACATGATTTATTATACGCATTTGTGAATAAAACAGTCTTAAGCTTCTATTTGAACATGACTACAGTCTGTGAAATACCTGCAGTAAGAGAGTTCCAGAGTCATGCACGTTTTACTTTAAAGGAGCGGCTATCATACTGGCGGAATCTTTGTACAACTAGTGTCCAAGGATCTGAAGCTGACCTTATTTCTCTTCTCGGGTTGCAGGTGATGAACTGATTTTTAAGGTACTGTGGGGCTGATGTTGTGTGCTATGTAAATCATGCTGAGATCTTGTAAGCAATGCGCTGTTTTACAGATAGCCAATGAATATTTGAAATAATCAGTGTTATATGTTCTCGGGCTGCGGTGTTTTGTGCAACCAGTAATTATGCTAGGGAGGTATCTGGCATGCTAGCCAATAATCCACCGTAGGACAGGGCAATAGTAGTACATTGTGATAAAGTGCGTCAAATGCAGCACTGAAATCCAGCAAGCCTAGGAGCACATCGTCACCCTTATCTAGGATATAGTCCATATCTGTTTTGGTTTTGATGAACACTGTCTCAGTGCTGCAACCTATATGAATGATTGAAGATCATCGTGAAGGTTTTGAAGAATTATGTGCCGCACTAGCTGTTTCGCTACCACCTTCTCCATGATTCTCCCAAGAAATGGAGTATTCGATATTGGGCGGAAGTTTTTGAAGTCATTCTCGTCAAGCCCAGCCCTTTGTAGAGTGGTGTAACTTGAGCTGTTTTCAGCAGAGAGGGCACAACAACACTTGCCAAAGTCAAGAGCAAAGCATCCAATAAACGGATCTTGGTAGCATCTTTTCCACACCTTGAATCGTCTGGAGAGAGAGGAGACACTTTAATCAACTCTCTCAGCCCTGTACAATGTATTATTTCTGTGCTGACGTCAACGAATGAACAATATTCATAATGTAATTTAAAGAGATATATCTCCGAAACCTACCAATATAATCAGCCCGTCCTTATGCACATATATTGTTTCTAAACATTACAAGGGATTAGCTGCATTTCACCTACCTATTGAATAAATTGGCGGTGCATTTATTTTTCATAAATATATAAATGTCATCTAATTTGGCTGTCACCGTCAACTTGCCAGCATGAATATGATTATGAGGTGTTGATGACCTTTCGACCATTGATATTTAATGCATATCAAGACTTCAAAGTACTTCCTACAATATATTATTCTGTTTTAAAAGAAAAGAATTTGGCTCGTCATTCTGATATTACTACTATGGAACGTATTGCTAGACGACGGCTACTTATTAATTGTAAACCTTGACCACGAATGACAGTGACATTAACTTGTTAAAATATCACACAACTTACAACATCGGTTACTCAAACAAGACTAACGTTTCACAGCATTACGTTCAGCTACATACGACGTGTAAGTGGCAATGAATAATTATAAACGTACTACACTGCCAGGGCGTATGTACACGGCGTACTAACGCCTGGCACGCGGCCTTTTTTGCCAACAATCGTTTGGTGCTCAGGTAATGCGTACGAAACAATTCGCTTATACTTGCAAACGTGAATACGATATACGTCTATGCAACTATTTTTAAGCAAACAAATTAGTAGTCGAATGGATATGGATTAGTCACAATTCGCGGAACGCGGTTTGATCTAATCATCTATTTTAATGTATGACATCTGCAATAATCAATGAAGCCTGAGAAGTAATAGTGCAATATTGGTGACTGATATGTCGCAAATTATATTATTGCAAAGGAGTAGTTGAAATATATTCAAGATGAAGTGAATGTGCAGTGGTGAATAAAAAGACCACTACGTTATCTCACTCGTTCTACAATCTGGTACTCCCGCTAACGCTATAAAGCATTTTGTTTGTGATATCGTGAAAAGTGTCCGCAAACCTTGGTGATGGCGTTTATGTGCGATTTATCATTTTGTCTTCGCAAGATTCATCTTTGCTAATATATCCCAGTAACCTAAGATTTACTATCTTGTTGCAGACTGTAGACTCTGAGGTATGTCCAGTTGTAATGAAAACAACATACATCGAACGTGTTATTTCTATTTACGAGCGAGTTATACATACGCAGTACGGCAACTTCATGGAACACAATACATGTCCTGATGTCACTAAATATCTTTTAAATGCGCTTCGCAACACTTATATTCCATTTCACGAGGAAGATGTATATAAGTGATGCGTTGAATACGATAAATTTAGTGCATATCCTGACATATATGTACCCTTATACGCGTTAATTGGATTGTTGATGCCACGTGACCTTCAATTAATTGATTGCTATAAGACAATTTGACATTATTCTCTGTAGAAAAACATGTTGCTACATAAGAATTTCGAAAATCGAATTGCTAGCAACTAGGCCTGTGCCAAACGGTTTTCCAAGAACAGGACGTCAATAGATATATCTAGATAATAGCTACAATTCGCAGCTACTATGCATTAGTAGACATAATGTCCCTGACATCACATGTTTAATGTCAATTGTCACTCAAATTCGTATCGTTCACTCCGACTGTAGGTTGCACGTGTATTTCCAGGAGCAACATGAAACTCAGCAGTGCTTTATCGATCTGTATTATGCCGTCTTGGAGGATCTTCGCTGTTAAGGTTGGATCATGCTCCACATATGTTTGATGGGGTTTGGTTGCCCTGAACTCACCATAGGTAGCCATATTGCAATGAACACAATCGTGCAAATACGCTTAAGGTACATATCTGGTCATATTATAACTCGTAGTTTCTTGAGAGAGAAACGCATGCTGTGAGAAAATCATAGTTGCCATGTTCAGTTCTAAGGCATCACATTAAAGCATAAGGTGTACCTGATACTGAAAGCCACATGCCACGTGCTTTTCAAGATGTTTGAACTTTACACACAAGCAAGGAGTTAACAGCAGTGAGGGTATGTCAGAAACTTTTAATCATCTGTTGAAACATGCGGTGGAATATGCGAGTGAAACTTCAATGCAGGTGAACATCAAGCGAGGCGATGATATTGATTGCATTTGAAGTGTGATGGGCAACTGCAAATGTCATAATTGATTCTAAACTTTGTGTAACATCCCTATATCATCGGTGCTGCAGTCACGTGCATAATGAAGGATTAATTGCGCCGCATCAGTGATTTTCCATGAGCATCCCTATGTGGGCTGGATCGGCACCTCTGTGCAGCGATTAATTAATTGCATCGATAAATTATTTGCAGTCTTTTTGAGCCGCTCCCAAGGTGTCTAGATTGCTTGCTGCAATGGCCTCTTTACATGTATAACATTGTAAATAGTTAACAACAGTGTATAAAATGGCGGATGTACAGGATGGTTTATTGGTGTATTTTTTACTATTGATCAGGAAAACATGAGGTCCAAGTTTCTAAACAATAGAACCTGTATTAACTATATTGGCGACTTGTGTGATTTTCGAATTGTACCTACAAATAGATGCTTATTACGAAAGGATAAAATGTTGCTGCGCTATCAACTAACGCACGGAGTCAGCAGCTTAAGCAATTTGCTGTTATACGAGGCATTTGAATATAAGCAATCGGCTACATTGCGTTTACTGTGGTTCCCGGTAACCCTTTTTTTGCGCAGTGTGAAGCAGCAATCCATCAATCAAATGAATGGAACTCTGATTGTAGCCAGAGGGAATATCAATAACCGCTGGTACTTTAGTATTATATTTTTGAAAAAGCAGCTATACGTCTATATACACCTTGGGGCAACCCGAAACACGGTGTTTGCACACGTTAATATGTGCCAAAGGGGAAAATGGCTAAAAAACTAATCGAAATGAACCGAGTCTTAATGCTGTAGCACATTTGACTGAGACTCTTAACTGACATATTATGTATTGAATGGAGACAGTGGCTGGTGAAATTCTACTTGTGGGACTCGTGATATAATTTTTGGAGCTCCCAGATTTCTCCGTACTAGGCTTATAAGCTAATTTCAATTTTAAGGCTGATAATTTTGAGTTCTACAACAATGACAGATTTTCTCTAATTGTAATGTTCCCGAAGCAAAGTGCCAAATGCGAATCAGAAGCACCTATAACTGGTGACCTCAACATATTGTGTAACATGCACATTGTACAACTGATAGTGTCGTTCCGTGTTGTCATATCGTTATTGTCCCTCACTAAGAATTTGCAGGTCTTACCTTGCTATTAAACTCACAAAGTGTATTTAATGTGTAGAGGTCACCTGGCGCCTGTATACGATGAATATCAACACCTGGCCTATACTTTATCACCCCCTCTCATAAAGTGGTGCGAATAACTAAGGTCTGGGGAAGGGTTGATCACTTTAAGGGAAGGTTGAATATCCCGGATTCCCAACGCCCTGCCCAAGCTGGTACAAAGTCGACGTACTTTGAAGCTTTAGACATATTTTCAAAACCGTCACCCCAAGTTCCAGCGGCATATGCACAACAACATATGAGGTTGTTCTGGGATGGGGCGTTGCGAATGTACCTGGCCCAATTAAGTGTAGTATGGAGCTGGGACGTTTTACGTGGCATTATTGACAGCTACAGCGATTTGGCTAACGGTACTTGGATACCTGGCCAATAATATGAATTGTCCAGTCGGTGAGTATGATTGTGACTATCTTCGGCTTGCTGTCAACAAGGATACTCTGCCGTACCTCTTGTACTTTAACAGCAGGCGGTGGAAGCCGAGAGAACACTACAGGCTACAGCTGAAATATCAAGCTTTGTAAATACATGGTTACATAGGTCGACAATATTTCAGGTTTATGTCAGTCGACGTGAAATGCTAACAACGCGGTTGTGTATCGAAATATATTCATAATCGCTACAGATTATATATCAATGACATTGACATACACAGCAGTGCAAATAGATAACTTGTGGAAAATATCATGCAAGCAAACTGAAAGGGTGCATTATTATCAATTGAATCGCTTTAGTTATTGAAGTAAATGATAGCCATCGCAAACTGTTCCAGTGCCGATAGAAAAATAACCATATATAATAACAGTAATCGAATCATTTGGAATGAGGCTTTCACGGGAAGTAGCCCCTACAACATGTGCATTACAACGTTAACTTGATGTACTGTCTGTTTTTCTAAATGATGCTTCTAGTGGCAAGCATGTCCATCTCTAGTGGCAAGCAAGTCCGGTTATCATTGTGGATAACTTGAGATATCTGGTCGCGATCAAGTTGGGTCCCGCAAGTATCCATCTAGGTTACCTAGATCAACCTTTATTGTGTCCGACTTCTGGGAAACACACTTGTAATCTAATCATCCTAATATGATATTATTGCTTCAGCTTTCTGAACGAAAATGATATGCAGTCACGTTTCTTTATATTAAAGTAAATAAATCTCAAGCTTTGCAATTAATTGATATGCTCGAATGTATGGGCCGAATATTTAATCAACCTATCAAATATCATATGATGCCCTGTGGCAACAGGGGATTTCTTAATTTGTAGGTTGTAAGAAGTATTGTTATTGCAAATATTTTAAGATGGACTGGGTATATTTCATTGCAAATATTTGTAATAACGCATGAAGGTAGTTTTAACATGTCGAGTTTGTAAGTACAGTATGGGAGTTATGAAGTCATAGCAAAGAATTTATAGATTCGCTAAGAGAGCTCACCCATGCCTTCCGCCCGTGGAAATATACGAAGACGCCATCTATTAGCTGAGGAGTATTAACATAGCGTCTTGTCATAGCGTCTCTTAAAACCACGTAGAATTCTCCGTTCAATTTTGGGCTGTTTTCGCCTCCACCAATTAGATGACTCCATATCTTCATCCTTTGTTGGATTTCATGGGTTTGTCGCCTGATGATGGTTGTGTTTTTCTTACAATTTATATTCGTCACGCAGCTTAGCGTAGCTATGAACTCTTTGCTCGAGACTTTCACATGCCCCTGACATCACCCCAGGCCAGTTTCCTCACTCAATACTGTTATTGACAGTTCAAAACTATCACCCGCAGTGCGGACATGAGTGATCGAGGATAGTAAACTGCACGGACGCTGTTAGAGACAAACTGTTTTCGATAGGTGTACCCAAGACCGGGTAATTGATCGAGTTGACATTTATTAAATAGTGTACTTGGTATTTTCGCTACTAATAAGCCTATTGTTTTGGCAACAATCACCACAGAGCCACTCGAAGTGAGCCCTCTTAGCATAGCCATAAATATGGTCCTAGTCACTCAATATTACTGTGGAGAGAATGTCAATGAAAGATGATCTGGAGATTGCTTTGGAATTACAAACGCCTCGAACGAGACTGCGATGCCAACTAGAACGAACAATCTGGTATTAAAAAAACCCATCATTGATAGGTGCTGAAACTCATGTTAACTGATAACCCCACGTCGTCTAAGACAGCTTTCAGTTGGTCCAAGGACGTTAGATTAATCATGAATACAGCTTTGATTGCAGCTGTGAGGCATGAAAATAACTGCTGGCGTACCAATGAAAGACCGCATTGCCGTTTTGTCCAAGAGGTGGCAGCACAGAGCAATGTGGTCCCAAGCTCGACCGGAATTTATCGCCTCAATGGGCTTCACGGGTAATTTATAAAAATACATGGAATCAAGCACAGCATCTTTGAATGGGTCCCTGATAGAAAACCCCAACTCTGCAACCATAGCAGAAATAAAGTCATTGTCACGGGTCCCTAGCACAATCTCCACGAGGTGACAAAGTCAACTGTTTGCACAAACAACTGGCCCTGAATCTGGTATAAATAGTCATGCTGGCTGATGAGGGTCAGTTGAATGTTCACACTGACACAGAGACAGGAGTGGCTTGTTTGTCTCTGGTTTTGTAGGAGCACTTGACCTCAACAATCAGGTCATCAGACACAACACCATCTGGTGAGCATGCTAGGCAAGGTGAGTTTGGGACTCAAGCCCCAGTCAACCCGGCATATTTCCTCGGAGCCACAGGGTTTTTATGGATGCCGTGGTTAATGGCTTCGACACGAATCTGATTGACGACGGTCAGTGACTTTGCCTTTCGGACCATGTCCGTTTTGATTGTGGTTTTGCATATCGTAACTAACTGGGAGGACTACAACCTCTTGCATCTTTCCACATGCCAAGCTTTATTACTGGCTAGTCCCAGAAATTTGTCCCTCACCTCTTGGATTTGAGTCTTAATGATGTGGGTGAAGCCTTCATGCTGGAGGAATTCATCTTGTGGAGAAAGTTTTAAGAAATCGTGGTCATTGACAATGCCATATTGGTTTGCTGGGGAGATGACCTCAGCTCTGAGAATTGACAGGCGATCGCGGCTTCAGCTTTTTTTTTAATTATTGAAAGGTCAAAAGACCATGCTTATCCGTAAGTGATGATTTTCCCCAAGGTTGTCAACGATATAACTCAAAAGGTTCGGTCAAAAATAACGCAGGACTCGACGTTGCGCAATCTTCTATGTAAACAGTGTGTATTTGACTACCGGAAACAGGAGAGGGACCCCAATGCTCTGTGCTGTCGCGTAGCGGATAAAAACTAACTCGCGGTCTCTCTTGGCTTCGTCGTCTTTATTCAATCGTGGTGCACCTATGATACCATCAGCGTGACAAATCATCGATATTAAATGTGTCGAAGTCATTTACCTTCAGGTCGTACAGCAACGGCCTTGGGCCATTATAAATGATGCTGAACCACATGCGCCGGCGTTACTGGCCTACCGTATTTAGTAAAATGATCGGTCCGTGAACTCATAACAGCTACTTCATGTAAATGTACAGTCTCTTTGCTGTACTACACAGCCCAATGTAGAGAATGTAGATACTCAGAACTTATTTTAATCAAGCAATGATTGCGTAAGCCTCATTCGATATATGGAGAATCATGTCACTGCACGTATTGAGCACCGATGAATTGACTGATATGTCTTTATTCAACGTTCCAATAAAATGTCAGTGCATTATTGCGGTATGCGCCTGGAAATGAAAGTAGTAGATATCTTGTTAACGGAATTAACTCAAACAGCCACCTAAGTATATTGCAGCATATTCAAACATGTACACAACGATATCTTATTGTTATATTACTCTCAATGCGCAAAAGCATTCAGTCGCGTAGGCATAAATTGGCTTTATCCTCTTGCCTCCAACGTTGTGTCCTCAGTATGTTATTTCCGGCTTCTGGGATTTTTATGAACTTACTAACATCACTTTGTGATACCGTAGAAATCAAACTGGTAATGATAGCGATATGCATTTGAGTATTTTGATGAAGCCAATTGGGTTGAATACCTACCAATCAGCAATTTTGTCTAACAGTGATCGAAGCAGCTGCTTATTGAAATTCATATCAACATGGACGAGATATGATGCGATCACAATTATGTATCACATATTTAACGCCTGCAATCACCATTGCATTAATCAGCCGATTTCGATACAATGAGGGATCGAGTCATACTCAGTATTTGGGAAATCTACGTCTATCAAGAGATGAAATAATTTTCGTGTCATGAACGCTTCTCAGTTGATGCCTCAAGCCGCTGGTACATCAATAGCCTCCGCCAAATTTAATAGTTATGCTCCCTTGATCAGGATCTGGAAGATAACTCATCCAGTACAGTTTATCAGCTCTATGAAACACGTCTGTGCTACGATTCTAGCAATCCATTGTCACTCTAAGATCCTAAGACTTGACAAGAAAATGCATTAGTTGATGCAAAAAGCATGGCATGCGCCATTTTCACCTCAACACTATGGAGCTATCATGATGAAGTCGCCTACGATTTGCAGGCTGTCGCTGCTTATATCTTTTTGACACATTTTAAGTAGGATTTATGGAGTGATCGAAGCATCAGATATGAGCAATTAAATGTCTGATAAAACCAACATAGTATGATCGCTCTTTGGCCTAACTAGTTTCCGATTGGGCATACAATCCGTTACATTAACGCTCGACATATAAAGCGAACACAGTGTAATGCCAATTCGCCGACTGCAAAGTGCTGTAGATGTACATATTGCTGTATTTGAATCAGCAAAGATGCATATGGATGCATTTAATATGCACTTTGCTTTTAGTCCTATGCTAGATGTGTAATTTGTAAGTAAAGCTGATTGTTTTAGCAAAGTGATAATTGATATTTCTCCTAAAATGAGCAGTTCTTTTTAAGTTGTCTGTCTTGTTTTCTTGTAAAGTTCTCTGACTGTGAACAGAGTTAGATACGGATTACTGGAAGACGGATATACGACGCTGCTAGCACAGGTGAAAATCAATATATTGACGCTGCATACAAAGAAATCAAGTGTAGCTTCATAATAATCACCTATTGCGTTAGTATGTTGAATACAATTAGCGTTAGTGCATTGCAAGGCATCATAGGGCATCTTTCTATAAACAAGTAAATACTTCAATGGTCGTTTGAACCCCTCAATGTTAAATACACTAACATATTTCAAAGAAAGCATAGTACGTTATTCTTATTACTGTACCGGCAAGGCAAATGGTCAACAGGTACAGCGCCTGCTAAAATCACCGGATTGACCTTCGTGTAAAAAGCAATATGCGGCAATACAATGAAATCTAATACGATATACAATAAAGTGATTAATACATGGCTTGCCATCCGAGAACAGTTATATATATAATCCGCGGGTGAACATTTAATAGATAAATTTAATCTCAGACTTCGTGCGCCGTGGGTTAACTCATCTTAGGTCAGTTATAAAACCTCCTCCAGTAACAGCTTGCTCCACGTCATTCTTAAGCTCAGTATTCACGTCTTGATTCCCTTCAAACCATCTTGATACAGGTTTGTAAATCCTACTACACGTTGAGTTGCATAGTATTTATATAGAGATGGGACGCATTTTTGGCGTGGTTAATATTGCTATTACACAAGAGCTGTTACAATCATAAGTCAGTGACCGTATTCCGCAATCAAATGACGTATTGAAAGTAAGGGAACACCTACCATATAGTCGCCCGAACAATAACAGTTGCTCAATGCCCTCTGATGCGCCTACTGCAGTTGTATCGCCGAATTGGTTTTGGAGTAGGCACCGCTTCCCTGTAAACACCAATGTTCTTGAGGTAGCAAATGATTACGATTTCGCAGTAATGACTAAATGTAAGCTACGCAATTAAATGCATACCCGTTAAAAGTAAACTACAGGGACGTTCACTTGTTATCCATAGCCACTTATGACGAAATGGACAGATACAATCATGAGCTAAAATTTATGACATTATTCGATTGAACTTGTGTCTATATTTCTTACTTGTTACTTGTTACGTTTATTCCAAAAACTAGGTGATAATACCGCATCGAATGAAATATTTGAAGACAATTTCCTTACTTCCTGATTTGAGAATGATAGTTAGGATATCATCCAAAACAGGTGGCGTTCTTGGTGTGTGAGAACAACGTCAACAAAAAACATTACAAGGGAGCGACAAAGTGGTGTCAGTACCACTAGGACGCTGCATTCACCAGGGCTTGTCTTCTGTAATTCGTATGCCAGTTTGTACCACTAGCATATTCACACCTTGCTTGCATGGCGCCCGATGTTGAGGCAATTATTTTGTTGTGTCTCACGATTGCATTTAATACGCTGATCATCTTATCAACCAAAAGACAGCAGAAAATACCCGAGTACATTGCATCCTTATCATGCATTCCCATAACGGTTACTGTGGCTAAACTGTGTTATCCCTCATCGTCGCAGAAGGATTATGACGCCATACCACTCCGGCAAGCGTAACAATTTTCATTATTTAAGACTATTACAATAAGAAGCTAAGCATACATCCAAGGATTGCATTGTGTCTTTAGTGTTTCTGAATTGCCCACATCCATTGACTTTTACTTTTCCAAAGTTACAAACAAGCTACAATTTCAGAAAATGAATTTTGCCAGAATCCAGTAAATGATGTGTTTACGACTGCAGCCCAATTCACACGTGTCTCTGAAGGTCGATGAAGTGAGTGAGCGATGAGGTCGAAAAGGGGCCTCGTTATATGCAATTAAGTACTGGGATGGGCAAATTTCCGAGCGTCACTAATATTTCTCCTTATTTCTACACTTGGGCTCCCTCACCTAACCTGGTGTCATATCTGACCGTATTTTATACAAATGTTTGGCGCAATTCAATGTTCCCTATCAATGTCAAACTTTACAGTGCATTACATCATCTTCTGCGTTCTCCTTTGGCGTGCTTTTATGCAAGTTTTTTAGATAAACTGGTTAACATGAGTTTCCAATTTGTATGTTACACTGGATGCTTTGTAAACTTACACAATAATCAAGGGCATATAATCAATAGTGTAAGTTGGCAGCTGCTGGCGCAATACATTGAACCTCTATATAGGTAACATTGTCCATCTAACATCACGTGTACAGGATAAACAATATAGATCTGGCTAATCACAGATTAGACCAGGCAGTGTATCCCTTTGATATGCCAAACACTGCTGCAAATCAGCTGGCCACCAGATCTAATTGTACTGCTTTTAATGAATCCCTGATAGAAAAATACCACCAAAATATATCTGCAAGTTTATGTGACGATGGTCAAAGCCCTGTCAAGGAAAAGAATACCAAGAGATGTGCAGGGCAAACGGATAATGCTTTGTCAGATTATACACACTTTACAATATGGATAATTTGATTCAGACCGTCTACATAAGCAGTATTAAGCCGCGCTGGATGCTGCAGATTATATCCTATGATTATATTTGATATCATGTATGATCAAAGCTGTTATAGTTTACTATCAGGAATTCTGAACTCTGAAACATGCTGTGATTAAATCATTATTAAAACCCCAAACGAATGCATCAACTGATTTTCGACAAAGTTTATGTTTTGATTTAAAGATAAAGTTAATCTTAACTGTCATTATCACTTGGGAAGAGGCATTGTGACCTTATCATGTTATTGGTACTGTGAGAGATGCATGTTTCTTCTAATGATATATGCTTAAGTGCAATTTTAGTTTGAGGCAGAATTAGCACATGACTTTTAGTAGTAGAGAGAGGATAACTTTGTATGCGCAGCTAACTAAGCATTAAGTCATAGGCCATAATATGATTTTACGTACGCTCACATTTATTGGCAATTCAAAATGTGTGGCTATTTTGATGTGTAGGTGTTGACTTTAACGAGAATTCAATAACATTTTGTTAAGTGATCGCTCATAGTAAGAAAGTGTACCCAAATAAAACTAAAAATATACATTTAACTGAAAATATTTAGTACCTTCGAGTATCTTGTTTGTTTCGAGATTGACCAGCTACAAATGCTAACAATGTTGTCACAATTGATAGGATTGTTTGGGTTAAGGGTCTGCGACTTCGTGTGACGTGCATGTGATCATGAAAATATCAAATTATTTATCTGCGACTGATCGTCAAATGTATCATGTCATGCTAACTCCGTGATATGGTCATCATTTACCACAAGGCAAACAAAGCGGAGGTGACAACTAGTACCTTATTGAAGGAAACCCAACGGTGAATGTATTAGTTCAAATCAAAAGGGTTGCGCTTTCGAAAAACGTGGTTCGAGTACTTCTTTCTCATCTACTCTAAAAAGTGACTTCAGTATAATCCCCAACGCACAGTCACCAGATGGTCGTATATGTCTCACATAACCGCACAATATTTCGGCCAATGCATATTCATGAACGAACTGACCATATCAATCAATAGTAACGGCCAGTGTGTTGTCAATAAAGAAATGTTACATTGTGATAACAATGTTTGCCATGGAATTATACACTTACCCGATTCCCGGAGCTGAACTTTGCCGAAGGATGCTGAAGGATGCCATGCCACGATTTCATGCCAAAGGGAGGGAAAAAACAACATGATATACATATTTTTCACCAGGTGGGTGGCATCATAAAAAGTAGATGGATACCTAATACTTATGTATATATCTAGTCAATTCAGCCTACAATACGATGAAAGCGCGTTGTCATCTTTACTACCGGTAAGCCGATACTCCAGGGTTACACAACGGAGGCTTTATGAAGCCCTCTCGTTTTATGCGATCTCAACATAGATGTACAAATTTGGTTGCGGAAATTTAAGATGTTCTTAACTACTTGAATCGGCATGTTTTATTCATACACATAATGCAGTATCAAAATCCAAGACGACAATTATACAATGCTGCATGTGACTTGCTTAATAATTGCCCAACAGTCGTTTAGTAGTATATATAGTGGGGTACTGGCGCAATACCCCCCCCCCCCCCCTATATCAACTACTGATTATTTGGCAGCTTATACAACATTTTTTCTCACTCTAGGGCGCCTCGGACCCGCCCCCTTAACGGGGCCGAGGGGCTAGTTTGTAAATAAACTAGTGTGCCCATAGGCCAAGGTGTCTATGACGATGGTTTGTACAAGCTCGTGTGGCACCTGCTAACAAGCTCCTCTAGGCGTTCCATGCGCTCCATAAGATCATCATTCTTAACCTCCAGATCTCTCACTAAAGTCATCGTAATTAGTCTCCATATCAACCACAACATCACTCAGTTCTTCCTCCCGATCTATTATCTTTTTGATAATCTGTATCTAACTTCAACTCTTTGTGGCATATTCCGAGAGGTCGGCGCTCTGGACAGTGCTTACCGGGTTTTGCCTAGGTCCATAAATACTCGAGAACAATTCTAACAGGTAAGTCGTGGTTGTTCAATAGACGTTCCTTATTGTGCAGTAACTAAACCTTCAACTCACGCACAGTTCCGCTGGTAACACTCTCAAAACCCAACATTTTTAACACACCGTCTGATATGCGCGCAGCCCCATTATCAGGTATTGTGAGGGTAATAACCCTATTTGCAGTATCAACATCTAAACTAAGATCTATTGATGTAATCCGCTGCTGAAGAAGGCTGAAACTCCAGAGACCAGCGATAGGACCTATGTATGGGCCATTCTTGGTGCTCAGGCTCAGACCCGCTCAGAGATACTAGGTGTTGGAACGTACTTTGATGCCCAAAAGCAAAATCATGCTGACGTTGAGGATGCCATCAACTCCCCAGTGGGGATTTCGTCATCCATCCGCCGGTATCAGAACGTCCTCCAGAATGCTTCCTCAAAGGTTGATTTTGTGTAGCAACTACCTATCCAATCGCCAATCCAATCGCAGTGAGGATGGAGGCAATTGTTATGCCCTGCTCCTGGAACAGGGTACGTACACGCTCAGCTAGCGTTGTGTCCTCGTTAAGAAGTCCGTTGATTGATTCCCTGATGCGGTTAATTTGGGTTCACAGACGTTCACGGTTTGCAGGGGCAGCCTCAACACGGACACGCCGCAGGTTCTGCAAGCTCTGCAAGCTCATTTGCTAGGAATCTCCATGCTCGACTATCACCCCTCCCTGCTTCCTCCAGGCTTGCCATTTTAGCTTCCCGCCTTGTAGGGCTTTTGCTGCCTTTGTTGATAGTTGAGAGGTCACTCCAAGAGCACAAGCAAGCTGTGTACCACCAGAATCTACGATACTCCTAGGAGAGAGGAATTTGTTGGGATTGGTCTCCCATGTCAGAAGCTTCTATTCCCGGCCCCACTTAACCCAAAGGCCACCTTCTTTAGACGATCTAAACTCCAGACTGGCCTGCAGCCCATGCTTAGACACTGCCTTCTTCCACCTCTTAACTAAGACTTCTGTTTCTTCTAGGGATTCCACCTGATCTTCTGTTAACCCAGGAGGGATTTCAGTAATAGCGCATGGTGGACTAGTCGTACTCGACGTATCTAACGTTTCGTCAATGAGGTTAGTCTCCTCATCATCGTCACAAGTTGGGTTATCAAACTCCATGTTACTGTGTTAAAGATATACTTGTAAATAAGCATTCAACATGTCGAGCACTAACGGACGCAAACCAAATCCATACTGCCGGATACGTGAACCCTTCAGGGTAAAGGGCGTGCGACAGTCTGTAGTTATTACAAACAATTCAAGCACTATTGACCAGAACCAACAACTGCTGATCCGCTTCCCCAATCTAGATGCAGACGACGTCATTGTCCCTGGGACAGCACGGCTGGCCTTTACAATCCCACTGACCTCAACCGATGCTAACCACAGTGTCATGCAAAACCTGGGACACGCAGTGGTTAAGAAAACTACAATCAAGATTTCTGGCAATGAGGTCATGTCTATTGATGACAGCAATGTGTACCACTGTTATTAAGATTTGTGGCGGACTGCACAGGAGAGACAGGGCCTTCAGTATCATGGCATTGACACATCAGATGACAGAAACTAAGATACGAGTGGGGGTAGAAGACAAGGATGAGGCTGAGGAAGAGGGTGGCTACCAGCAGTTGGATGAGGTGAAGAAGGCCTTTGCAGCAACGAGTAAACGAGAACCCAGTGTAGTAATAGCTGCAAAAGACTTGGCATTGTCTGACGTGCCCTAAGAGAGTACCTAACCAGTAAGCATGCTCTGTGTGGGTCCTCACCCAAAAGTACAACTCTGTGCTGAAGGACTTACGTGAGCAGACTCCCTGGATGGTGCTCTTTCACACCAAGGACCGTAACTCGTTTGAAGATGCCTTACGAGAGAATGATGTGATTCCAACAAAGGGAGGAACGTGCCACTGTACGCCAGCTACTAACAAAGACCAAGCACGCAAAACTGCTGATGAAGACTGATCAACCTACTGCATATGCCATCGATTGATGTTGGCCTTGGTTGCGGCTTCTGCCTCAGTAACCAATTTAGGTTTCTTCATCTGGGGAGTAGTGCAATATATTAGACTTCGAAGGTGTATATGTATATTCATGGATCCTGATACCATTATTGATAAACTCCTTGAACAGGACACGGCCGGCCCAGTTGCACTGGAAATGCAGGGAGCGGTGGAAATGCAGATATGTCTTCTAAGGTAGATAGGCTTGCTGCCGGCGTTCAGGCCTGTCAGTACCTTTGTGATCAGCGCCTTACAATTGACCAGATTGAATCAATGTCTGATGAAGAGATCATAAAGCTGTATGTGAGATACGAGGCTCGGCTAGGCACTAACATGACACGCACTCTAGGTCAAACAGTGCTATGGCTATACTCAGGCATTGCTTGTATGTTTCTACCAATCCCACCAGAACACTTGCCAAAGCTAATTACAGACCTGGAGACTGACCCGTTTGTTGGACACGCGCTAATCACAGCCACTTGTGAGCTATATCATCGCTATGGTAGTGTTTTAGCTCCATTAACCACGGCTTTAACAACAGTTAAGCACTGTCAATTGGGAAAAACAAGCATTGAATAAAAAGGGACCGGTGTAGAGGAAGACACCACTTGCGAGCTATAGTATGTGTTTAACTCTGCTATTACAGGTGCTTAACTCCGCTGTAACTGGTGCTTAATTCCGCTATAACAGGTGCTGTCAATTGGACAAATAAATTTAGTAAGTAAACTTGGAAGAAACAAACACGAATCAAGGGGAGACAACACTACAAAAAACGCTGAAAGGGCTGCGGCAGGATGAAAGGGTGCTGCAGCTCGAAAAGCCAATCAAAATAAGCTTCTGAGAGAGCTCCAAGAGGCTAAGGTCGATATCAATGAGCAAGCCTCCGGAAAAGTGGGTGTGGCCAACATGGGCTGCGCCTGTGGTTGTCTGCAGCGTTGGCGTGTTTGGAATAGCATTGTATTGCTACAGGCAGATACTAGCCTCACACCCTATTCAGGTTGTGGTACAAAAGCCTCCGGACGCTCATTTAAAGGATCCGTTTTATATGGAATAAGATGACAACACCAATTACTGATGGAAAAATGCTCCTCAACGCTCTGTACCACAGTGCAGTTATTTCCGGTATATCAATAGGTTATGCCAAGCTTGCTAAGATGGCTTTGGGTGGTGGGGCGCCACGTCTTGATTTCACACTACGCCACCTGGCTATGGCTGATGCCGATGTATCATTAGCTATGGCTACAAAAGATATGTTAGTCAAACAAGAAATCTTACCAGTTGATACACTGAAGTAATGACCACAATTGCGCTACTTTTTGGAGGTGCTCTTGTTAACGTCCTTGCATTCTCTGGGAGCAACTTTTTATTCTCTAAATTACGAAGCAGTGGATGCGGAACGTAAACGCCATAATATGGCGATCAAGCAGCTTCAATCTGCTCAGGCAGCATGGGCCAAACAAACTGAGCGTTTAGACTTCATCAATGAGCAACTGCGCCACCAAGCATACTTTTCGGGATGCTGACGAGGCTATGCGTGAGTACTACATGATTACGGGTAAACCCGTCGACCCCCTCGGCTCTGAGCCCCAGCTTTCAGACTTCTACCAGCCCTCATATGGTCAAAAAGGGTGTGAGGTTGTGTTCATTATACTGGGTATGGCTGCAACTGGATTTGTTGCATACAGGCTTGTTAAGTAGGTCATTTGGAGACTCGAGTGTTTACTATAAATAGATCGTCGCATGCAAAAGATCTACTATGGAGTACACAGATATAAGATAAAACATGGTGTCATTAATCGTCTTTGTACGGGTTGACAGAAGGCCATAACAAAAAATAATAAGGTAGGATTGTGTATAGATTGTGTATTCGATAATGTTAACCACAGGCGTCTTTCCCAAAAGACAAAAATTGCTTCACACAGACTGCAACCGAGGACACTGAACGAGGATTCCCCACTGTATAAAAATATAAATCCTGCCACTGTATAGTCGTTATTTTTATGAATATAAATATTTCCATTTAGAGTAATGGATCTTTATAGTAAACATGAATCACAATACAAGAGCATGCAAAGCCCAAAACGGTTATGTTACAATTCACGGTTTTAAAACGATGTTCAATGTGCGTTTAGTTGTAAAATGTTTATCACCATACTCTTTGTTGCTACAGCATTCTTCTCTATTTAGGATTTGGCTTGTGGTTACTTGTGAGGTAGTGCAACATGTTTTACTCACATAGGCACTTGTCCTAATTCGACAACCATGTTTGATTGTAAGAACCGTGCTAAATTAGGTCGATGCCATAATGTGCAGGAGGGTTCAGGTGCATGATGATACTAATAGTTTGTGTGTACTTAAAGTAAATAAGTCCTCTTAATTGTCTAGCTTTTTAATATCTGAAACATAAATCAACGACTATTGCGCAAAAGTTATGTGCTGCAAATGAAAAAATTGTCATCACCTTTGAGGAATAGTAGGTATTAGGTATACTGCCCGTTGGTCACATGGCCAGCCTCGCACCAGATATGGGATACCAGCAATGCTTGAAGACTAAATCCCTCTAATTAAATTCCCTCGCACGGAATTATTTCAACATTATCACGTTACTTTATTTCATATCCGATGTGTCTGTCTTATGGCGCAACATTGGCTTTTTGTCGGGTCAAAACCCGAATGATTAACAGTCGCAGGGCATGCAGATATGCTCCGATACCGCTTCATACACTATAAATGTCCGTTATTCTTTCCTGTAAAACTTGAAAATGGAAACAAACATTTTGAGACGAGGCAGTATTAAAGTAATTGTCATCGAAGCTATGGTGTAGCCGGATAACCATGTCCTTTCATCAATCATAATAGCCAAGCTAAATAAGCTCATAAAGCAGGTACACAAATAATATATGTGAGTGTATTACCTGTGTATATCACATATGTTTTGGCTGGTATCTAAGACAGGGTGCATTGATTGTTCATGTTCCAATACTGGATATCACATTGCTTATTAAAAAATAGTCTTCCACCTTTTGGAATCGATGACATCGTAAAAAGACCAACCTGATACGCTATCAATGTGTTTCCCCTATACACTTTTGAATTACAAGCTAACTTACCAACCGCTATTTTCCATTGCATCTCATTTTTATGGTTAAGCCTATCTAATGTTCTTTTAAGCCATCGCTTAAGCTACGCCAGTGCAGTAATATCGCTTTGATAGTCAAATATGACTGCAATTTAGAGTTGCAAAGGAATTTATGCGTTATCGAACTTATCGATGCAAAAACTGAAGCAGTCACTGACCGTGTTTTCTTACAAAGATGGCTATGGTACAAGAATACCCAGTTAAATCTGCAGATAAGTTCGATACATAGTCAATCCACATAGTGCTGTGATTAAAAGAACAAACAGACTGTGATAGTAACTAACGTCTATCAAAGTGTAAACCATATGCACTGAACAGGTGTGATGTATTAAACTTGAGGAGCTAGCTGTAATTGCTACCACTTCTGTTCGAAATTCGATCATTCGTTCCTTGAGGACGGGCAATGCTAGCAATACTTTTCACTTGGGCATTATCCTCGGTCTTCTTGCAGCGCTAACCATTTTACTACACTCGCATATCTATGTTATATACGGCTTGTTTCAAAGTTTATCGAATGCAACAATTGCGAAACCTTGCTCATTTATATAAAAAAAAGTTGACATGTCGGCAATACAACAATTGGAAATACAAAGAGCAAATGATGACATGAAAGTGACTCAAAAAGGTTCTTCTATTGATTGTCTAGCTATACGTTTTGTCATCGCCAACGAGCATCATTTGTAAGTGTAATCCGTGACATGGGGTTCCTTGTGAAATGTAAAGATCACAATATACGTTTGGAGAAAGGACCCCAAATTAAAGCGGTGAAATCAGGTTTCCACATAGATATAATTTACTTGCGCACCTTTACAGAACATCATTCACAACTTTATACTTGACCCTCATATACCTGTTACCCATAACTGATAATATTTATTGTTTGTGACATGTCTGCAAATAATATATCAAACGGACTACGTTAGGGAACATGCAGTAACTGATAAATCTTTGCCACAATCCATGCAAATCGGGAAAAGAAATTTCAAGGTCCAAACGTGACTCATTAGTTGCTGCTTAAGGTCGATGCTGACGAATGTTTCGGAAGGCCAGCAACAATCCATGCACTGATTCAGACGACCAGTTTGAATCCACGCAGGGTATTCAGTAGAGCGCAAAACATACCATTTGGTGAGAACCAACTATGCCATGCACGCAACCATTATACGATCAGTCTGTTTAAAATATATATATATATATATATATATATATATATATATATATATATATATATATATATAGAGATATAATATATACATATATAGATATATATATATATACATATATAGATAGATATATATATATATATCTATAGAGATATATATATATATAGATATATAGATATCTCTATATATCTATCTCTATATATATATCTATATATATATCTCTCTATCTCTCTATCTCTATCTCTCTATATATATATATATATATCTCTATATATATATATATATATATATATCCCCAGATAACACAACGCCAGCGGCCCGCTGGTGGCTACCGTCGGCAGTTACCAGCTGACGGTCCACCTGCGGCCCAACGGTGGTTCGTCTTTGGCTGGATGTCTGCCATCGCACCATCTAGTTGCATCTTTGCAAATTAGTAACGACCTTAACCTTAGTTCAGTCGCTGAATGTTGGCGGGTATTTTGAAATTCGTAAAAATCGCTCAGTGTTCATCACTTCTACTGTGTTAGGTGAGTTGCAGTTCTTTTATACATTTTAAATACGTATTAAGATAATACATGGGATATGAAAATATCTAGTATTCATCGCTTTTCTTTGTATTTGGTTGTTTTTTTCATGAAATTTACACGAGTTGGATTTAAGGAGTTAGGGTCAACTCGTACCCATACCAACTCGTACCATACCAACTCGTACCCAAGTTTTAAGATTAATACCGGACTTGCGCGTTATTCACTTATGTACATTAACGTTGAGTTTAACCATCATCAATATAAATTTCCATTTTAACAAGGAATGTTGACGCCCTGAATAGCTTAACTACTCTCATTGCTGACGCACCATGCCTAGCCCCCTAGCTCGCCCGTCACAAGTGACCAGACTCCAGAGCGCGGCGTCCCAAGCGTGGCATACGGTGGTTGCGCTTGGACAGGGTAGCGGTGGGCAGGGTCGGGTAGGGCAGGGTAGGGTAGGGTAGCCTCGGGTTAGGAAGGGCAGCGTAGGGTCTGGGAGGGAGGTAAGAGGAGAGCGGAGGTATATATATAAATAATTAAAAAATTATTGTTAATATAGATCTTCATGTCTACTTGATTTCAGAAAAAGAACTGAATAAAGAGCTGCAGATGACAATGCTCGCTGAACTTATTGATTATAACGATTTGACTTCTGAGGAAGAAATTTAGTTTTCTTGATAAACTAATAAAAATATGGTGTTGCTGTTCTTCTTTGTATATTAGTTTAAGGCATTTTTAAATACTTGATGAGTTATTGGTGGGCTACTGTAGGCCCGTCGGCTTGCGGCTTGCCACCGGCGGGCCGACGGCTCAGCCGCCGATGGCCCGCCGGTGGCCCACCAGCGTTGTGCTATCTGGGACATAACATCTGTCTAATTGACGTGCACCGCATCTAAGCACCAATATAACATGTTGCTTTCTGTAGTCTACATAAAATAGATATAATTTAGAAGAAACATGATTGTTCATTTGATGAGATAGTTAGATGGAAGATAATTTGAAAGCGGTAACTATTCATGCCAAGGGGCTCCCATTCATCCCCGCCAAGTGGTATTTGAGCCAAAATTAATTATTCCCGGGGAACAATTCCCACTTTTCTATTGTACATTATTGATGAAAAATACATTTGATGACAATTCATGTTTTTTCTTTATTGATGAAAATCTTAATTCATGCTCTTGATAACTGATGGAAAATACATGAAAAATCAGAATAGTTCATCGCAAGTGTTTGTTGAATATTGTCCAGCACATATAAGATATTGAATAACCATGAGCCTTCATACTTGTGAGAAGTTTAGTTCTCTATTTTTGGGTTGTATGAAATTTCATGAAGAACCATGAATCTTACGTTAGCGGGTTTTGGAATTTTTTATCTGACACAATTGATATGAAGAACCATGAACTCTCAGGTGCTTGAGAGAGGTTAGTATTTTAGTTTTTCAAGTTGTATGAACTTTCAAGAATAAACATCGTAGGGTGTTGGTAATTCTTCGGCTGACACAATCAACACAACCTCAGAGGTTAGTTTTCTGTATTTTTGGTTGCATGAACTTTCATGAAGAGCCACGAATCTTGCAGTTCAGGGTGTTGGTAATTTTTTAGCTGAAAATCATCACAAAGAAACCAGCCAGCTCTCAGATGCTTACAAAAAGTTTTCTCTGTTTTTTAAGTTGCATGAACTTTTGTAAAGGAACCTTTTGGGGGCAATTTATTACAGCAAATGACACAAAAACCAGAAATGGGCTCAGTATAAAATGCAATAAATACTTTCAATAACCTTGAAAGTGATTTAAAGACGGTAATTTTATTTTCATTCAAATGTTTGTTTGCAGTCATTCACAAGTGATATAAATTTGAGACATGTCAAATAAACATGACAATTTATTAAAATGTCGAACATAGGGCTCCAACATCAATGGAGCTACAACGTATATACTCTCAATATGGTCACACATATAAATCGGACTAAACTTCACCAAGAGAAGTTGTGACACATAAGAGACGAACATATGTCTCCAGCTGAGAGGGCTATAACTTACTATCATCCTCATCATGGTCCGTTTCAGAATCACCGTTGAAGTATCACCGTTGAATACATATGATTCTTCAATATTTTAAGAATAGGAGACAAATGAATCAGAATTTAAATGTCCACAGTAAACAGAAGATATCTTGCCACTGGTGTCACTGTAAGAAAGATTGGATTCGAGAAGAGCACCAGAGTGATTATCGTGAAACTGAATGGGATCAAAATTGGGGCTCTACATCACTTTCATCTACAGGTGATATCGAGAAGGTGATAGATGAGGCTTGCCAGCAAACACATAGCACAAACCCGTTGCCCAGACTGGGCTGCGTAACCCACGCTGCTGGGACAAAGGTCCAGTGGCTCGGGTTCATACCCTTTCAAAGATTGAACAGACATCTAACGCGATCTTCCGAGTCACTGTTAGTGGTGATCTCCAGGAGTATCAATCTGGAGGATAAATTTAATGCTTTATCATGTGTTTTGAGGACAAATCACTTGGTGTTGTCACATCTGATCCTTTATATGCTTCTTCCAAGAATACCAAACAGATGATCCTCTTCATGTAAGTTTTTTCAACTTTTGGACAAAGAAGAGTATACTCATAAATGTGAAAAAAAACTAATATTTCATCCCTAAACTCGACCTTATTGATGTTTCAAAATGACTTTCAATATTTTGAATTCTCCAATCACTGTAACACCAATACTAGGGATGGGGAATAAAAGCTTTCCTTGATTTGCACAAGCAGTTAGCCCTTTCTTAATGTGACCCAAGTCACATGCATTAAAATATATATTTATGTATATACTTGAAGAAGAAGAGGGATAAATCTGTAATGAGATAATATACTGGTTATTAGAACAAGACGGGGTTGTTCTGGTGAAATGTTCTACCTGCATGGTTGAATATTTCTCAGTGAAATTATTTTCTTACTGATAGATGCACGAATGAAATATATCTGAATGCCACACATGCCACTATTTATATAACGTATGTCATAAATAGCCGTCCAAAAAAAGTTTTTATCTTTTTTAAACTGGAAACTTGCCTTGATACAAATAATTTGCAATGTTAAGTGGCAGCAAACATTTAGTATAGGAATTGGAATGACCTATATACCAGATATAGCCCCTAAACTCTCCTGACTCTAGTTGTCCCCAATTCGTCACTCCTAAATTATTCCCATCTTAATATTTATTAGTGAAAACGGTATATATTGCCCAGCGGGGACAGTTAGTAAGGAAGGGGAAGTTTTACAACTGTCAGAAGCTTGTAAATAACCACAAAAGCATTGGCGAGTTTTATCACACATGGCGAGTTTAGCCCCTTTCGCAGCAGGCAGAGAAACTTCGCCTCTTACAGCATCTGTGCTGTTTACTACTTTTCGATCTCATCTCTCATATCTGCCCTGCAGAGGTAAATAGCCGCTTTCGAAATTTCTAAGGTTACGATGCCCACAATACCAGTTGAATAGTTCCCTTTTCGGAAATGGGCAATACAAACAAAATTATGGTAGTGTTAAGAATGAAAATGCCTTGATCAGACCAAAAGAGCTCTTGGAGCTGTCAAAAAAGGATATCTTTCACAAGTCAAAAACAGTTGTGGAAAGGGTGCCTTAAGGTAAGGCTGATGCTCGTTATGAGGGCCAGTTATGCTTTATACATTGTTGATAGTTAATTAGTCTTTTTATTTACTGCAAACTTCCCTGTGCTTCGAAAGTCACAAAAACTATTAATGGTTGTCTTTAATGAAGACTTCTAAGGTAATTGCACGAACTAAGGAGTTACATATACAACTCCTTGTATGAACCTAAGGCTATACTCTTATCTCGTCCTAAAGAGGTTTAGGGGATGAGGGTGAAGTCTTCGGCGGAAAGGGACTCATGCAGTTAATACAGGCCATTGTTATATTCACACCTGTAGTGTAAAAAAGGATTATATCAACCCATTTTCTCTGCCCAATTGAAAAGCGCGAATGGCTTGCTGGCTCCTCCCCTTGCTCCAACATGTTGCTTCCTCTAGATAATTCGTTGTGATATTTGCATCTTTTCAATTCGCACTCTAGACTGGTTGGACAGCAATTCTTAAATTGCGATTATGTTAAATAAGGAATATGACTAGTGTTGCACGCTAGTAGTATACATGGTGAGAGTAATGGTAATGGCAGCTTATACAAGATTTTTGGCTCCCCCTAAGGGCGCCTCAGACCCATCCCCAAACAGGGCCGTGTTCGTAGACATGTCTACACCGTTTACGGCTATGCACCACTTTGAGTCAAAGGAGGATAGAGACACTATGTAGACGTAAAGCCTGTATATTTTAGGGCAGTCACTCTTGTGCATGTTCATCACGACAATAGTTATTTTAATAGCCCACTTAGTCTTCTTGAAGGCAAGACGCGGTGTGGCGACTGGGGACTGGGTTGCGGGGACTTGGGTGCATGGGGCTTGCCACCCCAGCCCTTAATATAGCAAATATCTCCTTGTAAACGCGGCCAAATTCATTACGCTTTTCAAGTGCTTGGAGTGCAACCTGAGAGCCTGGGTAAGGCTGTTTAAAAACGTGAATTGTAACATAATCCTGTTGGTGTTTACATGCTTGCGTATTACGAGTCATGGTTACTATGCAAATCCATTTGTCTAAAAGGAAAAATTATGATACATGAAAGACAGCGAGAGGACTTTGACATGTTGACAGCACCACAGGATTTCTATTTTATTACAGGGGGAGATCCCCATTCAGTGTCGCCGGCTATTGAGCCAGTGTGAGGCCGTTGTGAAGCAATTTGTTTTCGTTTGGTTGGGGCTGCCTCTGCAGACAATAAACGTCTGTAAATCCAAATTAGCATCAGGGAAACGATTAACAGACTTCTTAACGAAGACACAACGGTAGCTGAGCGTATATGCACCCTGTTCCAGGAGCAGGGCATAACAATCGCCTCCATCCTCACTGCGCTTGGAATGACAATCTCGACCCTGGTATTTGCTTTGACGGGTAGAGGGAGCGCTAGTCCAACCCCGGCACCAACGCCGACTCTGGCTGATAAGCCCGGTATAAAAGAATGGATTAAAAAACAGCTGAATTCCTTGGCAGTGAGATGGATAAGTCTTTACCACAGGGAGGCTGACTCATTATAGGCGCTGTCAATGATTATTACGATGCATTGGCTGAAAAAGGTCACACTCCTTGGCTGCAATTATACAAAGTTTGAACTTGTTGGAGGAGAGTTAAGTTTGAAGGACAACCCTGACATAATGATTACGAATTCTGGTACCCAAAAAACGCTTTCACTTCAAACAATAGCTAGTAAAGATGGGGGGGGGGGCAAAGGCTGTCCGTGATGGTTAAGGGTTAACTGAGTGGACCCAACAAGCAGTGTCACAAAAGGCGGAAAAAGCCCTCCAAGGCGTTGACCAAGCAGCTGCTAAAGACAGAAAATTTAGAAATGAGCGGCCCTGAAGCCATGACTGTAACAGGTGGGGCGGAAGAAACAAGCTTCATATAGAGGACGTTCATAACACCATACAAGACCTAGACAACGAACTACCATTCATAGAGCTTATGGGGCTTGACAAGGCTATGCAGACCAAGAGGGGTGAGCTGGTCAACAACCTAGCTAAGATCACTGAGAAAGAAAGGGATATAAAACGTCGGGAAGCTAAAATGGCAAGCTTGGAGGAGGTAGGGAGGGGTGATAGTCGAGCATGAAGATTCCAAGCAAATGAGCTTGCAGAGCTGCAGGACATGCAGCGTGTCCGTGTTGGGGCTGCCTCTGCAGGCAGTAAACGTTTGCAAAACCAAGTTAGCAGCATCAGCGAAGCAATTAACACACTTCTTAACGAGGACACAACGCTAGCTGAGCGTGTACGCACCCTGTTCTAGGAGCAGGGCACAACAATCGCCTCCATCCTCACTGCACTTGAAATGACAATCTCGACCCTGGTAGTTGCTTTGACTCTGGCTGATAAGCCTGGTGTAAAGGAATGGATTAAAAAACAGCTGAACTCCTTGGCAAACGTCCTGAAGGGCCTAGACGGTAAGGCAGCAGTTGCCTTTCCAGAAATCATCGGCTCCATCATATCATGGCTGCTTAAGTCAGCAGCAAAGGTGGCTGGTGGGATGGCAGAACATGTATGGGCAGCAGCTGTGGCGGTGGGGGGAGTTATCCTCCTGTTACTCCTCTACCTAAAATGTAGCAAACCAAAGCACAGCAAAGCCTATAGCAATTCCGCTCACAATAAGAGCGGTTTTCTCATCCTCCACTACCTCTACCCCCGGGGGTAGAGGGGGGAGGGCCTGGAGAGGGAACTCCTATATCTCCCATTTCTAGTTCCACGCTAGGGTCAAAGCTTCCTCTATCTCCCATTTTAAGTTCCACGGGAAATGGCGAGTTGACACCAGCATTGCTGCCGATCTGCTGCACCTCAGTCGCGATGGTAATCCGATTGTTTTACCCAACAATGTTTCCAATGGCGAGGCTTATATCTGACGGAGCCATGTACAGGCCCATTCCAAACACATAATCAACCTTTGAGAGATTCTGGAGGACGTTCTGATACAGTCGGGTGTATGACGGAATATCCACTTGGGAGTTGATGGCTTCCTTAACGTTAGCATCAAAGGACGTGCCAACACCTAGTATCTCTGAGCGGGTCTGCGCCTGAATCTTTTTAATTTGTGGAGACATTTTTACAGGAGCATCTGCCAAGCCAGCCTGATTGTGATAGAATGGTTTAAATGAATGCACCACTCTTAGTACTGTGTTGAGTGATTGTGATGTAAGGTAATTTTGGCCAAGCATTGTTTTCCAGCTTTTAAATTTTTCATTCACATTGTTAGCTAGTCAGTCATATTTTGTTATCAAATATATATATAAACTGGGTTATTTTCTGGTTACTGTTTATCCCAAATTCATATATTTACGTTGCATAATAAATTGCATATTCATGTCACAACCACAAACTGATGTCATGTTTCTTCCTGCCAAAACAGAAGTAGCTGTAGGTTTATGTAAACAATGATATAAAGTGAGAACTATTTATTTGCAACATAAATAAAATACAGAACAAGCCTACACCAAACAGCACAATCCACTATCTACCACAAACAACACAACAAACAGAAATTAAAACAAATCTATATCATTTGACAAATAGAACTCAACTTTTTAGTTAATAAGTGGTACAAAAATCTGATTTTTTTCCCCCATAAACAACAAAGTCAGGCAACAAACTGTTACCTTATTTTCTCTTCACATTCAGCTGCAATGGCATGTTCAGAAATGGAACGCTTTCCGTCAGCTGATATCTTGTATTGATACTTCTCAGATTTCAAAACCTTCCTGTTCCTTTTCCTACCAACTGGAAAGGTTTTTGCCAGCAAAACATAATTGAACTGGATATGTAAAGATTAAAAATATGTTCTCGAGACACAGTTACCAACACGTAGTATTTATCCATTAATCATTCAACGAAATTAAATTCATGATTCACATGGGTCTACAAGAGCACTAGACACAAAAAACAAAATTGAGGGGACTAGACTTAGGCTTCAATAATATTCTAGGTTATAGTTAGTTTCATAGAAGTATTCTGACATTGCATAAGTATGCCACCGGTAAGTAATAACACCAAATTATCGCCCACTGTCAGCCATATTGGACTGACAAATATACGTCGTATTTGGATGCGATAAGGAGGTAATCTATAAGGGAATTAACAATTATTGATAATGGATCCTGTTTGGTTATTGGTTAAGGCATTTGTGTCGCTATTTGGTCAAACAATACAACCTAGTTTTTGATTAATTTGAAAAATTCTGGAAGCTTGAGATTCGACGAATTGCTCGAATTCAAGGTATTATCGCTCACGCATTTAGCTCAATACAACAAAAAGTATGCATTTAAGAGCTTAATAAACGTGACCACCGGATAAAAAATTTATGTCGAAGTTCCAAGTCGAAAAAGTGGCGTCCCGATGTGGAATCAACACTTGCAAATTTTCATTGAATAAAACATATTGAATATCAGCGTGTTTATCGATATATAAATAATTACCTCGTCGGGCAAATCCATCAGGTTTGGTGATACTGGTGAAAGTTTTCGAAAAAGAAATGTAGTTTCTACCACAGTAGCTAACGCCTCAATTTGCAGAACTGAAATGTGAGCGAGACACAGATCTCGTGGCGATCTCGCCGAGGCAGGCACTGCGCGCGAGATCTCTTTGATCTTGGCTTTGTTTCCGCTCCTGCTATTGGTTATAACTATTTGGTTTTATCTAATAAAATCAACTCAAAATACATTTAGCGGAATAGAGATAGAATTTCAGAAGTATCCTGTGAATTAGTATTTTGGTCTAAAACACACCAAGCGGTAATATCTGGGCTCGACTTAGGCAACATGGCGGCGAGGCAGTGGAAACTGACCAGTGGAAGATTTCACCATTTGGAACATAGGCAAGACTGCTCGCAAGACGCAGGTTCACAGGGACTATTTGTGGCACGAAGCTAAAAGCTAAAATGACCTTGTCTAACATGTAGAAAAGGCCACTAACATTCACTGTCGCACAAATATCACACCCAATCACGAAGAAAGCAACAAAAACTTTTGGAAAAGGCGAGAGGAACTAGTCAAGGTCCCCTAGCCTGATGGCTGCGGGCGCTGTTCACATGTTACTGATGTTCAATAGTCTCGCCTTCAGGTCTAGGGGACCATGATATATTGAACTGGACGGGCATCCCAGATTTGGGATGCTCCAATCACAAGCCGTGTCTCTCGGTCACTCTCGGGTACCTTTGAGTCGTTGTCTCTCATTGGTCTACAATTTCCGAAGTACTTGTCCAACCAGCCAAGTGATTTTTATGAGCCGGGCACACATTCTACAACACTCCGATTTGTTGTTTCACGCTGAGTGGCACCGTTAATCACACATTCGGCGAGAGAAGCAGACACACAACTGGTTCTTTTTAACTTACTATCACGTAAACATACTATCGTGCAGCTAAGCGATTAAAGCGCTTGTTGTGGTGCCAATTTGAACTTTTGAGACGCCCCATAATTTCAGAACACATTCAATGTGTTCTCATTAGCAGCAGACCACTACAATCTCCATACGTCACATAGAACCGAGGGTGCGTATCACAAGCCAGTTCCATGAGCCAGACACGTGCAATTAAGGTCAATACGGGTCACAACCTTTGCTATGATTGGTCACGTAGATTAACGAACGTGTCTAATGAATATTCGGACCCGCCACTTTTAGAGCTGGTCGTGTCGTAGACTCAAAGGGCGAGAAGCGTAGCGGAACCCCTGGAGTCTGGGACGCAGACTAGAGAGGAACTATCAGCTATAGTTTTTGCCTATGTTCTTACCGCCTTATTTACATCGGAAGTTCTTGGCCTGTCTGGGATAATGTTCTCCACGCTTGTATTTCGGAATAAAAAATCACCAGTAAACTTATCGAAAATATATTTTTCCGCAGACCATAGGAATATAAAACATTATCTTGAACCGAACTAAATAATAAATTTCCACTGATCACCTGAAACTCACCAGAACCTGCATATTTCGTGAAAACATGTAAGCATGCACCGAATCGACCACCAAATTGGTGGTTTTACTGTTGGACCGACAAGGTGATAAAAAGAACCTGACGTTGGTCTATTGGGCTATACATCATCCCCAATTATGCTGTACAGACTTGAGTGCCTGTGAATTTACTAGTTCATTAGTCATTTCATGATCTGTTGCCTTAATTATTCAACAGTATACCAGTAATAAATCATGAATATCTCTGACTTTTCATGAATTGAGTCTTGTGACGCATTATGAATAAACATGATTATTCATGCACGGCTAGTCATGAATATTCGAAAACGTTAAGAGATATAAGGAGATAATTTAACGTTCATGGTAGATCACAAAGACTCGCGACTGTCTGTATAACCATTATCAATGAACATAACTGATAATTCATGAAATAAATCTTTTTGGGGCAACATGAAAACGCATGATTATTCATATTGTGGTTTTTCATGAATATTCATTAGTATTCAGTAGTTAAAGTGGCCATTTAACGTTAACGGTAGTTCACAAATATCCCGGAATACTTTGATGCATTGTGTAGAATATTCATGGACTTTTCGTGAAATACCATGAATATTTCATGATCAGGAAAGCTGGGAATACGCATTCATTGACAATAATACAGACCAACTACATCAAGACTGACAATGTTTAGCTCGCCAAATTACTAGTTTAGGACACAGCAAATGAAAGGATGGTTTGATATGAGGACTAGTAATAATTATCTGGAGATGTTTATGCTATGGTGCACATAATGCCAATCGCCTGAGATGCATAAAGTCACAATTATTCAGACAAGGCGTTGATCCGCGTGATATTGCATATGTTGCTATCGCAGGACGCATGCACAAGTGTATATTCATCCCGAAGGAGCCGCTTGAAACAAGGATTTGTATTTGTGTTGATTATCTTGGTACCAAGTAATGCCCCAAAGCAGCCATAGCATTGATATAAGGACTTATGTGCCATTCCAAGCAGAAGCAAAAACAGCGTCACAATCCGTTACTAATTTATTTGATAGAATCAACTCTATTTAGAGTTATATATTTGTGCTATCGGTCAAGAAACATTCGATGCCAATTGTCGAGAAATGTTGTGAAGGTTTATGTTGTGCTTTTTGACACAAAGGATTCTGAAATAGGTGTTTAAAACCCTGTATTTTGCATGCTGCTTCGCTGATGACGCTGTGTTGTGAGCTTATTTGAGGTATGTTGGTTAAACGAAGGTCGTTAGCTGATTATCAATACGAAAGAAGCTACAGATAGCTTACAATTTGTAGCTTGTTGTTAAGGCATATTCGACACATATTTCTCACGGATATTGGCGATGAATTCACCAATAATCATCTCTGTACATGTTATAAATGTGAATAGGGACTGATTCAGCAACGCGTAGTAAATTTTAGCGGCTCATTACAAGAATACCTCAACAATTCCGATTACTCCTGAAATGCAAGCATGCTGTGGACATTTTAACGACGGTCGCAAATCGAACATCTTATAGCAACATGTCATTGCTTACATTGCTTGTTGGCGGCCGATTATAAGACACTGGTTCCCAAAAGACTGTGCAAGCCATTAGTAGAGATATGCAAGGCCTTGCATAAGGATCCAACATCTGCAAACGAACAATCGGTTACACTGATATTGCTGTACACTCATATGCATTTGCGTTATTCATCACAGATGATGTAATTTACATTCCTATAAGGGGGGGGGAAATTAAGGTGATGAAAGTGTTCACCTGCTTGAATTATGTTCGCCGTTGTGCAGCATTCGTCGTAAAACAGTTTGATGATGTACGTGTTCGGCTTGATATATCAGGATACATGCTGATGTTAACTAGTTGCTCTGCATCATCCTTCAATTGATAGAGCTGTTAGATTCGTATAATGATTCCACTAAATGACCTGAAGCAACGGGACGCCAATCTCAAGCGTTGCATTATTGAAGCGTCGCTATTGAATCAAATTCTAATAGTTTACGGTCGAGATGACCAGAAGCTACATACTTTGAAGTCGGCGTCAATCAGCACATCCTTCAAGTGGACACAAACTGGAACTTCAAGCCACTTTTTTATCGCGGCGTGGGCCTGAGTAATGGCCATATAACACAACTCGGTCGCCACAATTTGGACACCATTTAAAATCCCATTTCATGGCTTTGCCTCTGAATTCGATCACAATTTCACAGCGTTCTGTAAATTGACAAAGATAAGCGGTTGTGAAAGGGGATTCTGAATGTCACAAATGTGAATTCAATAGATCTGATTGGGAAAGCGTTTCCAGTACATTTATTTACAAGACATCTGTTACAATATTTCATCGGCATCGTGCAGTACGTAGTGATTCTAAGCCTCTTACCTTGCTACTTCGGGGTGGGTTTTTCCCACTTGCGGCGCTGGTAGCCAGGAGCCAAGTCCCTAATCAATATTTTCCTGGGATGGTCGGTAATATTCTTAAATGCCACATACCATGTACAGAGTAAATATTTACATGCAAGATATGCAGTGTCTATGGTAGGAAAATACATGATGGACTTGACCCCTATAGTAGTGATTATATGTACCCGTAACTACATCGTTTTTGATCTGGGGATGACGTGGCGATCATTTGGGGCCCTCAATGCGGAGGAGTGGATTTTGCTGAGGATTGGGCAATATATTTTTCGCAGATGGGTCTCGTTCGGATTCGGTGTGCGATATTTTAATGAAGTCATTTTCGACGTGTCTATTTTCGGTCCGTGTTGTGCGCTATTTTGGGTTGGTGCTTTGAGTTGTTTAATGAAAAGGTTTACAAAGTGTTGAATATATGATAATGATGACTTTATGAGGGGTCTTTGAAAGGAGTTTGTAAATGGCTATTAAAAGTTAAGAAGCGTGATGTTGTTGATAGATTGGGGTCTTCAGGAGAGTGAAAATTAATAGCATAAGAGTATTCAATTACAGATGAGTTGTTGTCGGTAGATTTGAGTTTTCACAGTTTCTATTAATATGAAGATGGGCTTTATTGAACAGGGTTTGTAAGTAGCTATTAACTTCCTCTATCCCAGGTAAGGAGGTGACATATTGAATCGTATATCAACTCTGGGTGATTTCACAATCTCCTCAGATATTTCATTATTATTTGCTGACCTTTGCTAAGTTAAGTAATACCTCATGTCAATACATTGGGGTGTATCTAAACTCGAGCAGGTGCTCTCAGTTTATCATTTACTATGGCTGGCAAACAGATGAGCGATACAGACTTGCTAAAAGGGGTAGAACAAATTGAGATGGATCAAGTGAAGCCGCTGTACACACGCTACTTTGCACAGTATTCAATAATGGTTTGGGATAAAGAGGTGGTGTTTTTGAAAAGCAATTTCATAAAATGTCACATAGAGTTGAGAACGAACTGTGTATTATACTGTGGATATGAAATAGCTGCTGTCACAGAATTTTGAAACATGTAGAAGCGTGAGACGAGAGTCGTGTCGTGGTCTCTATTGGCACAGATGTGACGATGAGTGTACGATACCAGGTCCCTATGGTGCTAGTCAAGAAGGATCACGTGACAATGCAATTGGACGGTAACGCATGGTTTATGCTTTTAGAAGCGTGGGACAATTAAGACAGCTCTACAGAACCCACGTGGTGAGAGCGAAATTGATGGAGAAATATAAGATGGTGGTGTACGCAGACACACTCGTCGAATTAATAGAAACCCTTATAACAGAAAAATGCAACGGCTGTCAAATAGACCACTCGAGTCAGTTACAACATGATCTCTGTTTGATGACACAGAACCTGAGGAACAAGTTCGGATGTGTATAGCTGACGCCCTTGAACGTGTTGATGAACTGTATGTGTCAAGATTATGGAAATTGAGTATAGCTTTAATTGACCCCAGCCCCTTGTGGCTGGAATGTAGAAATTGTTGTGTGTAGACTATAGGAAATATTGGTTAAAGTCGGTGAAATCAGATATTGAAATACGTGTAATAAACAGATGGTGTAATAAATGAGTGAAAATATAGAAGGTGTTTTTATTTGGGATGTATGTTATAAAGAGTTTAAATTTGATGGGTGGTCATTTATGACTAAGATAGCATGAGAGTGACATCAACATGAAGGATACATATAGCAGGTGGTCTGTTTTAAAGACAATTTACAGATGTATGCACAGTTTACTCAAGAAATATCTGCAAATGGTTGGAGATTGTTTGGACTGAAATGTGCCGTTACCAAGTGCTGTTACCCAGTCGGCTCAAGTCCTCTTCTATTTGAGGAAAATTTGCAGGCCTTGTCTTAGCTGGAGGCTCAAATCTGCATGGCTGTATGCCCCCTTAGGCTCTTAGTTTCTCTTCTTGGTGAGACGAACACTCACTGCTGTAATCCAGCTCATTGCTTCCGGAGTTATCTGTATATGAGGAAGATGAGGACATTTCTCTCCCTTGACATATATAAAAGCAAAGTATGATAGCAGTTATGCACTGTACTAGTTTTAGAATAGAACTAATACGGACAAGATAAAGTATGTATTATTGAGGTTGGTACCCCAGGTAATTCAAAGAACTAGTGTAAGGTCTTGAACTCTTTAAAGTCATATGATATATGTAGCCATAAACATTAGGCAAACAAACTCCGCCTCTGACAGCTCCACACTGTTTACTACTTTCGATCTCTCACATCTGCCATACGGTCCCTCGCCCCTAAGGTGTCATCGGATCATCAAAACACCAGGGGCGAGTTGCCTTGCCTACCATAAATATATGGCACCGAACTTGGATTCTGGCCCAGAAGTCCCTCTGTAACAGCTTATTCTTTATAGGTCTCGGCTCCTAAAACCTGTGCCAATATTTAAAATAAAATTGATATCTATCTGTTGAGAAAGAGAAAACAATTTATTTATATTATATTCAATTTATTGCAAAAACGAAATATCGAGTGAAATCATCATTTAATGTAGTTTTCATATGCGATAACGTTTTAACATTAAATCAAATAAAAGCACAAGAAAAGATATTTTCTGTAACAGGACAGGCATCAATCATTGATCACCATTAAACGTGCCTGAAATCGTGGTGCAGACCTGTGTTCCAGCATTGCCTGTATTATCGTTCGGCCCCCTTTGGTTGACGTTTTCACACTACATAATAGAGGTTAATCACAATTTAACATATTCTAGACGAACAAGTACTCCAAGCCACATGAAATTATGTGATTCGTTGCGGTATGTGATGTACATGATGACGGTATAAAATACGATTATGCTCACACCTACCACAGTTCCCAAGCAAACAAACGAGGAAATGACTCCGCTATCCGGCTGGACGGTGACATATGACGTCACAAACTCAGGAGCCAATGGCGGTCGTTTTTTGCGCATAAGCTAAAACGGTCCAAGAGATCGAGGGAAATATTGAAGAAAACAACACAAAATGACATCTATGAACGAAAATATTGTCGGAAACGTCTTTCACAGGCTGATATACACCTATTAAAACTTTGATTACAGATTCGAAAATAGATGTTACTTGCACTTTAAAGAGACGATTTCGTGGAATAAGTTTGAACCAATTGCTGGATGTATTTACCGACGATTATTCAACCAACGATAAGTTGGTGACATGTTTAATTCATGGCAAATTAACAACACCTGTTGAAAATATACGGTGGGTGTTTTTATTCTTAGTTTCTTACACATCATTTAAACACTAATTTCTTACAGAGCGCACATCCATTGATTACATAATAACTTTGCTTCAATTTATTACATAATAACACATATCAATTTCTTAAATAGCATATTAACGTATCACACATCTAATGGTTTAGTGCTTACACCATCTGCGTGCCCATTACAACGCGTTTGCATCGTTACCCACGATTCCTTCACACAACTTCGCTTCTTTTCCGTTCTTTTCTCTCCTGATGTAAGTTTTTCCCTTTTCGGATGATGAACGATGATTTTCGTGCAGGTACAATTTAAAGGTCTTGGCGAATTTTATGTGCGTTTGCTTGACCAAAGTAGCTACCTGAAACACATATAACAAAACGATCACATCTGTTTCTCCTATAAATGGTAAAGTTGATGGCTTTGTTTGTTTTCAGGTGATCCAGTATAACAGGTGGTGGGTAGCCGATCACGTGATCTTCGATTGGGTTTACAAAGACGGTCAAATTTGTCACTGCCTCCAAACTCCATTTCGAGTCAGGTCGTTGATTCTGGGCGTAGGTCAAGATGTCTGTTTGTGTTCTTTCACGCATAGTCCTGTCAAAATCGTCGGCATTTCGTACAACCCGAGTTGTAGGTAACAACGATTGTTGTTTACTGACGAATGAAAATAGGGCAATTCATCTGTTTGTGGCGTAATAAGAATCCATAACTACCGTTGATTTTAAAGGCTGAATCGCATTCCCCCAATATATTCCGGTTGAGGTAAGGTACATCTTAAGATAAACTATAGTTGTTTACAGTTTGCAGCCTTCCAAATAGCGTATGAGTCCGAATAGCTCTTTCATTATCAGCCAACACAGCTTCTGTCGACATAATCATCAATAATCTGTCAATATAAATATCACCCAAAGTCATAAAGCTTTCCGTTACGTCATTCCTCAATTCTACCCTTTAATAGACCTACCCCTGGCATTGTTGACTGCAGCGCCAGCTCCAGTTTGTGTCGTGGTGTGTTGAGCGTTGTTTAAAGAATCCAGCGCTGTATTGGCCTGTTCGTTTTCATAAGCGTCCATTGCGGTGTGTTAAATATCTTTGTCTCCCGTCAATACTGAAACACACACGTGTAACAAAAAACTGTCATTCATGTATGACGTAAACCTGGTAATTCTATATTTCAGATATAGAAATAAAATCATACTCACTGCTTTCCATCTCAATTTGTTCCACCGCCTTTAACAAGTCCGCATTGCTCATCGTTCTACCGGGTTTGCTCACATCATTGAAAGCTTCCAGTTGTCGTTTGCCAGCCATGGTAAATGATCAACTGAGAGCACCCGCTCCAGCTTATATACACCCCTAATGTATTGACATGAGGTATTACTTAACTTAGCAAAGGTCAGCAAACGATGATGAAATATCTGTGAAATCACTCAGAGTTGACATACGCTTGAGTAATCTTAAGCCCTTTCATCACACAGTCAGCAAACGATGATGAAATATACGAGGAGATTGTGAAGTCACTCAGAGTTGATATAAGCTTGGGTAATCTTAAGCGCTTGATGGCGCAAGGTTACGATTTTTGACACGAGCCATTACCTAATGACCATAGAAGTGCGTCATGAAATGAACGATCAGTAAATCACATTACCCAATTGTGTAATTATACCACAGATTCATCAAGTGCAATTAATAACTCAAACACCAGTATAACATTTATTTATATTTATTTATAATTTATAACATTTATTTACATTTATTTATAATTAATTTCTTCTATCTTCATCCTACAAACGAAACAAAATATATTTTAATCTCTAAGAGTAAGAAAGACAAAATAAAAAAATTACAGAGAATCTTAAACATTTTTTGGTACTGTTTACTTGTAATAGATGTTCGGGTTCACTGCACACAAAGACATTTATACTTACAACAGATGCAAAAGTCAACAAATCTATACTACGATGCAGTTTCAAGCAAATACTCACTCTACAGGGTAAGCTGTCACGAGGCACCCCCCCCCCTTCAAAATCACTTAAACCCACTTGGTGGGGGCTGAAACATACCCGAGGTACTCCCCTGTTACTCCTATGACGGAAGGGAAAAGTTTATAAAACACTTTCTTACTCCAACTCCACAATTTCGACTTCGCAGGATCGGTTAATATATGATGATTTTTGTGTGTATGTTCCATGTTGGATTTACTTAAAAATAGATGAAAACTATTTTGAAGTAAAGTTACCATCCGCTATTTGTAACCCATAACTCCACCCCAATTTAGAGAAATATCCAATCACCAAGTTTTAACCCACCTGCAAGTTATATTCTCAATGAGAGTTAGAACACACTTCAAAGTAAAATGTATTCAGTATATGATGACAAGACTCGTGTCATTTTCACTCATATGTAATTGAATACTCCTATGCTAGTAATTTTCATTCACCTGAAAACTCCAATCTACCGACAACACCAACTCATCTGTAATTGAATACTCTTATGCTATTAATTTTCACTCGTCAGTAAACTCCTATCTCTAAACAACACAACAGCTTATTAACTTTTAATAGCCATTTACAAACTCCTTTCAAAAACCCCTCATTAAGTCATCATCATCATATACTTCAACACTTTGTAAAACTTTTCAATAAACAACTCACAACACCAGCTAAAAATAGCGCACAACACCGACCGAAAATAGACCCGTCGAAAATGACCTCAGCAAAATATCGCGCACCAAATCCGAAAGCGACCCGTCAGCTAAAAATATATTGTGCAATCCTCAGTAAAATCCACTCCTCCGCATTGAGGGCCCCAAAGGATTCCCACGTCATTCCCAGATCAAAAACGATGTAGTTACGGGTACATATAATCATTACTCCCTATAAAATAAGAAATTAATTTTTCTTTGACTTGGTTCGTCTTCTCATTTGAATTCAAACTAGAATATTAATTTGGCGGGCAGATTAATTATACAGCAGAACATAAAACCCGTTTTTAATTGACCGATCGTTGAATACTGCTTGTTGCAATTTATGGTACGTCATCATTTAGGGCCGCCACTAAGTACAGTGCTTCTATTACCTTTGTGTATCCTCTATATGGCGATCATATAGCACAATTGCAGGTCCCGATCCATGAAGTAAGGCAACTATGTGGCATCTTTAAGGAGAGTATTTATGATTTAAAATACATATATCCGACCAATTAAGGTGAAGTCTTCCATCAGAGTCACTGAGCCAAACTACTCGGTATATGTCCCGAGGGTTCAGTGACTCTTGCAAGAGCTGCAACATCAACCATTTTCAGAGCTTCAATGGCGAGGCAGAGAAGGCCTTGCAAACTGTGAAGAAGCAACGAAAGAAATACAATGCCATTGACAAACGGTTAACTCGTCACGCAAGTGTCGTGACAGTTGCCTCTGTTCTAACCAAAATGTACTATGTCTCCGATAAAAGGCAAAATGCTGTTTCAGTAGCCAATGCCTCTTACGTAATGTCAGACAAAGGTGATGTTTCTATTACCATCGTCACTTGTGCATCTACAGCATATTCAGTACTACTGATGTCACTGACTGCATTACACCTACACCTTGACAATGTGTTTGGAATGTGCAAATTTCTCTGAGGTCCAAGCCAACTAAGTACCAAATCTGTGTAACCGATTATCTTAACTGTCTGGAGTATGGCTGTACCTAAACCATATTGGGGTGAATCAGACGGGATTCGGCCTAACGCGCAGGGTCATAATATGCCAACACTGCTCCACTAACAAGTGCATTTTTTAGACCGTGCCACTCTTGGTTAGGGCATTCATACCTTTACCATTCTCATTTATGTTGCAAGAGCGACTGAAGGGTAGCAATCATAACAATTGACCATTCGCAATGATGTCTGAATATCCCTCTGACGGGTTGGCCAGCTCATGTCCAGTGCAGTATCGATTTTGGTCTGCGAAGGAAGATCCCCTTGCTTGCTGAGCTTGTCTTTTAAAAATATGTCACCAAGCTGTCAATAAGCTCACATTATTTTGGCTCCTGTGTGTATATGACATTTGTCATTGGCACTCAACATTCTTTGAATTTCTGAGTAACTGCATTATAGTCACTGGTTGTCTCATCCTTAGCATATGGTTTGTGAACTTGCTGGTTTTGACTCCCCTACTGTCAACAATGTTGCTATTTTCGTTTATCCGCTGCATTTAATTTGACCTGGGCTTCTAGTCCACCTTTCGGATTGATTGCCACCAATTTTTGCCGATACCATAAAAAATTACGCTGAGGGAAAACGTTTGGATACACGTGAAATAAAACTTGTGAAAAAGGCCCTCCAAAATGGATTCGACTTATTAATACGTAAATAAAGCGGCTAGGCAAGTCAGCGTATTATATATATATTATGTATATGCATGTATATTTTAGGCCATGTTGGCCGCTTTTTGCTGTGGATATATGTTGTTTTCGGTTTGCTGACATGATTCATTTAGTCATTATCCAACTATTGGTACATGATGATGATGATGATGATGATGATGATTATGATGATGATGATGATGATGATGTATTTGCTACCGCTCATACTAAAATGGCTTACTTTAGTGACAGTTGATTATTCTACCGCAGTGTCGATTCCTCACCTTCTCGTTGATCATCGATTAAATATTTACAAAACAATGTGCTGTCACAAAAGCATAAAATTCGTATTTAAGCAGACAACTGCATATAAATGCGTTGCATAAGCGCCAGTAATCATAAGCTCCCCTTCACCATAATTTTCCATAGCTAATAACAGTGCAAATGTCGCATATTGTATCATTGCAGTTGCCACTGTAATCGGAGTTAAGCACAGCAGCACAAATGCAGCGTGTCAATTTACTAAATTGTTAATATGATGCACATATGACAATATAATCCTATCTGATTTTATTAAATGATGAGTTATTTAGAACTGATGCAAACTCAAGCACAAATGACGGTTAGTGCTCCGTACTGCCATGACAACAGGCATATAAACCAAATACCCGGCCATTATAACGGTAATTTTGCGACATCTCCTCAGGCTACAGTCACCTCGCTCTTCAATCCATTCTCTGTTCGGGCAACACAACTATGGATATACGTGAGCGTTGTAAAGTTTTTTTTCCTACATCAATTGCTTTCTCTGTACATTGTGAATGATTTGTGCATCTACAGGTGTTTCAGCTCTGTTTTTCTACTACAAATTATGCCAAACTTTCCAAAAGGATTATGAGATTACGTCATAACGTCGTTATTGGCGATAATTATATCATAATTTAAGTAATAACGAAGGCCATGGTTTTGGCATGCAGCACGGGTGCATCACCAGGGGAAATATCATTGAAACCATCCAAATTGTTGCTATGCTCTCCTTTACGCCCATTACAACATTCCCTGCCGATCGTACTCAACGAGCTACACTAAGAGCTGTTTACAGATGTGGTGCTCAATAGTAAGAATGATTATGATTTGCATGAATGCCAGCCAGTTTCAATTTACCATCTCTACCTAAAATTGATGTTGAGTATGCCTGGTTTATATCGGTCCAACTCTCGGCCGCTCTATCCTCAAGGCCATATATAAAGCAAATTAATGTTGCCACCTGTAAATACATTTGCATGCCTTTATGTATTTGCAGGCACATTGTGAGAAAGAGGTAAAAATACGTGATGAGCGAGATAGTAAGTTGATCAGATTAGCTATCGCGGAAACAACGGTTGTGTCGCCCTTTTATCAGATAGATCGGTGCAGCTGCATGTCTGTCTGTATCAGCCGGTTAGATATTCTGGTATTGCTTTTGGAACACGCACAAAAACAGTTATTGTCAAAGTGCAGGTAAAATGCTCATTGACAGGCGTTGGCGTGCGACTCAACAATAAACATTAGATATCTTACAATGATTTTACACATAATGACTAGCTTTGTAAAGGAGTCCATTAGCAATACAACATGATTACTTCGTGCAGGACATAAACGTCACCAGACAATACATCACCAACACTACTAAGCTAAGGCATAATATGCAGAACGACATACGATATATGCATAATACCACGGACATCCAGCTCATTGATGTCGATTCACTCAATCCTATATTGTCGTGGATAACAACGTGGGTAATTACATCTCAATTGCATAGATTCGTTTAAGGTGCACTCATGGCAAATTCACCAATTATGTGTGTGCTGAATACATATGTTGGCATGTGGGTGTGCCCTATCGTTATGGATACACATTTGAAAGGATAAAAATATGCTCTAAAATGGACGCCGCTTGAGGTTGTTGGTGTTGTCAGAGGCACAGGCCGTTAGAGTCATCTTCCAAATGGAATTAATAAATATTTGCTCGCTCGATTGGCACGTCTATGCTGCGCTAATCTCCATCGCAATGACAGCCTGTGTGAGAAAAGAAGGGGCGACCCACGACACTGTGTCTCGGGACAACCGTTCGCATCACACTACTAGTAAATATACCTAAGCAGCTCAAACGTCCTATATGAGTTTATTTTGGCTCGAGTAAATATTCAATGGTCCATATATATAAATGACATGCCCAGAACAATTTTGGATTTTGAGACATACAAGCATACATTATCTATGCTCCTTCTGTCTTAAATGACATACTGTAAATGGGGTGATTAACAAGGAATATCGTCATGAAATATTTCACCAATGCCTTTTTAAGCACCATATCGAGTAGACCCCAACCCAGAGTAGGTCTGACATAGCGTGGGTACACCAACAGTTCTGATGATTTAACAACTGTGGCCATATTAAAGCCAGCATGACGGAAACAATACTTCACATTGCTTGAGCATCTTTGCAAGTGAATCAAACACATTTTCAATAGCATGATTTCGATGTTCATATCGCGACAATGCGTCGGGCAATTTCAGCTTTAATTTTTCTCGGCCATTAAATCTTGATTGCGAGAAAAGCAAGTACAATATAATGTTTAAGTAATTTTTGCTTAGAGCACCTGTTGTGAGAGTCCGATACATGATGCAGCACAGTTTTTCACTGTTGTCTGCCAACATCTAAACCAGGTGATGATTACAATTCATGTAATAGATTAAATTGAGAAGGAGGGTCGGCAAAGAAGACACATAATATTCAGAGGGTTGTCATTTGTTTGAAGGTCTTATAATTGCATTCAAAGTAACGACCCAATGCTAGACACATGCTTAGGGGAAGGTTTTAAGGGGAAGATATATTTTCCAACCGGCGTTTCAAACATAAGATTGCAAGAAATCTAATGTTTAAAGCGGTGTCTTCAGAGTGACAAATACACTCAGCCGCCACTTAGCCTAAGCGGACCTGACGTAATCGACATAAGATGCTATATGTCAGTTATACGTTTTCGTGTTTAGCTGCACTCTGAGCTAGATCTGTGCTGACAAAATATCTAATGACTTAATGCATTGGGAAGGATCGTTTGGTTATGTGTCTCTAACCATGTCTCAATGGATACACCATAGGATAATTCAAGCCATGGTCTTAGTGAGCAAGACGTCGGCTACACTGATAAGTAGAGAGTGAGGTTATGCACGGAACAATATTTCAAAACAACATAAGGCTTTTACCACGTCAGCATAGAAATAACTACTACCGCACATAAATATTAAGACAAGTTTGATACCCCCTGACTGGTAGAGCTGTAACTTTGTAGGCGAATCACAATTTAGGTTTCGAGAGTTAAAATTTAAACACGAAATGGAGATGGCGTAACAACTGTCGTGGATCATTTATCTAAAATATGCGGCTGCATAGAAAACTTAAAGCCCTATCTCCCTAACACCCTACAACCTTCATACCACGATGGACGCGCTACGCGTGTCCTCATTGGTCAACTAATTAAAGGCTTTAAGCCTCAACCCTAACTACACAGTTGCTGCCCGCCAACTTAGAGAGCTCCGAGCAAGCTCTCAAACAAGCAGCATCTCCTGGTATTTCCTCCTACAATAGTCTTCAGGCACACCTTTCGGCAGTCATCAAAAGAACCTTAAACTGAATAAAAAGAAGTTTATAAGTCGTTGACTTGTTTCTACAACTACACATAGCCATCAAGAAAATATAGCCAGCCACAACACAACCATGTGTGTTTAGTCGGCGATCTCCTGATTTAGCCTCAAGCTTGGATATACCATGTTAACAAGTGGTAACTTCAGGTGCGCCCCCACGAAAAAAAAAACACTACTGATTGGGCCCGAACCCCAACGGTCCCGACGGTAAACTTACGTGACCTTAGACCAAGGTGTCAAAGCCGTTCACGGCTTTCCTCTGCTGTGAGTCAAACGGAGGGAGTGACACATGGTTGACTTGTAGCTCATATATTCTGTTACCATCAATGCTCAGCATGTTCATCCCATAGCGGTACTGCTTCTCTTTGAGCAGAGACTCCATGTGCTGTGCGTGGTGTAGGTGCTTTTTCACCACAACCTTCCTCACTTCCTTTCCCTTTTTAATCTCGCCCTCCTAAGACATCAGGATCGAGTACGTCTTAGACGCAGGTCATATACTCCTTGATAATCACACTGCACACTGGCGCACTCATCCTACATCTTCCCTATCACCTCCTTGCTCACGTTACTGAACAAAGGATGGAAAGGATCATAACTGCTAATAACTAAGAGGTCTCTATCCTCTTGCAGGTCTGTGTACACGTAAGCTGTGAGGATCTCCATAAGCAGCGAGTCAGTGTCTGTGTATAGAAGCCACAGATCGCTACCATATATGGTCATTGTTTAGTAATAGATGTCGTAAATCAGGTGCTTGGAGTGGTCGAGGATGCACATGCTTAAATATACCGGGCGGTTTAACTCCAGGCGGGTCTAGTGCATATACAGGGCGGCCAGGTCGTCATTGAATACCTTGTGACGAGTAAAGGCGGGATTGGCCACAAGCCTGCATATTTTTTCCTCTCCAGCCAAGCGCACAATCTTAACGTCACTTGGCCTTACCAAAAACGGAGGGGTTCATCAGCTTGTACAGGTCCTTCATAGAGTCACTGGTGGCAACCTTATGCAGACCTGTGTTCATACGAATGAGGAGCGCACGATTTATCTTAGTGAGCCACATTTCCAGCGATAGGTAGAGCTTGAGATCCCTATAGTGGACCACATATTTCTCTTTATTGCGCAGGTTGGGCAGCATTATTTAACCTTTGTGGTGCTCCACAATGCACCTCGGAGATTGTTCTAGTAGTCTGACAGCGCTCTGCACAGACATTTGCTCTTGCGCTAGTGAATAATAATTGTGATAAGCATGTAACTCTGCAGGGTATTCCAGATCAACTTCGATTATATATCCGGTTTTGGCATGGTCCTGTATCTGTAGGGCTGCCGGCTGATCCAAGCACTTAATCGCCCAAGTGGGCAAGGGCTGGCTCATCGCTCACCCATACAGCTTGTAGGTGCTGGATGTAGCTCGCTGGCTTGTCTTTCTCATAGCCCGCAACGTACGGGTTATTGGCCTTAGCGTTATGACACGACACCATGCAACACGACACCATGCTTATCCCACTGCGCAGGCCTTTTCAATGAACAAGTGTTTGTCATAGTCGCTGAATAACTCTAGCTCCACACCCATGCTGTTTGGCAGATCGGGGCTGGTTTAGAAGTTGGCTGGGTATCAAATAAACAGTACTGCGTATAATGGATGGGAATATAGGTTAGGCATTATCCAGGGAGAACATGGTACAAATAGTAATTTCCCACACCTTTTAGACTGGGATTAACAGCCTCTACCATGTTTTATTTAGATGGTAGCTGCGGGTTCTTACACACATTGCGGTAGTAGTCCCCGGAACACTGGAGTAGCAATTAGGGGTGCTCCGCTCTGTAACTCCGTGTTATTGTAGAGCTGTTCTGGCGTCTGCTGGGGACTCCGGAAACTCAAACCTGCACAATTGTTCGGGAAATTTGTCCTGGCAGCTACACAGATGAGTGCCTCCATGTTGCTTCCTTGTTAAGACCTGGATTATCCGTGAAGACGCCAGCGTCTCTGTGAAGCCGCTGCATCTGCTCCAGGGCATCGGTGTGGGCTTGCCGGGGCTTCTGGGCTCACAATCAGCGCAGGTATACCTGAAATTACCAATGTTGCTATCAACTTCTGCTATCAGTTCTGCGATCTGTTTTTCATACTGCCCATACTGTTTCTCAACAGCCAAGGTGTCACCAACACATGCGACCTTCTCATTCTTCGTCTTTCAGCATCATCGGCATCACCCTTTTTTCTCTTTCTTTCTATAGCACAGGCCAAGGTGAGGCCTAGCGTGTCTAATAACAGGCCAACTTCGTCTTGTAGAGGTAGTGCAGGATTCATGTTTCACGTTCTGGAGTGTGCACTGGAAAAGTTGGATCAGCATTTTGAACCTTTTTTTACCCTGATCAGAGAAGAACCGTACTCGTTCCATGTTGCTGCCGGCAGTTTCCACATTATTGCCGTATTGCTGCCACCATCTTCTGTGATACTCGTATTGTTTCTGGCTTCTTTCAGACTCTTTCATGTTTATTCAGGAATCCTCCGGGTTGTTGCTGGCGTCTTCTGGGTTTTTTTTCGGGATGTACTGCATTGCCCTGGGCATCTGTGTCAGCTCCCTTTCCGACGTACCCATCCGTGTCCACTCTGTGCTGCCCCCGTGTTTGTCCTATGCATAATAAGATACGTGTTCTCTCTGTGAATGTAACGCAATCGTGCCTGAGCGATGGTCGGGGGTCATCCAGGGACTACTCCGGCAATGTGAAAAAGAGGTGTTAGAGACGGGGCGCAGAGCCTATTCAATAGACCATAGAATGTTCTTTACGTTTATGATTGCCTTCTTAGCTGCCAGCGCACTCGGTATCAGTAGGGAGGAGTAACCTTTGAATGGCTGGTAGCAGACAATGTCAATCCACAAAGTTCAAATTGACTCAAACTCCCAGCCGGATCCTTGTTGGTCAACTTGGATATTGGCATTGCTCCTGTTAAAGATATTGCTTATATCTTCAGCGGAGAAAACCACCTTCTGCTTATTATGCAGTACAGCCTAGTGCCGCCATCACTGGTATGCTTCATGAGCCTCACCTGCAGGGCAATCTGACACTTGATTCCATTCAGCTCCTTAAGCTCATCAGTCAAAACTTTACGCATCTGTCTACATATGCCTTTTAAGAACATCATAGCATCCCCGCGCTTTGATAGGGTCTTAAACCGCTGCAGGGTGCAAAGACTCTAGAGGACACTCTGCAAAGAAGTTGATCAATGATGATATCAGGATCCGTAAATATGCGTATATACTTTTGAAGTTTGATATATCGTGTCGTTTTGGGCTAGAACCAGCGTCCGGAGGACACTACTACCCAAATAATTATGCGTAACCCAGAAACGCTAGGTTGTAGCAATGACAAAGGTGCTGTCATGGCTAATATAATCATGGTCAACGACATATGGCGTAGTTTTGCGTGCTTGGTCTCTGCCAACAGCTGTCATGCTGCGGAACTTTCCACTCCTGTTGGGATCACATCATTCTCACATAGGGCGTCTTCAAATGAGTTATGTTCCCTGATGTGATAGAGCACAACCCAGAGGGTTTGCTCACGTAGGTCCTTCAGCACAGAGTTGTTCAAAAAGCCAATTCGGATAAGATGTCTTTCTTCATGGTTAGGGCCTTTGTTGCAGAGCAGTCGTCAATGATTTACAGGGTATCCTCGCCCTAAAAACAATGCTAGAAACCCCTCAAGTAATCAAGGAGACGCTTACCTGGATCAACTGCATACACCTCTGAATCAGACAACACCAAGGTTACGAATGATAATCCTCGTTGAAACGGATGGTAGGGCATAGGATCAGATTAGCCAAAACAGACCAAAGAAGGGCTCCTCAAGTATGTCGAGCATGCCAACAAACAATAGCATAGCGGGACCATCTGTAAATAAGTCACTAGTAGTCTGCGTTGACGAATTTGCCATCCTTAATGTTAAGCTGTGCATCCGTAACAACATGCACTTAGATGTTCAATACACCAGCCGCCTCTGCTTTTTTTGTGATCTGGATCGTGACTCCCTCAGACGCATTTTCCACGCGCCTACCACTACTATGTAGCTGGTCATCGTCACTTTTCCATGAGCCAGAGGGCAAACTTGCTGGTTAGAATTCTCCTCGGACAGGTCCGCCAATGCCAAGTTTTTTACAGCCATTGCCACACTGGGGTCTCGTTTACTCACTGCCAAAAAAGTCTTCTTAGCCTTCTCCCACTGCTGGTTGCCACACATGCCCTGGGCATTGAGTTGGTTGAGGATGCCCTCAATGATCACCTCGCCCTTAGTAATCTTCGGGTTGTAGAATGGCTATGTCTTCTTAGTAAATGAGGCATTGGCTAGTTTTTCAAAAGAGCAGTAGGATTCCCTTCATGCTTTGGGCTGGTACGTTCAGGTTAATGTTCCCCGTGTGTCTCTTTTATTATTAGAAAACTTCCGGTGGCAGAGGAAACGATCATACAGAATTGAGAGCCGACCTGTGTACTGGGTGCTGATCATGCATGCCAGCTCTGGTTCGATATCTATGTCATAAACCAAGGAGATTTCATCAATTTTGTAGCTGGCGTCGGTGTCACCCGTTGCGTGTTATAGTTAAATGTGAGCTCGTAATCCAATCTGTCATCAAGTGTAATCTGGTAGCAAGACATGTGGCTCACGAGGAGTTCGATGTCAAGCAGGATATAAATTCCGTTACCATAGGCATCGGCTATTGCCTTGTCCTCTACATCGGTCTCATCCTTGTCTCTTGGCCCCACTCGTATCTTAGTCACATTGTCGTCATCCAAAGCGATTATGCCCTGATGTTGGGCATTAGCTCTCTCCTGTGCAGTTTTCATAGGTCGCCATAACAGTGGTTCACATCACCGTCATCAATGGACATGACCTCGTTGCAAGAAATCTTGATGGTCGTTTTCTTAACAACAGCATGCCCTATGTTTCGAACAACGCAGAGTTTGGCATCGAGCGAGGGGGTTGAGGATCCAGTGGCATCATTGCTATCGAAGAAGGAGGGGCACACCCACGGACCCAGAGGTCTCTCTCCTTCCTGCTATGGGGTAGGACATTACGATGGATAGCTCTATAGCACAGGAAGAGTTGGCTCATTATAGGCGCCGTCCATGACTGTTACGATGCATTAGTTGAACTGGGGCACACACCAACCCTCGGCCAATCAAGCTACGTTTGAAGGACTACCCTGAAATAGGTATCTTAAATTCTTGTACCAGAAAACCGCTCGCACTTACAACAATAGGTAAGTGTGGTAGGGGTGGATGCCGTCCCTGATGGTTTGGGGTTAACCGAGTGGACACATCAAGCAGTGTTGCAAAAAGTGAAGCAGACCTAAAAGTAGTTAACCGAGCTGCTGCTAAAGCCAGAGAGGAATTACGTGTGACAGAGCCATGTAAAGGCCCGTTTCAAACGCATAATCAATGACAATGCATTCTGGAGCAGATACCTGCTGACGGACGAGGGAAAGACAACTGGTGAGTTGATAGCATACTCAATATTAGCCTGAAACTGCCTTCCACAGTCAAAGGATGTGTCTGTACCTAGTATCCTTGAGCGGGTCTGTGCCTGTGCACCAAAAACAGCCCAAACATAGGTTCGAATGCTGTCGTTAATCCGTGAGACACCTGTGATGTGAACCCCTCAGATTTTTCCAGTATGTACGTACACTAGGCAGTACTTGCACCTACAGTATCTTGCTTTATGTAATCAACCCGTTCGCAGGTGTGGTAAACACATGTCCTACTGCTTTATACTTGTTGGGATTCCGGTTGTGATTGATTGGTCGTACTTTATCTGTTTTAGATTAAGTGAAGTAAATTCGGCCGAAAACCTTGGTTAAGACCATTTATACTCCAATTGGTATTTTTGGCAACACCGAACTCATGGTACATTCTCTTGTCAAAGGTATCACCAGTGGCTGACTATGTAGCGTCATCTGGTAGTGCTACCCTCATTTTGTTCGGAAGTCTCTGAATGGTGTACTACACGTGAAAACTATGAAGATCACTTAATGGTGGGACTCCAGAGTTAAGTTGGTCCAACCCAAGATGCCGCTGTGAGGTCTGATTGTACGCAGCACATACTACTAACGACTGCATACATAGGGTGATTTAGGATATTGAACAACACTGTTGTATTATATGATATTGAAGCGCTTAAGAAACTGCTCAAACCCAGTTGTTGGTCAACTACTAAAGTGAGTGCCGTAACATAAGCCACTTTTACAGATAACTTCCGTTATAAAATAAGTAAGCACGAGGCTGTCACTCATTTTTGACACTGCAAATATACATCTTCTAATTAACGTTTAAAAACTAAAGTAGTTCATAAATAATTTATCAGCCTAGATGTAATTCATCTATCCATGCGATCCGTTATCTTGCTTTCAGTATTGCCTTCCATGACGTCGCAATGAGCGGTCACAGTTCGGCATAAATTGCATAAATCGCAACAGGGTGGGAAAACGATAAAAAATAACAAATCCAGAAAAACACAGTTTTAGTTCTTTTCCTTGGCCTAATCTTAATGCGAGACAAACTTAACGAACAGCCTGAATGAACATTTTAAATATTCTCATTGCTCTGCTATACACCTGTAACTGGTAATTTGCTATTCAAGCCTGACATATAACTTTAAATTAATAAAACTTAATGCATGCCCCTAATTGTTTGTACTACGCTTATCACGTTATATAAGAAACATACTGATTTTCATCATAGTCAGCATAGCCATCATGAGTAGTTCTTGGTTGATGTTGCACTCAAAAAGTCGCTATAAAGTGAAAATCGGCGATACCAGTCGGCTCTTTACATCAGTTTAACGACAAAACAAACCTGATCACTGTACTTTGCTGGAAGGTGATATTTTGGGACCAGTTTAACTTGATTGGGTCAAACATTTAGTCAAATAGACCTTTCTAAACTTTTTATCCATCGATGCAATTAATAAACATATGTCTGCCTATATCTTGCTCTCAAAGACTCTAAATCTGTGGCACTTTGCAATTTATTTTGCTTCAGTTAGTGAGCTACGACATCAATCGGTTCTCATAAATTGCCATAAAATTTCGAAGGAACACCAGGTTCAAACATTGCTATTGAATTTGCATTTATTGTCCTTGCCATCTACCTTTAGACAAAATATTTGGAGAAGTATTGGGAAAGGCGGTTCCAGCGCAAAAGGGACGATCTTGAGACCACCCACCCACCAAAGCAAATCGCCCACACCTCAGATATCCAACCAGTCAGCAACCATCATTCCAACGGACTAAGTTAGGGCAGCAATGAGTCGTGGGGGGCAGGGAGCCACGAGTCACAGGGGGCAGGGGCAGGCAGCCACGAGTCACAAGGGAACCATCAGCTAAGAGACCTAGCAGGCCACGAGGCGCAGGTGGGGATTTCGTAGCGACTTGATTTTTGTCATTCTTACACCCTTTTAAACTAACAGCGCAGTATAGGTAATGATGACGTCTCACAGCACACGCGCCCAAAAGGCCCAAGCTGACTATACTGAAATCCATAGCACAGCCCCACCACCCTACCCACGCTTGAAGGTCGCCCTCACAGCATTTGAAAAGAAAAACGCATTCGACAGGACGTACAAGAAGATCTACGCAAGAATGAGGACCAAGATAGATGGTGAACCAGTCCAACCACCTCCCCCAGTGCCAAACCCACAGCCACGTCTCTGGTCTGAGGTGGTGAAAGCGCCAGCTCCACGTCCAAGGTCAGCCCCCATAAAACCAATTCTACGTCCAAGGACAACCACCAGACCAGTTCCAACCCCCCGCCAAAGGTCAACCACCACGCGACCCAGACCGGTTCCCACCCCCCCGCCTCAAATTCAGGAGAACCAAGCGGGCCATCAAGAACCAACTGCGAGGATGGGTCATGAACGTCCCCAAGGCTCACCCCTTTGCCTCAGACCTTCTGATCTTCCAGAAAGGCGTGCGACCCCAGGTTCGTAAAGTTCTGGCCGAGGAGCTGAATCTGCTAGGTGGCCTCAAAACCCAGCTAGCAGTCAAAGTAAGTCTCTACAAGACCGACAAAGATGGTGTCACGGAGTACACAGAGCCAGTCCTACGAAACAAGCAGAAGGTGGTTCTAGGCAAAGAAGACATTGACTCCGCGATAGACTCGGCCAGCCCCCAAATCCAGGAGATGCTGGAGAAGTGGATTAACCTAGGTTCTGGGTGGATGTTCGAGGCGGTAGAAACCATCTGGATCGACATCGCGAAGTATCAACCACTCAAAGGCGGCTCCTACCTCCCCCTACCGCCATCACTAGCAAACAAAGGGGCATCATAAACGTGAAGAACCGAGACGACTTCTGCATCCTATGGGCCATCGTCTCAGCCATCACCAAGCCAGCAAGGATCCGCAGCGGACATCAAAGTACAGCATCCAGTGGCTCAAGGATAAGCTAGAGGGCTCAAGCATGTCCTACCCAACCCCGGTCGCCCACGTCGGAAAAATCGAAACCGCTCTCAACAGAGGCCTGAACGTATTTGGCTGGGACGAGGGGAAGAGACACTGTGGAGAAGTTCCTCAAGGCCTTACAGCGTGAGGTAAAAAAGATCAAAGCAGTTCTCTCCAAGCCAGTCCCCATGCGGATGACCCAAGACGACCAAAGAGTCCACAAGACCGCAACCCAATGCCACGTCTGCAGCAAACCACTACTCACCAGGTCCGCGACCACTGCCATATAACCGGCAAGTACAGAGGGCCTGCCCACAACGCCTGCAACCTAAAGCTAAGGCTGAGCCCCAAGACAACCCCCATTCCCCTGGTCTTCCATAACCTGCGGGGCTATGACTCCCATCTCCTAATGCAGGGCATAAGCAAGGTAGAGGGAGACATCAACTGTATACCCAATAATATGGAGAAGTACATATCCCTATCCCTCAGACAGCTCCGCTTCATAGACAGCGCACAGTTCCTCCTGGTCTCTCTCGACAAGCTGGTCTCAGCCAATGGCCCAGACGCCTCCACCGTGACGGCAGAGTATGAACCAGACCAGGCAAATCGAGGGTTACTATTGTGCAAGGGAGTCTTCCCCTATGAGAACATGGACAGCTGGGATAAGTTTGATTCTCCCCTACCGCACATCCAAGACTTCTACAGCAAGCTCTCAGAGCAGGGCATATCAGCCACTGAATACGCCCAGCGCAAAAGGTCTGGAGCACGTTCGGTTGCAAGAACATGGGCGACTACCACGACCTCTACCTCCGGACTGACGTACTCCTCCTAGCCGACGTGTTTGAAACCTTCCAGAAGACCAGCCTAAAGCAGTACGGCCTGGTCCCAGCCCACTACTATACCAGCCCAGGCCTCTCGTGGGACGCTCTACAAAAGAGCCCAGGGGTAAAGCTCGAACTCCTCACCGACACCGACTCCCTCCTCCTGGAGATCCGCACACCAGACATCTACGCCGACATGAAAAAAGACAGTGACTTATTAGACACCAGCAACTACGACCCAGCCCACCCGCTCCACAGCAACGAGAACAAGAAGGTTCTAGGAAAGATGAAGGACGAGTGCGGTGGCGTCCCCATCAAGGAGTATGTAGGCCTGCGCCCCAAGATGTACTCCATCCTGATGTCTACCCGGGAGGAAATCATGAAAGCAAAGGGCGTAAAAAAGGTAGTGGTCAAGAAACTCCTGCACCATGCCCAATACTTTGAGTCGCTGTTCGATCAGAAGCGGTTCCGCCATGGGATGAACATGCTCCGAAGTGGGAGTCACAAGATATATGGGCTGCACGTCAACAAGGTGTCTCTATCCCCCTTTGATACAAAGCGATGGATAGCTCCGGGCGGTGTACACACCCTGGCCTACCGGCATAGCCGCACCCAGGCCTACCACCCAGCGTAGACCGCCCGCAGAAGGGGTGTATAGTATTCAACCGTGGGTGTATCCACACCTTCCACCCACGACCAGCCACTGAGGGGTGATGGTGAACTTCCTGCATCACTGTTGGACACCTCTCCCTCACCACTGATGGACACCTCTTCCTCGCCCTCCGCAATCAGGAGGTCTTCCACCTTCTCACATATGCCGGCTATAGTGAGACTGGTTGTGGCCTGGGGAGAGCGTAAAGGAGTGGTCTTCCTGGCCTGAGTGGGGTTGGGAGCGGCAACACCCGGCGGACGTTGGGGCTTTGTCTTCTTAGCTAAAGAAGGTTTATCTAGCACGCCTTCCTCAGTCATACCAGTCTCAACATGAGTTGCATCCGGGCCTTCCTGCCCTCAAGCCTCTTCTTCTTCCTCATGAGGTTGTGGTTAACCCTTTCGTATCCACAATCCATACATAATTTTAGGTTATTTTTAATGCCCTTCTGGCACTCTACACAAAATCAATTTACGATCCCCCGCATAATCTTAAACCTGTGCATTGCGCAAAAGTCAAACTTACAGGGCCTGTCACAAGGTTCTCTCTTCCCGAGTAATATCCAGGGGTACTTTCCAGTTGCTTCCATTACTACCTATCTGCCTTTTGTTTAATTGATAATACCGTCTGGTGGTAACTGGGTATCGTGCGGCACAACAAGCAGCTCCTCCTTTACAAAACCACGGAGCGGTCCATCCAACAAATAGTATAGTACAGGCTCGCCAGATTTAGTGACAGAGCGTCCTATCGGTAAATATTGAGTGACAACACAGTCTTCCTCGACCTCACCAGGCTGGTAGAGGTAGCGAACGCCTACATCAGAGGGAAGCTTTTGCTCTTTGACCCCCACCGGGCACCCTGGTGCGACTGCAGAGGGCTTGTGTGCAACTCTCTTTGCCTCAATAGCATCTTTTGGCTTTTTCCAGTCAAGTGGGTCACCTCATTATTTATCGCAGAGACTACAGCCTGCAGTCGAGAAACCCACTCTGTCGATCGTTTTCCAGTATCCTTTAACTCTACGGCATACCAGTGTCCAAAGAGTCGCTCAGCAAGGGTACGTTTAAAGCATTCCACTACACCCTGGTCTCGATGGATATTCACGCGGCCACGCATGACTGATACTCCATGTTTTACTAACAGCTGATTTGCTGCTCCCATAAACTTCCGTCCGGGGTCCACCTGAAGTATTTTAGGCCAATGCAGTGGTCCTCGCTTGTAAATCCTTTCGAGCACACCTGCGACCTCTTTAGCCTCCTTTGTAGTAAATGGCTCGGCCGCTTTGTAGCGCGGGGCCACATCAACCACTGTTAGGGCATACTTGTAAGTCCGGCGCTTTACAACGTCATGAGGAAGAAATAAGAGATCGACTTGGTGAACTTTCATTAGGGACAGGACATCAAACTTTGGTCTGGGAATGTGTTTTGGCACTGGCAGATAGATTTGCCATATAGCTTGCTTTGTTAGCCACCCCCTGGCAACTTCCTCAGAAACCCTCGCTTCTGTTGCAAGCTTCTTGATAGCTGTAATGCCTTTCCAGTAGCCCTTAGGACTGTAGTGGATATTTTGCATGCGACGATCCATACAAAGTAAACGCCCAAGTCTCCAAATGATCTATTTAGCAAGCATGTATGCAACCAGCCCAGTCGCAGCCATACCCAGTATAATGAACGCCACCTCATGCCCTTTTTGACCATCTGAGGGCTCGTAAAAGTCTGAAAGCTGCGGCTCAGAGTCCAGCTTGTCAACGGATTTACCCGTCAAGATGTAGTACTCACGCGTAGCCTCGTTCACATCCCGAAAAGTATGCTCGTCATGTCCCTGGCGGCGGAGTTGCTCATTGATGAAGTCTAAACGCTCAGTTCGCTTCTTGGCCCATGCTGCCAGAGCAGACTGAAGCTGCTCGATTGCCATATCATGTCGCTTACATTCTGCGTCCACTTGGCTGCTTCGTAACTTAGAGAATAATAAGTTGCTCCCAGAGAGCGCAAGTGCGTTAACATGAGCACCTTCAACAAGCAGCGCGATTGTGGCCATTACTTCAGTTTATCAACTGGTAAGATTCCTTGTTTAATTAGCATATCCTTTGTAGCCATGGCTAGTGATACATCGGCTACAGCCATAGCCAGGTCGCGTGGGGTGAAATCAAGACGTGGAGTCCCGCCACCCAGAAGCATCTTACTAAGTCTGGCATAACCTATTGATATACTAGAAACAACTGCACCGTGCTACAGCGAGTTGACGAGCATTTTTCCATCAGTAATTGGTGTTGTCCATGTAAAACGGGTCCTTTAAATGAGCGTCCGGAGGTGCTGACTTTGCTGGCTCTCCCCTAACCACAGCCTGTTTAGGGGTGGAGGCCACTAGTCTATGCCTGTTACAATACAATGCTAGTCCAAACACCCCTAATCCGCCAACAAACAAAGGTGATGTCGCCCACGCCGGCCAAGACTGAGTCGAACCCATCTGTCCTGCGGCGGACCCCCCCTTCACCATCCCGGTCAAAATGGGGGGCCCGATTTTCAGACTGTAGGGCGGACTTAGCCTCCAGCAGCTCTCTCAGAAGTCTATTTTGATTAGCTTTTCGAGCCGCAACGCCCTTTCGGCCTGCCTCAACCTTTTTAGCGTCTTTTGTAGGCCTCTCCTTTTGTGCAGTTTGAGGTTGAGGCGCAGGATGATCACTAGTCACCGCCATTATCTCTTGATTTGCGTTCTCCATATTACTTACTAATTTGTTTCCTCCAATTGACAGCACCCAAACAGGTCCTCTGCAGGATGGGTGTCGGAAGGCTGGTCCCGGATGGTGGGGGTGCTCGCTCCAAATTGGCAGTACTTGGCGGTTGTTAGGGCTGCGGTAAGCGGAGCCAACATCATACCATAGCGATGATAAAGTTCAACATGTGCCAGTTCTTAGCGCGTGCCCGACAAACGGGTCAGTCTTGAGGAACGTAATCAGATTTGGCTGATGTTCTAGGGGGATTGGTAGAAAGATACAAGCAACGCTATAAAACAGTTGGAGAACCGACTGCTCCAGTGTCCGCATCATGCTAGCGCCCAGCTGAGCCTCATATTTTGCATAGAGCTTTGTAATCTCTTCATCGGACATTGATTCAATCTTTGCAGTCGACAGGTGCTGATCGCCGAGGTACTGACGGGCCTGACCACCAGCAATGACTGCAGCAAGCCTATTTCTCTTAGAAGACATATCTTTACCAGGGGTGCAGCGGGGTTCTGCTCGCTCAGACTTTGTGGCCGGCTGCGTCCTGTTCAAGGAGTTGATCAATAATGGTATCAGGATCCATGAATATACGTATACACATTCGAAGTCTAATATATTGCACTGCTCCCCAGATGAAGAAACCTAAATTGGTTACTGAAGCAGCGGCTGCTATTAAAGCCAACATCACCTCAATTGACAGCATATCCAGTTGGTTGATCAGTATTCAGCTGCAGTTTTGCGTGCTTGGTCTTTGCTAGTAGATGGCGTACTGTGGTACGTTCCTCACTCTTTGGAATCACATCATTCTCTCGTAGGGCGTCTTCAAACGAGTCACGATCCTTGGTGTGGAAAAGTGCCATCCAACGGGTCTGTTCACGTAAATCCTTCAGCACAGAGTTGAATTGGGTGAGGACCCAGACACTTTGCTGCGCATGGCGGACGCTAAAGGCCAGTTCGGATAACATGTCTTTCCTCTTGGTTAGGGCCTTTGTTGCCGAACAGTCATCGATGATGTAGAGGGTAGGCTCGCTCTTGAAGCAGTGGTAGAAAGCCCTCAAGTGGTCATGGAGCCGCTCCCCGGGGTAAACCACGTACACCTCTGAATCGTTCCACACCCACAGCCGTGTCTGATAGGCATCGTTGAAACGTATGGTAGGGCAGAGAATTACAATATGCTCGAAAGCACCGAAGAAGGGCCCTTCAAGTAGGTCGAGGATGAATGCGGTTTTCCCACACCCTGTCTGCCCACAAATAATTGCCGAACAGGGACCATCTGGAAATGTTAACTCAGTTTTCGGTTTCATCAAATCCTTGTTAGTAGACGCATTCTCCACGGCCCTACCACTACCATGCAGCTGGTCGTCATCACTCGTCCTTAGTCGAGCCACAGATCATACTTACAGGTTAGGTACTCTCCTAGGGACACGTCAGATAATGCTAAGTCTTTTACTGCTATTGCTACACAGGGGTCTCGTTTACTCGTTGCTGCAAAGGCCTTCTTCACCTCGTCCCACTGCTGGTAGCCACGCATGCCCTGGGCATAGAGCTGATTGGGGATCACCTCGACCTTCGTAATCTTTAGGTTGTAGAACGATGCGCCCTGGGGGTCTTCAAAGAGCAGTAGGATACCCTTCATGCTGCGAGCCGACACGTTCAGATTGATGTTTCACAGTGTCTCTTTTATTGTATACAAGCTTTCTGTGACAAAGAACACGGTCATACAGAATTGAGAGCCGACCTGTTAACTGGATGCGTATCATGCAGCCCAACTCTGTTTGGGTAACCATGTCATACTCCAGCGAGATGCCATAAATTTTGTAGCTGGCAGCGGTGTCACCTGTTGCGTGAATTACGCGGTTATAGTCGTTGAACGTGAGCTCGTATTCCAGTCTGTCATTAAGCGCGCTCTGGTAGAATGGCATGTGGCTCTGGAGGAGTTCAAAGTCAAGCGGAACTTAGAACATGTTACCATACACATCGGCTATGGCCTTGTCCTCTTCCTCGGTCTCATCCTTATCTCCTGCCCCCACTTATCTTAGTTGTGTTTCTGTCGTCTGATGTGTCAATGCCTTGGTACTGGAGACCCTGTCTCTCCTGTGCAGTCCGCCACAATTCGTGGTTACAGTGATACACATCGCTGTCATCAATAGACATGACCTCATTGCCAGAAATCTTGATTGTCAATTTCTTAACCACGGCGCGACCCAGGTTTTGCACAACACTTTGGTTAACATCAGTCGAGGTCAGCGTGATTGTAAAGGCCAGCCGTGCTGTCCCTGGAACAATGACGTCTTCTGCACCTAGATTGGGGAAGCGAACCAGCAGTTGTTGATTCTGATCAATAGTGCTTGGATTGTTTGTAATAACTACAGACTGTCGCACACCCTTTACCCCTAGGGGTTCGCGTATCCGGCGGTGTGGGTTTAGTTTGCGTCCGTAAGTACTCGTCGTGTTGAATTCTTAATTGCAGTTACATCTTTAACACATAGACATGGAGTTTGATAACCCAGCATTTGATGACGTAGTGGAGGAAGACCCTGGAAGAGAGGATGAGGATTGGCCCATGGGAGGAGAGGATGAGACTCCCCCACGTTGCTCTCCCACCTGTGATAGAAGGTGACATTGGGATGGATCGGTCTATACCGCAGGAAGTCCGACTCGTTATAGGCGCTGTCAATGATTATTACGATGTATTGGCTGAAAAGGGTTACACACCGTCTCTCGGCCGCGATTATACAACGTTTGAACTTGTTAGAGGACAGTTACTATTGAAGGACTACCCTGACCTAAGTATTACACTTTCTCGCACTAAGGCCCCGCTTTCACTTCAAACAATAGCTAGCAGACAGGGTGGGAGGCCTACGGCCGTCCGTGATGGTAGGGTTCACTGGGTGGTCCCGAATGGCAGTTTCACGAAAGGAAGCAACAGCCCTCCAAGGCGTTGACAAAGCAGCTGCTAAAGCTGCAGAGAATTTAGAAATGAGGGGCCCTGAAGCCATTTCCGGGACGGGGGTCGGCGCGGAAGAAACAAGCTTTATAGAGGACGTTCATAATACCATCCAAGACCTAGGTACACAAAAAGAAAACGAACTACCCCTCAGAGAACTTATAGGGCTTGACAAGGCTATGCAGACCCAGAGGGGTGAGCTGGTCAACAACCTAGCTCAGATAACTGAGATAGAAAAGGATATAGCAGCTCGGAAGGCCAAAATGGTATGGATGGATGAGAGGGAGAGGGGTGATAGTGGCTCATGGAGATTCCAAGCAACTAAGCTCATAGATCTGCAGGAACTGCACCGTGTCCGTGTTGAGGATGCATCTATAAACCACGAACATCTGCGACCCAGATTAACCGCATCAGGGACACATTCTTAACAAGGACAAGACGCTAGCTGAGCGTGTGTGCACCCTGTTCCGAGAGCAAGGTATAATGATTGCCTCCATCCTCACTGCGGTTGGATTGGTAATCTCGACCCTGGTAGTTGTTTTGATGGGCGGAGGGAGCACTAGTCCAGCCCCGGCACCAACGCCGCCGCCGCCCGGCTTAAAGGAGTGGATTAAAAAACAGCTGAACTCCTTGGTAAACGCCCTGAAGAGCCTAGCCAGTAAGGCAGCAGCCGCCCTTCCAGGAATCATTGGCTTCATCGTATCATGGCTGCTTACGTCAGCTGCAAAGGTGGCTGGTTGGATGGCAGAACATGTGTGGGCTGCCGCTGTTGCGGTGGGGGGAGTTATCCTACTGATACTCCGAGACCTACTACGTAGCAAACCAAAGCACAGCTAAGCCTATAGTGATTCCGCATACAATAATCAACCTTTGAAGAAGCATTCTGGAGGACGTTCTGATACCTGCGGATGGATAAAGGAATGTCCACTGGAGAGTTGATGGCATCCTCAACGTTGGCCTGAAATTGCTTTTGAGCATCAAAGGACATGCCAACGCCCAGTATCTCTGAGCGGGTCTGCGTTTGAGCACCAAGAATGGCCCAGACATAGGTCCTAATGTTGTTGTTAATCCGTGCAATACCTGGGGCGGTGAACCCAGCTGATTTATCCAGGATGTAAGTGCTCCATAATGGTCTTGCTTTATAAAATCAATGTGCAGCTTGCCGCCCTGGAAAACAAAGCCGTCGGTTGATTTCTCATAGGTTTGGCTAACGGATTTATACAGGTGGGTGTTTCCATAATGAGTGATCACCCGTACCTCGTGTGTTTCAGGGTTGGTGAAGTAAACCCGCCCTAGGCCCTGGTTACCGGCCTTTATCCTCCAGTTGCTGTTTTTGTCAACCACAAACTCGTGGCAGAGCCGGTGGTAGATTCTCTTGTCAAAGGTGTTGTTGGTGGCCGACCATGTGGCGTCGTCCAGGAGTGCTTTTCTCATTTCGACTAAAAGTCTCCGGATGGTGTAGTAGATGTGGAACCTTTAGAGGTTACTTAGGGCTGGGGAATTAGATCTAAGGTGGTCCAAGGCAGAAACTCCGCAGCCGCTGGTTGGGCACCATACAACAAAGTTTACCTGGTTCTGCCTGTATTGCATGTGGTTGGTTCTCCAGCCAACTACAAGGCTGTTGTCGCTTATGTTTGGCACCACGTATTTATCGAACAGGTTGGAGAACTCGACCCCAAACGCATCTGTAATTTTACTTGCCTTAACATGGATGAGAAGGTGTGTCAGATCCTCAGGATCAATATGAAGTGGGTAGACCGGCCCGGTTTTATACATTTTATTCGTATTGAAACTAATGGCTTGTTTATTCATAGTGCTATGTATCACACCCTAATGTTCAAAGCGGCGATGCTGTGTCCCTGCAAAATCTTATTGACAACACTACAGGTGATCTATGTGTTGCCTAAGGTCAATCACGTATACTGTGGGTTGGTATAGCATTGAATCAGATGTGCCCCTTCTATGGCTGCCAGATGGTTCTGGGTTAGAGGGGTTACACGTTTCCGATCTCCTGCCATGCCTCTGGAGCTTCAAGTGTATACAGAAGGAAATTGAATCTATGACCAGGATACTTTAGGTCCTAGGTTGAGCGTTGATGATTCAACTGGGATTGTTACCCTCTCAGTTCCTCCTTCTGGGTCTTCATGATGTGACGGTGGTGCGTTAAAAATATTAGGTCTTGATGTCGGTCTGGGTGGAGGATGGATTCCTTCAGGTCTTTACAGAGGCCTGCAGACCAACGGGCTGTTGTAATATCTTTAGACCAGCCTTTACAGCTAGAACAAGGCAACGTTATTAACTTTTATACAACCACTAATCCTAATTGAACTTGACTTATAGACTTATGTGCCTATAATTGTAGTATGAAACAACAACCAACTGCGCCGCCTGATGAGAATCCAGGCCACCCCTATCGGTTGAATGAGATCAGTCTCAAGAAGCAACGCCTTGAGAAAGAAATTGAAAAATATGGTGCTATGTATAAAAAAATATAGGTGTGCAGTAAACTCAGTGGACGCTGTAGACACTGCTTTAGTTGCTGTGGGTATGTGTCTTGGGGCAAGTGGTGCGGGTCTGATGTCTACGGTGGTTGCTGCCCCTATTGCTTCAGTCTTGGTGGCTATGGGGGCCGCTTGTGGGCTAGTTGCAATTGCTGGAAAATTCATGAGTCAGCAGCTGACCATTAAGGTGAAAAAACATGATCAGATCTGCATTCTAGCGCAGAGCAAATTGAATACCATTGCTGACATTGTATCGGCGGCACTTGAAGATGGTTATATCTGGGATCATGAGTTTAAGCTCGTTTTAGCTGAGCTCACAAAATATAGCCAAATGAAGAGTGAAATTAAGGCTAGATCTGTAAAGGCGCGTCAGACTGTTTCAATTAATGAAAGAGACGAGAGCAAGATGTGAATGGCCTGCCCTCAATACATAGACGTTGTGTGAAAAGTGCAAAAGCCTCCTAGTATGACAACTGCTCTCCAGTTTTAGCAGGACAACAGAGGCTCCGGGATTTCCCCTGCGACCCCACCTCCACAGAAGATTGGGCTGTATGTTATCTGGCCGGCTCCTACCCCACGTGACTCATTCCTATCCCCTCCAGGATATGAATCAGTACTGGAAGTAGGTGTAGATGTATATGGTATAGAGGCCCCGGGTAACCTCTTCACGATACACAAATACAGTGGCGCTTGACAACGCGAGCCCTGCAATGTCATACTAAGAGACAATCTTAATATGATAACTTGGTGCTATATAATGATTAGAGTTTGAGCATAGAACAAATACGGGTGTTCACAACAACAACAAAAACACTCTCTGTTCACTCTTTAGAGCGTTAATTGAGGATGACACTTGGAAAGACTGGCTCTCCCAATACACCGTTATAATGGGTTGATTTAAGATTTTTTAGATTTCTGGTAATTACATTTGCAGCGACTAATTAGCTTAAAATATGCTGTGTACTCCCAAAACAGGTGTATGCTCTAATCATAACGTGTATATATGAACGCTATGAATCATAACGTGTACATAAGAATCACAGCCGCCAATCATAACGTGCACATATGAATCAGCCTATTGAATAAACGAGGGTATAATGTATAGAAATGAATACAGAAGAGCGTATTACTGAACTTGAGTGTGGTGTGAAAGAGTTGATGTTAGATATAGATTATATGAAAGACGAAAAAACAGACCTGGAGTGCAAACTGAGTGATACGGAGACTAAGTATGATGGCCTTGTGGAACTGGTGAGAGATCTGGAGGTTAAGAATGATGATCTTATGGAGCGATTGGAGCATTTAGAGGGCCTTATTAGCAGACAGACATTCAGTTGCCGGTCTATTTAAACAGTGGAGAGCCCCCAGACCAGCCAGCCGACTGTCTATTTAAAGAATGAGGCCGGGGGGTATAATGGATGCGGGGATTAAATCTTTCTGCAACGATCATACCGGAGTCAAGCAAAATACAGACCAGTGGGAGACCACGAGGAAGGGCTGCGTTGGAGGAAGTGACTGCTCCGCCATTATAGGTCAAAACTACTTCAGCAGCTATAGCAAGAAGCTGACTGAAAAAACTATAATAGGCGTTGAATAAGGAATTTGCACATAAGAGCTCTGCTAATTTTGGTCTTAAATTCTATCGGAAGATATATTGCGCTGATCGGGGGAAAACTTGAATACCACTGAATTATTCGTTGTAAATGTGTTTTACAGCGTTATAGACATGATGAGTATGCGCTATGCGTTTTCCTAAAGACCACTGGCCTGGATTGCGTTTTCAGTAATACCAAACACTTGGCTCTAACGTGGGTCTCTGCTCTGAATACCATACCAGCCTGAGATTATGATCTTATTTTATGTCGTTACTCAAATGGAGCCCCTCACTGTTCATAATAGTAGTCGCTACAATCGATATTAAAACCCAGCTGGCAGCAATAGAGGAACACCCCAGGGAGGTAGAGATCAGAGTCAATGCAAATCAGGCAATGTCATAATACTTTCAACAAAGTACATTTACATTAGAAAGGCCAGCTGCAAAGCGCATTGCAGGTATGTTTAATGTTAATAACTCTAACAATGTATGACGTTTCATACTTCTATTCCAACAGTCCACAAAATTTTCATGAATATTTCGAGCGCTTATAAAACCGTCAATGTAAGTTCGATGGCAATGAAAATTCGGTCACTTGTTCTCCGTAACAGCTTAATTTGGATCCTCAGATTTCATGGATGTCGATGACGTCACTTCCATTTACGAAAGCATCAAAGTTTTAAAGCTATAGAATTTGATTTCAAAACAATTTAAATATTCTGAAAGTGTAATGTATTAGCAAACTTTTTCTAGATATAGGTAATTGTAAATAATGCGTTGTCAAAAACATTGTAGCAGGTCGAAAATTTCTGGTAGCCAAAATTTCTAAACTTTTTAATTTTGCAATTAATTATTTATTTATCATCCGATCGTAGCAAAATTAACATTTTCCGAAAGCTTATTCAATTACCAAACCTTGATTATTGACATATACTATCAAAATATTCGTCGTTTTCAAAGCGCGTTGAGTTGGTTAAACAAAATTCACTAAGTATATTTTCGTCAAATTTTCGATGGCTTATAAAATATCCGTTCAATATTAATAAAAATTGGACAAATTGAAACAGCGCGAATAAAATTAAAAACGGGACTGAATCTGAATTTAAAGTGTCGTTTTTCTGTCGTTAATGATCATATCGTAAATTCAATATCACTTGAAAGAAGCCCGTTCAATTCTGAACATATAACTATTTCTATTGCGTTGTAAATTTTGAAATTATGAAATGGTAAATATCTGTTTGATAGTGATAAGAAATGGGTCAATTGTTGTCACGGACAGCGCAATTCGAATTGTAAAATTTTAAGGATGTCGATGACGTCATTACCTGTGCGAAATTCTTTATTGTTTCGGCGGAATCGAAGTTGGTAATGATTGTCATCATAGCGATACACAGAGACGCGCTATGTTTCGGCCAGTAATTATGGAAGATGTTGTCATCATAGCATAGTAAAATTTACTTTGAATGTCATGATCGTATCGTAATTTGGTCTTAGCTCGTCGCCAAGTTCATCAATTGATAAATTGAATTCTTGTATTAAAAGGTCGCTGGTGGCGCAGACCAAGACAGTGAACTCCATAGGCCCTGTGGTAGTTGAGCCTAAAGCCGCATATATTGGCTGTCACGATTACATGGATTCAGGTCAATATAGCGGGCCTCTCGCTGGAGAGGCGCAGCAATACAGCGACCCGGCTGAGGGGTGAGGGCAGCAGGAGGAGGGGCAAATTAGTGAAGAAGAAGGCTCCTAGCCCCCGCCGGCAATTAGTCCAAACTTGTTCTTCTTGAAATGCTTGATAATTGCGTGAAGAAGGAGGATAGGGCCACCCATTGACACGCGTTTGGCGTCCATGGTCAATAAACATTTGCAGCATGCCATGGGTAAGGATAGAAAAACACCGACTCTGGATAAATACACGAAACCGGAGAACTGTGAACGGCTGGAGCCAGTTTGGGTTAATGCCAAGATCTTTAATAGCGTTAAAATAGTATAATAGCTTCGGTAGGTGTGATGGACTCAATGGTGAAGGCTGCTCAGGGCGAAGCAAGATAACCCAAACCCGAAAAAAATTATGTCAGGGCTGTCAGATGTTATAAGCCTACTGGCTGACAGCTCTCACGAGCTTGATTTGAGGCGCCTTGCGGCTTTAAAGTCGGAAACGAAGGAAAATTTCAAATATCTCGGCAATGACAATGAGCCAGTAACGACTCTACCTTTTGGAGAGGAGCTTCGGGTGAGGCCGTGAGTGGAACCACAAAGGTGACTCGACAACTGACTGGTTATTGAAAAATGGCAAGAAGTGGAGCACGTGACTTCAACACTGTACGCCCCCTCCATCAAATTTTCCCCTTTTGTTAGGGTCAGGTATTCATGGACAGTGGACCCCATGCTATCAGGTCCGACAGCAGTGGTTTACAGGGCCCCAAAACCGTCGCTTTCGCGAGAGAGGACAAACATAGCAGTAATGGCGGAGCTCTCAAAAGAACAACACTGCATAAATAACTGTGTCAGTGAGGTGATCGATGTTATCATTTCGCCAATCACTAGGGATGTGATATATCTTAGATATTGTTGGAAATATTGTATTGACTTTGAGACGGTGCCTGTACAAATAAATGAACCTCGTCCAGTAATATAGAAAATAGCGATTCTGGCACAGCGCCCCTCATCTATACTACTCTTTCCGAAACAAGATTTTAGCTCACCCTAAGTCGGACCCGGCCCCTATACGGGTCCGACTTAACCATGCTAGTTTGTCGGTAAACTAGTGTGTCCATGGGCCAAGGTGTCTAAACCGCTCGCGGCTATCCACCTCTTTGAATCAAAAGCTCGTGTGACACTTGCTAACAAGCTCCTCTAGGCGTTCCACTCACTCCATAAGATTATCGTTCTTAACCTCCAGATCACTCACTATGTCCTTCAGTTCCACAAGGTCATCGTACTTAGTCTCCATATCACCCACAACATCACTCAGTTGGTCCTCCAGATCAGTAACACGCTCTTCAGTGTTCGTTTCTATACCTCATGTCCTTGTTTGTTCAATAGATTGGTATATACAGAGCAAAAATGTCCAATTTTTGTCTGATACCTGCCAATGCTTCGTCTTTTTAACGTTGGATCAGCGCGTTTTTTCATCGCTTTTACAGATCTAGCCTTGGTTTCACCCTTCATTTGGGTATATTTTGTGACCTCAGCTAAAACGAATTTAAACTCATGATCCTAGATATTACCATCTTCAAGTGCTGTCGATACAATGTCAGCAATGGTATTCAATTTGCTCTGCGCTAGAATACAGATCTGATTATGTTTTTTTCACATTGATGGTCAGTTACCGACTGAAGAATTTTCTAGAAAATCCAAGTAGGCCACAAGCGGCTCCAGTAACACCCAACACTGTCGCAATAGGAATGGCAACTACATTATACCTACACCACTTGCGCCAAGACACATACCAGCAGTAACTAAAGCAGTGACAATTGTGTCCACAGAGTTCACTGAACGCCTATATTTCTTGTACATAGCACAATATTTTTCAATTTCTTTCTCAAGGTATTGCTTCTTGAGACTGATCTCATTCAGCAAATAGGAGTGCCCTTGATTCTCATCAGGCAGCTCTGGATATAACGGTTGTTGTGACATACTTCTGTTGTATACATAAGTCTATATGTCAACTTCAATTAGGAATGATACTACTGACTTTAATGCCTGGGAAGAATTAAAACGTGTTCTGAAACTGATCTGGTTACCTGCAGCTACCTCAAGAGGTGTGGTAAACATTCAGACACCCACATAATCGTTCCATAATAGCAGCTTTGTTGGGTACAATTAACTAAAAGAGGATGTCCACTCAGACTAGTTGATAGCCCCATATGCAAAACTTGACCCTGCATCAACATTGAATATCCATAGTCAACACCCCTGATCATTTTTCTGTTGAGGTCCATTAATACTCGCTTTTATTGACATCTTGTAAATTGAATAACAACACCCCTGATTATTCATTTTCCCTTATTATCCCTTAGCTGAACCGTCCATTAATACTCGCTTTTTGACACAGGATTACAGATGTTGTGGTTATAATTCACCAAAAGAATAACAAAAGCACCACTTCAGGAAGTGTAATGGGTGCATCATCAGCACGTTTTGTGTATCACTGACTTGATTGAGGGACACCTAAAGTTTATGGGCCTCCCTTTTAAGTACCTGATGAAAGCCATTTCCGCCCGGACCGTTATCAAGACGCAATTATATTTGATCGTCAATGTAAAGTCCTGTTATGAATTTGTAGGATAAGAGTCCTATCTACAGTATCAATCTCCAAACTAAGACTGTACCTAAATACCCTGCATAAAAAACCAACCTGCACTGTTGTCAATTTCAGCATTTTGCAGGTTAACGCAGCCTAGCCGACCTTTACGAAAAAATAACCTGCACTGTTGTCAATAGCATTTTGCAGGAACATTTGTCAGAGTTTGATACATAGCACTATGGATAAACAAGCCTTTAGATTCAATAAAAATGGAAAATACAAACTGGGCCGGCTGTACCCACCCCATATAGCATTTGAGCATCTGATACATCTCCTCATCTAGGTTTAAGCAGAGGACAGAACAGAGGCGTTCAAGGTGGAGTTCTCCAACCTGTTTGAGCACTACTTGGTGCAAAACATAAGCGATGATAAACTTGTAGTTGGCTGGAGAACCAACCACATGCAATACTGGCAGAACCAGGTAAATTTTGTTGTATGTTGTTTTGCCTGTGGTGTATCTGCGTTGGACCACCTAAACTCTGGAGTCCCACAAAAAAGGGATCGTCATAAGTTTCACGGGAACTACACCTTTCGGAGACTTCTGAACGAAATGAGGTTAGCACTACCGGATGACGCTACATGGTCCAGCCACCGATAATGCCTTTGACAAGAGAATCTACTATGAACTCTGCCATGAGTTTGGTGTTGCTTAAAATACAGATTAGAGGATAAACCCGAGACACACATAGTACGGCAAATCACTCATTATGGTAACACCCACCATTACGAATTCGTCAGGCAAACCGTTGACAAATCGACAGACGGCTTTGTTGTCCAGGGTGGCAAGCTACATATTGATTATATAAAGCAAGACAAAGTGGGTGCAAGCACCGCCTGGAGTACTAACATAATGGAAAAATATGAGGGGTTCACACCCCCAGGTATCACACCGATTAACAAAAGTATTCGAACCTATGTTTAGGCTATTCTTGGTACTCAGGCAAAGACCCCCTCAGGGATACTAGGTACAAGGACATCCTTTGAAACTCAAAAGTAGTTTCAGGTTAATATGGAGGATGCTATCAACTCATCAGTTGACATACCCTCATCCTTCAGCAGGTATTAAAACCTGCTCCAAAATGCTTCCTCAAAGGTTGATTACGTGCAATTTCAAATAGAGGAAGCTTTGATGATATAGGCAGTCTTTCTCTCCACTTGTCCAGAACGGCGTTCTTGATAGACCATTCCCCTCCCCCCTGGCGTCGGAAAGGCGCACGAGGAAGAGAAAACCGCTCTTATTGTAGGTGGAATCGCAATATGCTTTGCTGTGCTTTGGCTTGCTATGTAGCAGGTCAAGGAGTATCAGGACGATAACTCCCCCACCAGCACAGCTGCGGCCCATACATGTTCTGCCATCCAACCAGCCACATTTGCAGCTGACTAGAGCAGTCATGATACGACGGAGCCAATGCCCTTCAGGACGTTTGCCAAGAAGTTCATCTGTTTTTTTAATCCATTCCTTCAAACTGTGGTTGTCAGCTGGCATCGGTGATGCTGCTGGGCCGGCACTAGTGCCCCCTCCACCAGTTTAACTACCAGGGTAGAGATTGCCTATCCAATCGGCGTGAGGATGGAGGGGATTGTAACCTCTTGCTTCCGGAATAGGGTGCGGATGCGCTCAGCAAGCGTCGTGTCTCCATTCAGAAGTCTTTTTATAGTTTCCTTTATGCTGTTCATTTGAGTCCGCAGTATTTTTCGGTTTACAGAGGCAGCCTCTATACGGTCGCTTAGTAGATCCATTAGCCCTGAAAGCTCATTTGCATGAAATTTCCATGCTCAACTCTCACCCCTCCCATCCGCCTCCAGGCTTGCCATTTTTACTTCCCGCAGTTTTATCTCACCTTCTAGTTCAGTTATCTTAGCTAGGATGCAGACCAGCTCACCCCTCTGGGTCTGCATGACCTTGTAAAGCCCTTTAAGCTCTACGAGTGGTAGTTTGTTGTCTGTTTGTCTTCTCTAGCGTTATGAACGCCCGCTATATAGGTTGTTTCATCTACACCACCTTGCTCTGTCACGGCTTAGGAGCTGCTCATTTATAACATCTCTGAAAGTGCAGCTTCTGCTTTAGCAGCAGCTCAGTCTATTACATTGTAGGGCTTTTGCTGCCTTTTTGGATGGTTTAGTGTTCACTCCCAGAGCCCGAGCAAGCTGTGTACCATACTTTTCTATACTACTAGGCGAGGGGAATTTGATGTGATTAGTCTTCCATTTCAGGAGCTTCCACTTTCGTCTCCACTTAACCCAAAGGTCACCTTCTTCAGATGATCTAAACTCCAGAGTGGCCTACAGCTTAGACACTGCCTTCTCCAACCTCGCCAGTCACTTGACTTTGAACTCCTCAAGAGCCACATGACTGGAATACGAGCTCTCATTCAACGACTACAGTGTATGACATGGTTACCCCACCAGAGTTGGCCCGTATAATACGCACCCAGTACACAGATCGGCTCTCGATTCGGTATGAGAGTGTGCTACGTCGCAGGAAGCATGCATACAATAAATAGAATGCACTGTGGAACATCAATCTGAACGTGCCAGCTCGCGGCATGAAGGGCATCCTACTGCTCTTTGAAAACCAGCCAATGCCTCATGCGCCTGGAAGACGTTCTACAACCCAAAGATTACAAAAGATGAGGTGACAATTGAGGGCATCCCCAACCAACTCTATGTATAGGGCATGCGTGGCTACCAGCAGTGGGATGAGGTGAAGAAGACCTTTGCAGCAACGAGTAAACGACACCCCAGTGTAGCAATACCTGTAAAAGACTTGGCATTGTCGGACCTCACCAGCACATATGCTCTATGGCTCGAATTATGGACGAGTGATGACGACCAGCTGCACGGCGGCCGGTGCATTGAACGTCTATATGTATTTTGTTACGGATGGACAACTGAACATTAAAGATGGCAAGTTCTACTTAGTTTACATTTCCAGAGGGTCCATGTTCGGTTATTGTTTGTGGACAGACAGGATGCGAGAAAACCGTACAACTCTGTGCTAAAGGACCTACGTGAGCAAACCCGCTAGGTGGTGCTCTATCACACCATGGACCAAACACGCATAACTGCTGCTGAAGTCTGATCAAGCTACCGCATATGCCGTTGATTGAAACGATGTTTGCCCTGACAGCAACCGCTGCCTGGGTTACCAGTTTAGGTATCTTGATCTGGGTAGTAGTGTTCTGCCAACGCTGGGTTTAGCAATATATTAGACTTCTTAAGTGTATACATATATTTATGTTCTGGTCTTGCTGCATAACTTTGCAATACAAACCTCTTAAGGAGGCGACTGCGGCTCGTTGCGCTAAACCTTAATACACATAATTAACGACATGCTGCCATATATGGTCATCCCCTTAGTGATCAGGGAATGACGTTTATTTTGCCATACACAACAATCACAACGCTGTGGATTAATAATACCAACTACAAGCCATTAAAAGGTGGCTCCTACTTTTTACTACCGAGTGCGCTGGCAGTTAAGAAGGCAATCAAAAACGAAAATACACAGACGACTACTGCCTTCTATGGTATATGGAATCGGCTCTTCACCCGGTTGTTACGAATCCACAGAAACCATCTGGATATAACATTCAGTGGCTGTTAGCCCTGCTGGAAGGTAAAGGCAAACAATATCCAGCACCAGTGTCGCATATTGTGGAGGTAGAAAAACATGCTAAACTAGCCTTGAACGTCTTAAGCTGGGATGGGAGGGGGGGGCAATATCATACACCACATCAGTAAACACCCTGGTCCCCGTAAAAACATCATGCTAATTGAGAAGAATGTAAAGTTTCATTACACGCTAATCAAAGATCTGAACCGTTTGCTGCATGATCAGAGTAAATACGAACAACGCAAGTTCTTCTGTGAGGGATGCCCACATGGTCATACCACTGATAAACTGCTCTCTGAACACAAACCTGAGCGTATGGGGATAGGACAAACTGCTGTGAGAGTGGATATGCCTGAGGAAGGGAAGAACATATTATTCTTCCAGAACTGAAAGAAGCAGCTGGCTGCCCCCAATGTCATCTATGCCGACTTTGAGGTGCTCACTTCCAGGCCCTGCACTTGATGCTACTAAGAGCAACACACACAAAACCGAGGAACCTGATGAACAGAGTTGTCCGAAGTGATGGTAAGACCGAACCCATGTAGAATTTTTGCATGTCCTGCAACAAGAAGAGCTCAAGATTAAAGCAGTTCTGTCAAAACTTGTTCCCATGTGTATGACGTGAGAGGATAAAAGAGTACACAATGCAGCAACCCATTGTCATGTGTGTAAAAAAGAACTGGACAGGGACTCTGTCCGCGACCACTGCCATATAACAGGTAAGTACAGGGGGTGGCCCACAAAGAGTGCAACCTAAACTGCGGTTGAATCCTAAGACAACGGCAGTGCCTGTAGTAATGCATAGCCTACTGGGCTATGACTCCCACCTGTTGATGCAGGCTGTAAGCAAGGTCGAAGGGAAGATCAACTGTATCAAGTATATATCACTATAGATCGGACACTTACGCTTTATAGACACTGCACAGTTCCTACTGGCCTCCCTTGACAAGCTGGTGTCTGCAAATAAGCCAGACGCCCTTGCAGTGACGGTTAAGTATGAGCCTGATGAAATGAAAAACACTGGATGCGACTGTGCAAACAAGTGTATCCCTATGAGTTTATGGATGACTGGGATAAGTTTGATGCCTCTTTGCCGCCAATCCTCACTGAGCAAGGCATCTCTACTGCAGACTATGTACATGCTCGGAAGGTCTGGAACTTGTTCGGGTGTAAAAACATGGGCGACTATCATGGCCTGTACCTGCGCACAGACTTACTACTTTTAGCTGATGTATTTGAGATATTCCGCAAGACCTGTCTTAAACAGTACGGTCTGGACCCAGCTCACTATTATACCAGCCCTGGCTTTTCATACGATGCGCTTCTTAAGAGTACAGGGGTGGTATTGGAGTTACTCACTGACTATGACAAACACCTATTCATTGAAAAGGGCCTGCGTGGTGGCATAAGCATGGTGTCACGTCACCACGCGTTGCTCGTTAGTGGCCGAATTAAACTTGGTACCTTGTACTACGGAAAATGATGATCTCGGAACCTTTGCTGTTACACAAATCCAAGAAACTTCTCTTTCTACCAACCCATCCAATAAAGATTCACCCTCTTTATCCCAAATTGAGGAGGATGGCCTACCTCTTGTCAGGGTAAAATTTCAAAGAGGGAAGATTGGAGTCGCTGCACAAAATTTATTGATGCATTCTTGAAGACCGGATATATAAAAACAGTTGTAAATATTAGGAAGTGGCAGTTATATAGGACAGATGGCTAAGTTTTTCCACATTGGGGACACTTCACATTTTCTTATTTCGCTATATAATGCAGGACTTGGATAAAGTGGTATCATTACAGCCCGTGTCGCCCTTGTTAAACAATCTAAGCTAGGAAAATCACAGCCATCTGTACAGTTAACAGACTATCCAAGAGACGTCCGTGTGAAGTAACATGCATGGATGAATACATCAAATGGACTGACATGCTGCTCTCTACTGCTGTATTACAACTGTTTATTTCCTACATCAAACCGTACCCGCCTATCAACAGGACAACCTTGTGGGTAAGAATGTCATTAGCATGATAAGGAAGTAGATCCGATGGTTGCAGCCTCGCAGGGTGCACTTAATATCAGGCAAAGATCACACGTTACACCGATATATTCGCTCTAATGCAAGCTACATTCGTCCAATCTATAGCTTGACAATATTGCGTATATAAAATAGAAAACACTGACATACCCTTTTGCTTGCAACGCTTCAGCCATTGAATTAAGTTGTTTGCTAGTTGGATCTACCATGGTTATTGCGTTTGGTCGTAAAGTCGTAAAGCTGCGAATGGAGGGTTGCACCAACCAACCATGGAATTCGTAAGGTGCAAGAGCGTTCATTTTTTCAAATAATTTGAGTCCCTTTTGCAAATCTTAAAATAAACGATGGGGCCATTGTGGCAGTGAACTGTTTCTATGATGGTCGCCAGACCTCAATGAAGTGGCCCGTACGCCATCAGAACACGAGTTGACGTTTGTCTCACTTCCAGTTGGCAATAATTACCGGTGGATCAAATACAGGTATATATATGTAATCCACAGCCACATCTTATATATATACAGTAGAGGAAAGTAGAATGCTGAATGTATAAATGGACAACATCACTTGTATATTAGTTGACTAGTGTAACTATTCGAATTATTAATGAGTGAAAACTGCGCTGATTTATATGAATATTCATAAACGTCAGTCGTTTTTAATAAATGGTGGCATGCATATCTCGTAACTTAAAATCTACCAAATGCCATTTTAGCTCATGAGCATCTGAAAGTCTAATATTACACTCACGTCATTAGCTTTGTTGTTGGTGCGCGTTTATGCACGCAGGGGATTTTTAAATCGCTAATTGTGCGTACAACGTTGACTGTTAATGTGGTTAAGACAATGTACACAAAAGTAAAACAATTGCTTCCACATTCTTGCTGTGCTAGACGACTTATTTTATCACCGGACAACATAGTTAGGCACAGAGCGTTATTCAATGCCTGTGAGAATTGAAATACATATTGCATCTATTGACATCGTATTTTTTCGACGCGGCATTTTTTGTCGGCATGTAGATGAAGCATGTCGTCATCTCATCGGTTCATGAACATTATTTAACTGATATATACATAGTCGCTGATGGTTTGATGGAAAAAGCTCGGCCCGACAGTCGATCTCTGGGGAATGTCTGGCAATCAGTAGTTGTATATATAACGCAACCCCAAATCCCATTTCTCGTGCCAGGGGCATGTGTCAGCACACCCTTTGTGCGGTATCTTAAAGGTTAACTATTGATAGCAAAAACCTTGCAGTTTAGGCTGTTAAGGCTTACATGAACAATAAAAATATTAGCTGGATGGTAAACACCGAGAGTGTAGATAAATACCATTTAATAGCGCGGAATATACAAATAACAATCGACTCTTGCATAGCCAATGGGTTGGCCAGTTTTTGGTGTAAGTTTTATCTACTCATCTAATTCAATGACATGCTACAGATTCGTTAAACGTTAAACCAGTACATTTGTGACGTGGTAGCTGCGTGGATTGATGTGATAAATAAGTGATGCACCCTACTGAGGGCAATTCAATTACTCCTGGCAAATCTTTTAGCCTAAAAAACCGAATTATTGCAATACTGAATTGGTAATTTAATATACCAACCAAGTGAATGTCGTGGTTATGAATTGCGAAATACATAATTTTCGGTGTTGTAAGTACTTCAAGCATTACAAGCGTTCGCAGTAACAATGGTTACTCATAAATTCTCAAAATGTGGGTTTGTTTTGATTAAGTACATGACGAACCGCGACCACAATCTAGCAAAGCAGCTTTAAATCGAGGTTTATTTTGCAACGAGGATATGGTTATGTCAATAACCAACCCATTCTCGAGCTTACACTGTCAACCATTGTATAGTGGCCAGTGCCCATAACAATATCATAGCTTGTATAGTATAAGGAATTCCTCATAAGCGACCGTATATGCAGATGGCGCTGCTCTTGAGAATAGAATGTCAGTAACCTGTGATAATACATATTCCCATTTCAGAATTTTTCCCCTAATGTCATGTAATTTGTTAGCCATAAACTATCTTCGCAGAACAGGACGCCTATATTCAGTTTATATGCATAACTATTTTTTCATGTAATTATTCCACACAACATTCACACACATATTTCTTTCACTATTCCATTCATACAACAATTTACCTACAACACCATCTCAGCCAGTGTCAAACCCATTTAACGCAAGACGGTTAGACAAATTCAAATTATCAAAGTTAACACAACTAACACCTTAAGTGTCAGCGATAACAAGCCAAATTCCGGTAACAGTAAGTCTTTGTGAGCCTCGTAATTTAAATTTGGACATGCCCAATTAGGATTCATATAAGAAGTTACGATCTGGGCTATTAAACTCCTTTTGCAAACATTTTACAATGTGACATATTATGTGTTTAGAATAAAATGTTTTAAGATACACAAGCGTTTTGGGCAATGGGTATCATAATGGTATCTACTCATCTAATTCAATGACATGCTACAGATTCGTTAAACGTTAAACCAGTACATTTGTGACGTGGTAGCTGCGTGGATTGATGTGATAAATAAGTGATGCTATTAGTGAAGTCAACTGCATTATTATCACACCGTCTGTCATATCATGTAGACACGCGTACAATTAGACACCATTATGATACCCATTGCCCAAAACGCTTGTTTTATATTATTCAAGTATATGCGGGGTATAATGTCATGAAGGAATCTGCAGCTTAGGGACGAGGTGCAAATTTATGGAAGCAATTAATGGAGAAGTATCTTAAAACATTTTATTCTAAACACATATATATGAGATGCTTTTATTGATCTTCTTCCGCACGTGCAACACATGCAATTAAAGTGTCGCACCGTTGTGAATCCGGACTTACATGTTAGATAGTGGCCATGTGCAACATATATATTCTTTCAGGCATGATAATTCTTAACAGGCTCTCAGCATCATAGCTTTCTTAAATACTATCTTGAGCATTACCACACACTCCAATCACCTTACGCAAAGTAATACACAATCATTCGAACACACCTCACACGTTTCTTTGTATACTACACCAATATTCATTTTGATGTTATAATATTACACATACGTTACATACGCACTAAAGCTCACACGTTAAACACTCATTTTTTTAATATATTCTACAATAACCATCATTAAAACACACTGATCGCTGCCGTACTTTCCCCGGTATATTAACGCCATACTAGAGGGAAATAGCGTCTTAACTCCTAGGGCACTACATAACCAGCCCACTCATATCATTTAGAGGAGATTTGTCTGGTCTAGAGACAAGATTCAGACCGAGAACCCAGAGAAGCTTCATTGTTGAAACCTTAATAAAACCAATAAGCAGCTTAACTCTTGGACTCGTGTTATTTATCTCCCAAGTTCCTACTCAAGCAGTAACAAGCAGCGATTAAAATATTAATACCCTAACTGCAATAACCATTTGATCAAGTATAACTCAAGTATATAGGTGATGCAGGTGTGGCGAGTGAAAAGAGTATCACTGGTAGGAGTATGCATTTAATGCGTCCATTATCCACACAAGGATTGGCTATATCATAAAAAAAATCAGGTAAAATGAAATTCATTCATTGGTAGATATTACAATATCATATGCTCAGCGTTACCTTAGTTTTGCTGGATTTTCACACAGATCACATTTAAGCTCTCAGACAGATGGTGCCATGTTTGCTTGCAATGAGTCAACTACCCATTGTCTTTGGGTCTCCCAAAGATGTTGGCTCTCCAGTTTTTGTTTTTGCCAATCGGTTAACTCACTATCATCATGGTCACGTTGTACTTAGTCAGATAATTGGCTGTACTTTCACTAAATGACCGAAACTCTTTACCGAAGCGTTAACGACCAGTCTGGAAGATTTTGCCTTTGCTGGGCGAAGTGCTTTGAGTATTTTAGCAGCGGCTTTTTCAAATGCCTTCTCAGGGTCTGCATTTAAACAAAAGTTTTACATACATGTTTGAAATTGCAGAAATTCGGGCCTTCATTAGTTCCAAAACATGCATCCAAGTCAGTTTATCTAACATTCCCTCAACTTACACCTACATTTCAATATAAAGCTTTTCTCCTTATCTTATGTGCGACAGCTTATGAAAGGCTACCGGTTAAAGCCACCGACAGGTATTCTTTCACTACCCAATGGGTGCTAGTGTAAGGCGAAGAGACAACTATACAATGGTTGTCAATATGAGCTCGAGAATGAGTTGCAATAATGGCAATTTATTCCCATTTATTCATCCGCATTGTATTGTTTTGTAGTCATCACGCATGAGCAGTATAAAACGCGGTAACTCCACTGGGTGCATATACGCTCATTGGTAGCGTTACGAATACCGCAGTCATCTGTTGGTAAATATACCGGCATTTATTAATACATTATATCCCGTACATCTGTCCATGTCAGCCAACGCTCTTTGAGTTTCGTGGTGCTTCACGGAAACAGTCATACAGATGATATTATATGATCTTGTTGATGCCAGCTCCTTGTTCGAATGGCAAATAGTCTGCAGCTAAACAATATTGCATGAACCTAGTTCTGGAGACATAGTGAGCAAAATACAATATTAGTAATAATTTCCGCGCATACAATGCTGCTGACAATCATTACGTTACCACCTCATAAGCTATACATTCATTGGAATAAATCCCTCCGTCAATTGTGGACCAGATTACGCGTGCCTAGATATATTGGACAAATTGGTAAATCACATTATCCTCGTTCCACAATATGACTTGGTAAGTAGCTAATAGCCCGTTGGTGTTACCAGGGAGGTACTGAATTTGGGATGGGAGGGGGGGGGGGGGGGGGGGGGGGTTGGGGGGGGGGGGGTGTTTAGATCGGTGTACAAAGTTTATAGGTGAATTACAAAATAGTGTACACAGAAAAGCTTATGATTATTGAGAAGTTACATTCAAACAATTGTGTCATACTATGGCAGGTTTGTTACTACTTATACAGGTGGTGGTGGCATATAAACTATTCAGAATGCAATGGTTAGTCCAGTGATTGATATTACTTTGATCACGCAACTCACTAAAACCTGTCATTCATTGATTCATTCCGTGTCAGTTAAGCCGTTTATTAACAGATTAGACATACCTTCCACGGCAGTATATATGTGATTTAAGTTAAGGTAATGTTTTTCTCAAAGAGTAGTGCGATATGTGATTTATTTGAAGTGTCGAGGATAATTTTATGCGTGACTTTTAGCTGATGCATGCACCCCAGTAACACTTCACCTACACTGTTAAGCATCATCTAGATTGTTAACGAATATGGTATATAATCACTTTAAAATAATTACAGACGCTGCTAATGCAATGTTCCGCAATGCTGCGCAATTAGGAGAAAAGAACAAGCCTCTGCTCTTGTTGAAGGCATTCATCGGTTACATATGTTATGCATCATTGCTATAAAAACAGCATGCTCAAAGTTATACCGCGGGATATCATGGATATCATGATGGGAGTAAAGTAGAACATAGCGATGGTTCTTCATATTTAGATTATCTCACTAAAGCGTTCATAACTCGGTCTATATGATACATGTTACTGTGATTTCAGACTACGATTCCTCGGTTAATATTGCCATCAGGCCGTGAATACACCAATAAACCACATCGATAAATGTGGTATATACTAGTCGACGTGGATGAGGACGACGTAGGGTCATACGCAATGACAGCAAGGAATAAGTTATATGTTACATATCAAAACTGGCCCTGACGAAGCGCACCAAATCCATTTAGTTTATTTTATTAACAATTTATCGGTATTTAAGCAAGACCACATAAATATATCTTTCTTTAAATGAAAGCTGTTAACTAAGCTTGCACTGCTGACTGTATTTCTTTACCAGTGACCTCACCATGCTTGGCCACTTATTCAATACAGCGAAGATTGTTGCTGATTGCCTGGTGGAATATAATTAATATATGTAGATCAGTGTCTCAAATACAATGGATATATCAAACTGATGCTACCCGTACTTTGCGTATGGATTATATTATCTGGACCGGCTCGCACCATCTCGCACCGCATCCTACCCCACGACCACGGCAACCTCTTTCTGCCTCATCCTTGTCGATATACATCCACAAGTGTTGTTTTATCCAAATCGTTGGACTTTGTGCTGACTTGATATATATGGATAATTAACAGCAGTCGCTAATATGCCTGAAGTTATATTGTCTATCAAGATTGCTGGAATACCATTATTACAGAAACGAACAAAGCTACTTTTTGTGCTTCTGCCTATTTAAATAATGTGCAGTCGTAGATACGCTAATCAATGGGCGACTGCAGATGTACTTACAAACTTATAAAGTATATCGCATTGGAAATTGAGCTATTCGGCCTGCATTAGAGGTATAGCCTACAAACTTTTTGTGTCATAAACCTGATATCTATTTATATTGTCCATGGGAAAGGCTACATTTTATCTGATTCTGATCGCAAAATGTTTGATTGGCTCCGAGTCTAGGGTGGTCTAGAAATAAATTGCTCTCATGGAATATATAGCAGGTTTCAAAAGGTTATTTTTATTTACGTCGATGGTGCCTGCTAATGCACTTGATTGACAAAATGGAATCTAGACTGAGCGGCATGAAAAGATGAGATTCCTAAACACGTCATTGTAATGCTTGTAAATTAATAATGTAAAGCATAATACAAGAATAGTAATGATTGATTTGGTTTTTCTGCCCGCTACGTTACACTTTATGAAAAATTGCTATTTTGACTCGGTGATGAAGTTTTGCTAAGCCAAGATTTGCTTGATAATGCGTTTGTTTTCTGGACGGTCCTTTCGTCATGCTAAAGCATCACGCAATAATATGTTTATCAATTTTTCATTATAATAGTTTCATTTGTTTCGCAATCTAGCTAGTCCCTGGTAGCATTCAGACAATTTTCTTTTCATTCTTAAATGCCATAAATTAATTTTCATATCTGCTGCATCCCTGAAAAAAGAACTACTGCAGTTACGCCATCGCTTTACGCATACACATTTGTTATCAGCATATTTCACCACCGTCCAGATGGTTCCATACTGCTTGTCATTCGAGTTGTGGTGCCTGCATGATTATGTCTGCAGCTATTCTACATACCATTGAAAATATGATTAAAATATTTGCAAGATGGCATCAGTTAGACTTACCATAAGTTTTACTTCGCACATATATTGCAGTAGACAGACATCTTGCTGACAATATTTTCTCTTAAATACATCTCAGTAGCGATATAACTCAGGACAATAATGCTATGATATTATAAACATGTACAAAAGAAAGTTAATTTCCGATCCGAAAGAGTCATTACACTGGCAAGGAGAGTATTTAGATTTTTTTCTTGTAGCGTAATCGGGCAGTTTATATGCAACAGTAGCACCTTAAATTTATAGTTTAGAGTACATCAATATATACATAACAGGAGACAAAAGACCTGAGCTCCTTATATAATAATGTGTTAATCATGATTTCCTAGTAAATGTTCTATTGGCTCAATTAAAACCACGACCATCCGTGGCCTACCTGCTCATCCGCTGCACACGTATCTCATGTAATAAAATACATCATATGAAATGTACAGTATTAAACCCATTCCCGGTTAATCAATGCCAACCCCGCAAGAAAATTCACTGAATATTGCAGTCTGTCTAGTAGACGAATGTTTCAATGGTCCCGACACATGCCCAGTGCAGACAGCGATTGGGCTTGGAGCCTCTCGCTGATGTGCGTAATCGCAGGATGACATTTAGTAATCACAATCTTGCTCTCATTTGACGTCTTTGCATCTTAGTCGTTATGTGAACACTCCTGCGGTATGACTTCTGCTATATGTCATCTTCAATTCCTTGATATATACTTATCCGAAGTTGAATGGCTAGTGCTTAAACGATATACTTTGACAGACGTTGTAAAACTAACCTACTACATTAGTCCTTTTGACAAATATGGATAGTTTACTCTACCCTGTTTCTGGGTACAACAGCTCTGATTTATCTACAAACCACTTGTTTCTCATGCTGACATGTTTATGCTGTTAAATAACGTAGTGCATACTTTCGCCATTCCCTGAACTAGTTGTGTCACATAACTTATTTAACAGTAAGTTCGAAAAGAACTCAATTTACTTAAAGTTACTAAGCGAAGCATCCTTTCAACGCTACAGGACTCTCGTATACTTTTAACAATGCATAAAATGCATGACAAAAAAAACATATCTAGATAGACATTTGGAACGTATCAAATAAAGTTAGAAACTAAGCTAGGTGCCGTTCACTTTGAATGCAAGGAGGAGGCTGGCCTGTGGGCTGGAGGAGCCTGGCCATAGTCGAACTGGGTAAAAACGTATACTTGCACTAATGGTGTTTGGTCGAACTGGGCAAACATACACATAAAAGGACGAAAATTCACAACTTAGGCGTATGTTTGCCCAGTTCGACTAAAAATCATTAGTGTAAGTGTACTTTTTGAACCCGTAAATTCGGAGCCTCTCGGTGAAAATAATTAGTCGAACTGGGCTAAAATACGTTGAAATGGGGAGATTCATTTGTGTAAGGGGGTCTTTCATTAGTCTTGTGGTGGGGTCCCCATTTGGAGGGTGTGCTGGGACCGCTATTACCTGTACTACTAGGCTCAAATCATTCAAACATCTGATCGTAAAACGCTGCAGAACTAGCGCAAATTAGACAGTGGCAGAATAATTGACAACATACGTGACAGCATACCGAAATGACAACGACAGCCTTGGACTTTTTCTATAATTATATCACATTCGGCCTTTGTTGTTTATTAAAGTAATCGCTCAACGATAAAATGATGGCGAACTGATCAATATATATAAATAAACCAGTGCACACAAATATAGGTCAACAATAATCATTATCCACGTTGAATGCTGCGTGTGCGCATTGTTTATGAGTTTGTTATTGTTGCTGTCGAACCTCAATGAAAAGAGCCATCGATCGGAAGGTCTTTGTCGTGAAAAGACCAGCTTTTGTGCCTCGCTATGGAATCCTCGCTGAAAGATTTACAAAGGTATTGTGCGACCGATGTCGTTGTTGTTGTGATGAAGCTGTTGAATAACACCACTTTGTCGTATTTTCCAAGCAAATTTGCATTTGATGGGAGGAGGTCGGAGGTGGTGTGCATATATTGCAACGCCGCTGGTACCTCTGCGGAACCAGCTGGTTATTTTTTCGTAAAGCAGTGCAGAATTATAAGTCACCGAGGAAGCATGATATCAAAAATGCTGAACCTTTATTAAACCTTTCACTTCATCTCTGAGTTCGCTTGATAGAAATTATAGTTGAAATATGATTTGCGCTACGAAGCTGTTCGTAGACATCATTTTCCGTCTATTTTAATTCATGGCTTGTGTCAAATTGCGTCTTGCGTATTAATGCCAGTACTGCTACGATCTACATGTTAAATAACGAATAAGCTGGTCATCATAAACTACTTAGACGTTATAAATGGCAATAGAGCTGCCTTACACTTGTAGAAAGTAAGTATTTCCTAAAATAAACAGTTTCGTGCTTCAATTCAAGATGTCGCTGATAAGTGCATATTTGTAAGACTTCTCGGCTACCAAAATATGCGACGTTACAAATAGGATAGGCGCTGTAGAAGGTGATACGTTGGGACTAGTTTTCCTTGCACTTGGTTAACTGCTATGCCACCCGCCAAAATGGTTAAATATGATTATTCCGTTAGTCTGCTCTTATCGACTGGAAAGCTGTATCACGCTTTTTTTCTTACTTATATGTCTTAATTTAGTTACGTACGAAATTCACTTATCGGTTATGAATGTAATTGTATGCTTAGCCAGTGTTTATACAATCAGTAACAGAGACACAAACAATTAGATTGTATTTCTGTAATATTTTGTCGTTATCTAGTGGCATACATTATTCGAAGCGTGATTCCTAGTGTTTATACAATCAGTAACAGAGACACAAACAATTAGATTGTATTTCTGTAATATTTTGTCGTTATCTAGTGGCATACATTAATCGAAGCGTGATTCCTAATAGAAGACGTGAGACAATGACATTCTTTTAATTGTTTTTATCTGAAACATCTTCATCTCATTAAATTTGCATTTTTATGAGCGTGATTCATAAAACGAAACAAATAGTGTTTTTCTTGATTGACAAAAGGTCAGTTATTTGCTCAGCAGAGGCACACAAACAATTAGATTTATATTTCTGTAATATTTTGTCGTCTCTCTAGTGGCATATACATTAAAATCGAAGAGTTATTCGTCGTGCATTCATTCAAATTGAAGTTATTTAAATTGAGACTCATCTTTATTTTTTAACTCATGCGCAATGGTTCTGCAATGTTAGTTATATATTCATACCTGACAAATTAGCCACACAGCATCAGGTGTAGGCCTCATGTCAATCACGTATACCGTGGGTACAACCTGGAATCAGAAATGTCCATTCATTGGCGGTCAAGGACTGTAGGAGAAAGATGGGGAGCGACCAATTTAAAATGTGGCCTGTGGAATTTCATGCCTCTGGAATTTTATTTCTTGATCACGGTCTGGGTGGGGAATATCTTCCTTCATGTACTTACATAGGTGACAGGCCCATCAACATTTATAAGTTTACCATACTTTATGTCTACCTCGATCAAGTCAGTACCACCACACAACATGCTAGACGGTGCGCCCACTACGCGTCTTGAAGTCGTTGGCTTAGAGTGTGCCCCTTTCGTTGATATTATAACCACGAACATCGCTAATCCTAAGCGTGTTACTAGCGGAACTGTGCATGAGTTGAAGGTTCAGTTACGGGAAAATAAGGGACGGCTATCGGACAACCACGACCTTCCTGTTAGTTTTGTCCTTGAATTTACAAGATGTCAATAACAACGAATATCTATAGACCTAGACAAAAAACGGAGAGCACTCAATCCAATCTCTCTCAATATGCAACTAAGATCTTTGTATTTATTGGTGACTCAAAACAATGGCTAAAGCTAGCAATACAATGACTTGAGACCTTAAAATGGGAGATAATGAGATATTTGGGCTGGGAGACCTAATTTCACAGAAGGATGCTGAAGTATGTTGATGCACAACACAGACAGCAGCGCAGAGACCTGAGACAATACATTAACTCACGAACGAAACCCCTCATTACTATTTTGGCAGAAGCAAGTGATATGAATGGCCGTTTGGTGATGTGGCAAGAGGTTAAACATCACTGGACTCAAACTGTTGATACACCATGTTATCAAGTGGTAAGATCATTCGTATTTTGGCTTATGGTACTTGTACTGTAACAGTTGTTCCTGTTATTAATGGAACAAGCCAAGCGTTAGGGATAAGTAAGCCTGCTGACCAACGGGCTGTTGTAATATCTTTTTACCAATCTTTACAGCTGGAGCAAGTGATCGTTATTAGCTTGTATACAACCTCTCAAAACAAAACGGCGACTAGTTGTGTTGTATCACTACTATTGAACTTGACTTGTAGATTTATATACTCAGTAAGAAACGACAACCAACCATTCCGACGGCACCGTTATATCCTGAGCTGCCACCCACCGATGAGAGTCCAGGGCACTCCTATCGGTTGAATGAGATCTGTCTCCAGAAACAATACATTGACAAAGAGATTGTAAAATATTGTACAAAATATATAGGTGTGCCGTTAACTCAGTGGAAGAAGTAGACACTGATTTAGTTACTATTGGTATGTGTATGTAGTTGTCATTCCTATTGACACAGGGTTGGTTACTACTGGAGCCATGATCATGAAGATAAAAAACTATGATCTGATCAGAAAACCATTGCTGACATTGTATTGACAGCACTCGAAGATGGCAATATCTTGGATCATGAGCACGTCTTAGCTGAGGTCACAAAATATACCCAAATGAAAGGAAATTAAGTCTAGATTTGGAAAAGCATACCAGATTGTTTCTATCGATGAACAAAACGCGCTGACCCAACAAGGAAAAGACGAAACATTAGGAGGTATCAGAAAAAGTTGGGTGATTCTACACCGTCTAGCGGACTGTGAATGATATTGACCCACCTGAATACACGGAGTGATTTCGCGGACATTTAGGCTCTGTATAAACCGACATATTGAATAAGCGAGAGCATTAGGTATAGAAATGAACACTGGAGGGCGTATTGCTGAACTTCAAGGTTGTAAAAAAGTGTCGGATATAGATTATCTGAAAGAAGAGAAAATAGACCTAAAGATCGAGTTGAGAGATGTTGTCAGTAATTGCGACGACCTGAAGGATATTGTGAGAGATTTTGTCAGCAAGTGTGAGATGCCCACGAGCTTGTGACAGGCACTGTGTTAAAGTCTATCCAGCATGCAAGATGCAAATACAATATAAGAGAAACTAACAATTACTAAGGACATTTATCACAAATCGCTAGCACGACAATGAGGCGTAATGAACGTATTTATTGGCTGAAACTATATATAAACATTACACAGATGAATACATAGAGTAATTGCTTGCTCTTACGTGGATATAAGCAATGCCAAGGCGTAATTGTGAGGAGTTTAAATGCATCAGCAAGCCATACTCGCTGTTTTGGTCGTCCATTGCACCTGGTAAATGAAAAACAATGACGACTCTTTTGGTAGCTGTGCATAACTCCCAGTTGACAACTCTTCTTCATTACAATAAAAACAGACCGCCACGTCTCGTCGATTTGTTCTTCTGCTCCACTAAATCCAGTACGTCAATAAAATACACTATCATAACTCATAGACTTGTCTTTCTTATGTCAATCTGGTCAAAGCAATCAATGAAGCGTTTACATCAGGACGAACGTTATGCAACACATCGTCAAACTGATGCTCATTGTAATTCTTCATAATATCTATGGTATTTTTTCTAGTAAGCTTGCCTAAGAACTTCTGACTCAATGCATGACCTCAATTAACACCATGTTGTTTGTCACAAGCAATTTGTCGTTTGCACATAATTCCGAATTGCTTTGCCCAGATGTGGACATTTTAAATATCACCAATCAATGTGAACCTTCATGTTTCTACTTTTGGTTGCAATGTTAACCAATATTGTTCCTATTGATAATGCTTGCCTAACAAACCATGCTATTGACATAATGACGTATATTTACATGAAAGGAGGTAAATGGCTAGGGAATAACGAACAAAACTAACACACTAGACTTTAAAAGCGGCAGTAAAGTGGCATTTCATCGACAGCAGTACGACAGTGGTAATGTGGTTAATGGTACAGTTTTATCTGAGATGAAATGTATTATATATGCCCTGGCGCAGAAAAAGCTTTACACAGTAAACAATTATGACAGTAGAAATTATACAAATATCGATGATTCAACTTCATTATTGTCTAAGCAGCAGTTTCATCATCATATTTATGCAAGGTACATTTCCGTGGGCTTTGTATAGCGCTGTTTTAATATAAATTGCCGTCAAAGCCAAGGAAAGTGCAGATATCACAAATAGTGAGCCAGCGTCATATAGGTAAACAGCTAATCATGCTGAAGCCGATATTCATCGGCGTAGCTGGTGGTTTCATGTTCTTGCAGTATTACACTCCTTATAATGTCGTTGAATATTTATTGTTCCGACGGACCGTTTACATTGTGCTTAAAATGTGAATTAGCGGCACGCAAATTTTGTTATTGCTGACATGGTCTTACTGGATGTTGCGCTTTTGTGTAAATGAATAAACGCATTCTGCGCATGGTATCCGGGCTGGGGTGAGTTGTTGGACAGCAAGGGGTTAATATGGTAGGAGAAAGCGCGCGAGACAGGGGTAAAAGGGTCTACCATGAATATTATGTAGAGACACAATGCGGTACGCGACAGGCCTCGCCAACCGGCATGTAATAAGTGGCACAAGATGACAAACTCGGTACCAACAGAGGGACATCTTGAAAGGGCATCTGTAGTTTACCGGTTATAAGGAGCACCAACTGGAGTCTGCATGGGTGTACGGCCAGGGATGGTTTGCCAACGGTCGGAGAGCTTGTTAGCTCTATGCCTGAGCGTTTGCCCACCAGAAAGTCCGGCAGCTCCGAACCTAATAAGATGTCAGGTCGACTCCCCACTTATTTATTGCCTGGAGCGGGCGAGATAGCTCAAATGCAAACCTAAGCGAAATAATCTTCTAAGATAAATGTAATACGAGTAACGCCTCTAAACATATCAACGCTGAGATGAAAAGGGATGGAGGTGGCGGAAATGATGGTGTGAAGAAGGATTGACGTCATCATTGGTAAGAGAGCTTGGTATTATCTGCAAGGTTTACTACACGGGCGGAAATGAGAAGAATTATTGTGCATAGTTATTCGTGGGGACATCCCAAAAGCGATCAGTGTGAATGACCAAGTGAATGCGATGAGGACGATGTGATGAAGTTTTTGGTGACAATATATGATTTTATGACGGGATTAAGCAGACGTGTCGGAATGAACTGCAGACACTGACGGATATTGCGAGTGATGGTGACGTGGATGCACACACACGAACAGACAAACGAGGCATTGACGAGTGTATTGATAAATTGGTCGAGACTACCGCAATGCAAAACCTGCTAGAGATGTGAAGTCTGAATAGTTGGATGGCAATAAACTGCTATAGCGGTGGACGAAGAACTCAGATCGACATGATCATCGTGCGAAAGGCGCAGCAGAAGTATATCATGGATACGAAAATGACTGTGCCTCAGCAGCACACGCCGGTGGTTGTTATATTGAAGCTCAAAGGCTTTGCCAAGAAGAAGCTGCGTTTCTAATGAGACCGGAATACAAAGTTGGAGGCTGGTGGGTGCAGTGTCAGACGTATAAAGAAGTTAGGTACTAAGAAAAGCACCGAGTGTGAAGTATATGAGGGCAATTCAACTCTTGAACAAAGTATTACCCCGTAACCAACAACAAACTCAACGTTTTATGGTGCGTACTTTTTTACGCCTTTAATGACAATGAAATATGCAAGGAAGTAAATCCTTCCAAAATATATTTAATTTTTATGATATAGTTCGTATCTAACCATACGGTTAGACACACACGCACAGTAATTGACCGATACCGATGTATTGAGCACTGAGAAGTTACAGGGGGGGAATAGTTCAGTGCATTCTCAATAGTAGCGAGTCCCGATCCGTTTGCCATGCGTACTGCTGCGCATCTGCTTGTAATATACGGTTCTGAACATTTCATTTGGTATTGAGCATGTTATGAATCTGGTGTGTTTGTGAGTATAAACTGCAGCGCCCCATGCATTTTCTTTCAATTCATTCGCCATGAAAGCGTACTAGATTAAGTAAAAGTGCTAATAAAGCTAGCTGCCTTTGATAGGATAACTTGCGGTCATTGATAGTTCTGAAACGGTATGCACCAGCCATAATAATGAAATTTTAGTCCCAGCAACGGCTTTATTGCCATATTCATGTCATCTACTGCCGTGACTAAGCTGCTGATATAAAAAAAAATTGCGCCATGCTTGCCCCGATAGTGGAATAGATTATCATTGCTCTGACGCCGATGATAATCGGGGTTAGTGACTGTACCTTATAATCACGTGATTTATTGCCTTTTTAAAAATATCGTGTCATTGAAGTCGTCACCAAAACACTACAATTAATCTTGTCTTCCTGGTCCCCTTCCGAGGCCATCATGCAATCATCGGATGGATGACTGTGTAATAGTATGTCATAATAGCTGCACCTGCATCGGTCAGAGAAAATAATGGCTTATACCAAATGATCCTACAACAGCTAAGGTGCAAACTGAAGGCACATATAGCATAACGCAGCACTTGACACTAGCGATTGCATCAGAAACGCACGCTGTATTTATCTCCATTCCTTCCGTCGCTGCAAAAAAGTATGATTTATATTTATCACACTACAATTGGTACTGTTTATAAATTATATCATTGGCTTGTTATTTTACCTATATTTTTGGTCATATGATTGCAAAACTGCACAAATCAAAAATAAAACTAGACTCAAGTAACATGCAGTTATAAACCTCGGTCACTTCATTTGCACAACGGGTAGGGAAAAAATCTGTCAATGAACCAGCATGATGCTTGTATGCAGCATGCACTATTATTTCCTCTATAGTTATAAAATGCCTTTTCCTTGGATAGCAGATCTATTTTATAGATTCCATGGCAAAATAATAGTGCAAGACAACTTATGAAGTATACTAAAGTCTATCCAATATAGTTTTAGTCACTTTAACTAAGCGATGGTTTCTTCGTTGGAAAACGTTAGTCTGTTTGCAATTATGGTGCCTAAAACGGTTTTAAAAGACAACTTTTCTACCCTCTGTATAATTATTCGCATTATAGTGAACAACCACAAGTCTCATTTGCCTGTAACTCCTCCGGTTGGCTGCTATAGGCACTGAATTACACTTTTTTTTATCTGAGTGAGGATTCCTTTTATATTTGCATTTTTAGCATTTCACCTCGTCACATGCATTTATCACATAATAGGTTACTTCTATATATGAGGCTATTATGCTGGCACGCTGTTACCAATTCAGTTACAGATGTCTTTTGAATATGTAAATAACTACAACGTCATGCTTTGTACATGAAGAGCGAGATCAAATGTTGTTAAATTAAGGCATGCAAGCCAGTTTAGCAGTAAATAACCAGCATCAGTTGCATAAAAGTAAACGAAAAAAGAGGTGCTGTGAATTGCTTCGATAGACAAATTTTGTAAATGAATCAATAATCACAAAATGCAGCTTACAATAGTTTCAATATTAAGTAAAACAGCGTGGACACTTTAATTTGGCAGGCTTCTGACAATGATAAATGCCTACAGCATGTCGAGTGCAAACCGTTACTGATAGTTTAATGTAGTGGACATTAACCCCAGCAGTTAACTATTTTTGAAGCTAGACATGAATCATGCGGATAATTTAATTGATACCCGAGAATCGTATGATTCAATAACAGAAATTAATGCATCTGACAGATTCAAGGTGCGAAATTAGAAAATAAGGCATAAAAGCATAAACGGCACTGTTACTTACTAATATGATGCCTCGAGTTAGGCAATTATAGTTCGACCTATAAATCAATACATTAACGATGATAACAATCATTCGTATTTTTTAGCATCGTATTTTTCTGCACCAGAAGACAAACTGAGACTTACTCCACAGATTAATCATTGTGTGGAAGGTCGATTACTTATTCATGTCAAAGCATTATTTGACGCCAATCAATGTTGTCTAATCTTACGGTCAGATGATCTAAAAGGTGTAATGCATTACGGTCATGTAATATTTAGATTTAACAGCTCGCTAACACTAGTGTGATTTAATTTTATACAATTTCGAATGGGGCAAATCAGCCGCTATCATCATGGTGCCTAAGCTATTTATTCGGCACGTTAAGTAAGCTGTTACTGCGTCATATATCGCCGAAGTGGACACTCGCGACGCGATATTGCCAATAATTATTGAACGTATCATTTATTAATATTCGATTATTTTTTTGCATACAGTAACAATGGTAACATTCCGAGTATTATATCATGACTCATTAGTTGCTTAAAATGTAGAGGTCGTTTAGCCGTCCCTCCGCCCACACGCAAAAATATATATATATATGTATGTATATTTATGTATATATATATATGTTTATATATATATATATATATTATATATATATATATATATATATATATATAGATATATATATATATATATATATATATATATATATATATATATATATATATATATATATATATATATATATATATATTTCTATGTCTGTGTGTGTGTGTATATATATTTATATACTCCTATATATATCTATATATATATATATGTATATATATATATATATATATATATATATATATATATTTATATGTGTGTGTGTACATATATGCACATACATGCATATATATATTTATGTATATACATATAGATGTCTAATTAAATATACATATCTTCATAACTATATAAGATGTACAACCCTTGCTAGTATACTCATGTTTCATTGATTTTACTCTTATAATCCATCTAAGACGGCCCGAGTGTTCAGTGATGTTATTGCATAACTGTGTGTTGGATTATTATCTTTTTGTATGCACTTGATGGATCTCAAAATCAAATTCGATAATGGTCGACGCGCCATATGCATTACCTGATTATGCCTTCCTTTGCTTCGGTGTTTTCAGCTGAAACGACCTCCAACTCAGACGCAACTTTGTAGCAATATCTTTAGACTACATACGCGGGATGATGATCCGCAGTCTCTGACAAATTAGTACTTATCGAGCGTTCATTCAACACTGGTCAGAGCCTGGTAGGCCGGAATTTTGAGCTGGAAAGATGAATATTTGGAAATCAAAGCGCTGTGCTTACGCAGCTAACAACCAACAGATCCATACCCCCTCCATACATCCTGAGCCGCCATCTCTAGAATAGAAGCCTACACCCAACAATAAGAGCCCTCCCTCCGCCCACACGCAACATGAATACCACATCTTATCTTGCAAGATGCAGAGATAGACAATTCACCTTGCGAACGCTTAGGCGAGCCTTGCGTGTATAGGCATCTTCTATGTTTGCAGTGGACCCTCGCCATGGATAGAACCATCGCTGTGTCGTAAGTATAATTACTATACGGGAGTCGCTATAAGACACTGACTCTGTAATCGCAAACCGTGCGTTAGATACGACTGCTAGGTACACGACGATTGCAAAATTCGTTAATTGCAAAGATTGTGTCCACCTAAAGGAAAACTGACGTATATTTCCGCGTTAAACAGACCAACCATCATAAGTGAATGGGATCACGTGTGCATTTGCAAAGTCGTGACGGACAACAATGTCAGTGAAGATACAGTGAAAAGCTTAGCACAGATTATTGAACCTCGGTCAGATTTTAAATTTTGCATTAAAGTATTTAATGGATACCCTGTAAACTTCGGTGACAAAGGTTAGTAAAGGCACCATTTTTCACAAACTAGGACACTCGTGCTCTTTACAGATCAATCCAGCGTGCGTACGGGGTGTTTAATGGGTATTGGATAACTTTCCATGTCGCCAGACGCCAATTAATTAGATACAATGCTTAATACAAATAAATAAATACGTATATAAGTGCATATATATATATATATATATATATATATATATATATATATATATATAATATATATATATATCTATATATATATATATATATATATATATATATATATATATATATATATATACTATATATATATATATATATATATATATCTATATATATATATATCTATATATATATATATATATATATATATATATATATATATATATATATATATATATATATATCCTATATATATATATATGGCGTCCAAATCACAGCCGGCATATCAAACCGGCTAATTGTTGGTTTCAATGTAAACTTCGGTGACAAAGGTTGTTTTCAAAGTACCACCGAAGTGGATTTTTGTAAACCGCTGCCGCTGTTTTTATAGAAAGTTAGACGATACGAAGTACCCCTTATAGAACGGCAGCAATGGATTATTAACTACTGGCTTTTTTGAAAGCCAAAACAATAATTAGAAACGTCACCGTACCACAGGTTTCACTTACTCTGTTGTTTTTTAATAATTGGTAAGCTGATTGTAGAATGACGAAAACAATGCAGTTGATGAAAACCTACGCAGCATCATATAGCGGTACCGTACTATATTACTGATCAAATGTATCACGCGTAATGGTTGTATAATTAGCGAATATGTGAAATTCTGAATGGAACCACAAAAGAACCACTGATTTTCCAGTCGTTGTTGCGGTCTTTACAAACGGCAAATACCCCTTACGCTACAATCGTGATAAAGATATAACACTTGAAAGGGATTCCCTCCTTGGAAGCAAAATGTGCTCATGTAGCACGGATTGTACTAATTATTTCCTTTTGCGGTTTTTCATCTAACATGATATTTCAGAACCATTTCATGATGCCATACAGTCTGGGTTCGACCATCTTGTGCAAAAAAACGGCCCAGCCATTTTCACATAATTTTGTATCAGAACAGGTGTTCACAAATGTAGTTTGTCAACCAAAAAGGCAAAACTCGAACTAGTAAAGCTGAAGGATATAATTCTTTGTTAACTATTTTTGTTGTGTATGCCCTCTAGTTGCCTCATGAATATCGCCGGCTTCGGCTATTTAGTCCGCCAACACTCATCTGCTAGCCAGAGCCGCTGCCACAAGCCGCAAAGCCGATGCCGCAGCTCGAAAATCACGACTCAACTTCCAAGCCTCAAGCAAGGAGCGGTTCTTAGCCGCAAACTTTAATGATAAAAAATCCCAAAAGTGAAAAAATAAGAACACAATCGACATGTGGTCTGTTACAAAATATGCATTCTTTCATTCAAAGATTGGATCGATATAGAAGAGCCCAGCGTTTTTAGAGATATAACCAATCCATCCTATGGATGTTTTTGAACGAAGTGCATTGCCTTGTTGTTAGTTTTGTAGGTCAGAGGCTTATCATTACGCAAGGCAAGTCTTAGATATATATGGAAATGCATATTTTTGTACAATACTATGTTTGCATTGTAATGAGGTGCAACTTGAATGTTCCGGTGATGCCCTTATATTTTCGTTCTAATATTGGCAATCCCCTTACTAAATACTGCAATAGCTACGTTATCACATAGAGTGTAAGATTTACAATACAGATGGGATGTTGATTAAGCATAGTCATACCAATTTGTTAAGTTTTGCAATACGCTCATATCGCCTTAAGAATATTTTTCCCGTCTTGGTTAACTCACTAGTGCCGGCTGGCAAATTAATTCTGGCTAGAAAGTCCAGTCATCCTACATGCCCATCGATCGCAATAAACAGCTGCTCCCAGAGGGACGCACGTGCTTGAATATTGTAAGGTGCTGAAGACTATGAAAACGCAACATTCATCTGAAAAGGAAGATAGATATATGCAACAGTTAATAACAATATGCGCAGCAATTTTTAATGCTCAGTTTACTGGCTGCACATTGCAAAGATTGGACGTATATAAACAGTTATTTATTTCATCCTGGGTATAAACAAGGTTTCCTGTTATTTATCTACATGTTTGTTACGTGACGATACATCACTATTGAGTTATTGATAGACAGAAGCATTACAAGTCAGATTTAATTAAAGAGCAATAGTGTCATCAACACCAAATCAGTGTGTGTGGAAACGAGGTCGAGTTCGCTTTCGCTTGCATTACAAATGTACTGCTGGTTGATGTATCTTGCTAGATTATGAGTATGTTTTTATTCTACTGTTGATACCGGAAACACAAAATCTGTTCAACGCCAATACCTTAAAACGAGGCGTGTCACGAATTACCTAAAATTGACATTACACGTAGTTTAAACCGGCCGAAACACTAGATACATTCATCTCGTAAGTAACAATTGTAATTGCATATACAATTCACCCAGAGTCTCATCAAATAAAATTCCTAATTCCTATCTGATAGCGGTTCTATGAAGGAAGCAACACATTACGTATATCCGTCAACATCATCTAGGTAATAATATCAATTCGAACCGATCAATCTGATTGAAGCAGGCACATAAAATATGCAGGACTGCTGCCCCTTTCATTTATCACGTTGATAAAGGACCTTTTGCTTCGATGAAAACTCGTTCATAGATAACTGGCAGGTTATAAGGTGTGTTCAATATACTGAGGCTCAACTTGTTATGAAGGCAGCCTTGTCTTTATAATGGCTATGATCATATATTTCCATTGGACTGTACCTTGATTACACATACAATGTATGTACCGTGCGTACGACGTAAATAAGCGACTGTTATTTTCCATTACATTAATGGCAAAGGTAGCTAGGCACCAATGCTACAATCTTTTATTGAGTGGTCATCTGGCAAAATAATAATTTGGTGCTCAATGAGTTAAAGCACATTTTGACATCGTCAATGAACTCCAATAGATTGATAAATAATTGCACAGACTATGACAATTATAAAACCAACGTCAACAACTTGCTATATTATATCAAATACCCAGCAAAAATTATTGTTAAAAATGTTTTTCGTCATATCTTTGCACTGTATTATTGGTATTTAGCAACAAATATATTAGCGCGATTTAAAACATACCGGCTATAACGTCAGTGGCACTGTAATCACACTAGATATGTATATGTTGATTGTGCCATATGAATAGACTTTGGTCGGAGAAATTATGTGAGATAATAGTAACCGACATATGAAGCAAGTTTTATTTATATTCTTACTATAATGCTTCAATAAAGCAGCGACAGACTGGCATGTGGCTAACAGCTAAATTATAGTCTTTTAAAAGTTAATCACTAATGGGGGGATGCTGTTTGTTGAAATATGAATAGCTGAGAAAATCTGTTTGTCAGCCAAATATCCAATTATGCAGGATAATGTAGGATGAAGACACTGCCAAACACACGCAAATGCAAATCAACCTGAATTAGACCGGACAACTTTCTTGCGCATTTATGTCAATCGCTAGTTCTTTAATGTTTTCCACGATAAATCATGGCCTGCAGGCGCAGAATGAAGCCAAATTAATGTGAAAGGTTTTTTATTTAAAGGCTATGAATAACAAGACTCCTCTGAAGTTAACGATGACAGATATCCGACTTCATCATGCAGTCATGAAATATTGAATGGTTATTTTAGCTACTGTTTCAGATGATAGATGCATGGAAAACATGTGAATACAAATGTGTAGGCTTGACAATCATCTTATTTGGTCGATGGAGTACGTTAATTACTGCATCAACAACCTAAATGTGAAAAAAAGATAAGAAAGGGATACAGAGACAAGAGCACATTGTTTTACTGGCGGATCAAAATTAGCCGCTCTTTATCAAAAGCTATACGAAAAACGATTTTTATGACAGAAGTTCGGTTTTGAAAAATAATTACTGCACTGTTCATCTTCACGACCATTGTCTCTCATACGACTAACTTATTCATAAATTAATTTCTCGTCGGAAACTTCCAAAAGCAAGCACTAATCGCGACAGCCCAGCAGTCGAAAAATTATAATTTCTTTATAGCTAATGACAGCGTTATATATCGACAACAGTTAACTTAGCACCATGTTTTTGACATGGATCTGCTTGACACTGGTGGTTTATTAAATGCATGCTCCATATGATGAGCCCAGTGTTCTGAACGCTTCGCTTGCGTATATCATTCTATGCAGAACAGAATTAAATTTGCAAAGATACCCATTATTTTGCTTTAATTATAGGCTCAAATTTGTATATTCTTACCGATGAATGCTGCTACACATTATTGAGCACATTTTTTAACCCATGGCGTAAATGTGCTTAACCCAGGAGCCATTTCCACCCCACCAGCATGTTTTTGTGTGGGCATTATTTTCCGACACTCTTCACAATACTTCATATTTCCGATGCAGGGCTGGTGAATTAGTATGTTAAAATCTCAACGATTGCCTCGCAGCTGTTTATCTTAATGGCATATTTAAATAAAGACACTGGGTGTTGGTAAAATATACAATTGCTCATGTCATTAATATGACGATAATAACTTGGTCGTGTTCGAATTCCTTGCTGGCACACATCCGCGCATTTTTTTGCAATCGGCAATCTCCAAATAAATCGAGACTGATATGAGATATGTTATTTTGGAGTTCAATGTAACATCGGAAACAGAAAAAGTAATTGCGTTTGCGTTGTCTACAAGTTAGCGCTTAGAATTGTATGCGTAGGAGGTAAAATAATTATCATTAGAAATACATACACACACACACACACACACACACACACACACACATATATATATATATATATATATATATATATATATATATATATATATATATATATACATATATAATACACATATATATATATATACTGACGATTACAACCATTCGTGGACTCCAACCATTCGTGGACAAATTTTTATAGTGCATTTTTGCTAACATTAATTATCAATTATTTATTCGGCATCTTTTAATTGATACAATTAAACAGTTTAAAGCGAATTAAAATCTTTTTGTCACTTTTTATTGCTGGTATATACTTTTTGTCCTCGAAACGTCGTCCACGAAAGGTTAAGATATTAATTTATACGTATAAATCCAACCTTTCGTGCCCATATATATTTTTGAATATTTGCGGAATACCGAAATATTTTAATCATTTTCAGTCATCATGGATTAGAAACATAATATTTGTTGTAGATGTGATCATCATGAACCATTGGTAGAATTTCGCGATCTAATTCAATGTTGTAGATTAATGAAAAAGGAGAAAAATAGAGTTTTTCGGTAAAGAAATTTAAGAATAAATCAAATATTTTAATTTTTCAAATAAATATATCCAACACGTATGATTAAACATTACTTCGGAAATTTGGATCGAAGTATATACGGTTGTATGGAAGATATTGAGGTGTGCGTGTTATGTCAACGAATGGTTAGTTGTTAAAATTAATTTCGCTATTATATTCAAAATCCAAAGAAATCACGGGTGAAAGATTATTTGTGTACGTAACTAAGACTAGACTATCACATACGAATGGTCAAACCAAAATATTTTCAATTATTTTGGACAAAAATGAGCTTTGACTTTATGTGGACATACTGGTATATCCTTTCGTGGACCAAAGTCTACGAAAGGTTGGCGGTTTGTCCACTAAAGGTCGCGTTCGTGCTAATATATATATATACATATATATATATATATATTATGTGTGTGTGTATCACACATTACTAATGATAATTATTTTACATATATATATATGCATATATATATATATTATTTAAATATATATATATATGTATATATGTATATATATATATATATATATATGCACGTATGAGCTTGCAATTTGAAGCTCACATCTGTTTTTTAATCATTGTTGCAGGCTTCACTCTCGTATTTCGAGCCATAGCAAATAGTCGAAGAGAACCTAGTATATACCGTGCAGAGTTAGACGACGCAAATAAATCCCCATTCTTCAATGGTCGCACTCCTTGAATCTGATATAAGTGTCGAACTACAGTAAATGATGCCATATAGACGGCCCAACCATTGCAAACATTTGCTCCTTCCCGCACACCCAGTGAGAGGCATTTAAGCTCTGGCTCTGGAGACTGAGATGAAGGTTGACTTGGGTCTTTCGAGTAGTTCGAGGACTTGAGCATGAGGATTGCTCTGTTAAACAGAAAGAATCAATAAAGTGACTTCATTCTGTTTGCATACCACAGTTGTCTATTTTGTACAATCATTTAAAATATTACACTTTGCGCGGCTTCATTTTAGCATATGTGCAATAAACTGAAGCATTTCCATACCTGTCAGATTTTGTGTGCCAGGCCAGTAGCATAAAGTATATAGTCTTTGAAAGATCTTCACTTTCCTTTTGTCGAAGTCAGAGCGCGATGCTATCAAATAGTTGAAAATATCGTAGAGAGTAATCTCCGGATTACCACAGGAAAGTCAGCGGAGAACTGAAAGTTAGACTCCGAGCACGGGGGAAAAACAAATTTCGCACGACTTAAGTCAGGATCACAGGGCAAATTAAGTCCAAGTTTAACTCGATCTTGACGTCGGTAATTCGTCGTTGTAACCCCTCTATGCTTCAAAAAACTCCGCAGTTGTCCAACGCGAAAATCTTTGTGCGCCATTGTTGTGAACATGAACCTCTTTGTTTGTACCGGGGTCACGTGCCTAGTTACGCCAGGAGCACTGTTGGGGTTACCGGGAAATACACTATTCACAGCTGATATCAACTTCGTCGTGCCATTTCTGTTTTCAATGATTCATTAAATGTATATGGGTAAGGCTCGGGTTTGCGACCTGTAGCTCATTGTATTTCCCCGGCAAATTCCATTAATTTCTCAGGTTGATGTATGCGCAAAATTAACACGAACATGATTTGGTTGTTTTGATGGTGGTGCTGACATTTATCTTGCTTTCTATTCACAATTCACGGTTTTAGGAGTCGCTGGGAGTCATCATTACTGCCTGGTTTTTTTCTTGAACCCCGGAATCGTTGTTATTAATATTTGTTCAAATGATTTATTTTCAGCTTCTTGTTCTCCCTTCTCGCTTGCAGATACCGGTTTTTGTGGTCGCTAGTTTGTTGCTCAACGAAAACGGTATCCCTCGTGCAAATATGTGTATGCTCAGCATACAACTTGCAATGTCTCCAATTATTGTGCCGTTCTTTGCAATACTCACGATGTAAGCTTCATCACCAGACAATGCTCTAGCGACATCGGGTGTTTTGGTTTGATTTGCTTCAACATTTGCTTACCGATGGAGTCCATATAAATCGGGCTGGACTGGTCACGATGTATTCGCTGTCGTGGCAGTCAATCAAGCTATGCAAAAGCTGCCTGTGACCTTTCAATGTTACGCGAAGTGCGCAGCATCATCAATCGTGCGTTATGGTGCAGGTTGCAAAAAGCTAGGTGATTGAATTTTGAGGCGGTGATGCATTCGATATGTCCAATATTCATTTGACGTCCATCAACCTGAGGCTTTGAAGAATACTTTGCTACTAACGGGGCAGAGCATTTGATAAATTTTCATATACTATTTGATACATTTTGATGCAAATTAGCTATGCTTGGCGTGTTTAGCGATTATCTTATAAGTGCCTTGCATAAATCAAACTTGCTAATGTCCGGATCCGATGTACATATGTAATTACAACATGAGCTGAATATATAGCTCATTCAAAGAGTTGTTGAATCCATTCACTCTGCGCTATAAATGCCAGTGAAATAAACGTGCAGGCAGAGAGCAGTCTAGAGTCTCGTCGATCATTGTATCAACGCCTGTGTCTGCTTGCTTCGGCTAGAGAGAAAACAAATATGTCAGTTCTAATGTTTAATGTAAGATTACTTACAGCGAAGGAGAATCTTTGTCAAAAATGAACACTCTGAGGCCGTAAAGGATGTCTGGATTTATGAAGATTTAATGACAAAGAGCGCCGCTGAGCACCAGAAAAAAACACATCCCGAAGCGGAATCTTTTTAATCTCTGTATAATTTGTCGTTGCGTTCCCAAGTAATGTATGTATCTGTGTTCTTTTGCGGAATAAAAAGTTGCAATCTAACATAAATCACATTATCAGGATTTCGTTGTCAAGGTGCGGAGACACAAAGGTGTGCTTCGTTCAACTATGCTAAGCTGCGATAATTTTCCGACATTAAACCAAGCATTATAGTTAATAAATAGGTCGTCATAATAACCGTCTGTAACAACCATGACAAAACTATTTGCGTTGCGGCATCGTCGATCTCGAAGTCAGAGTCAGGTGGAAATGTAATTGAAATGTTTTTCAACTGCCTGTAGTTGGCTCAAAAGTCTTCATGGAAGTAGCTTAGCGCTACAAAGGCAATATATTCCGACAAACTATGTGATGTTTTTATATCATAGAATGATTTTATATCCGATGCGAAACAGCGTTATTCCAATTAAGCAAAGAAGTCTGCTTCACTTTGAAAGCAAATATCGTTGCATTGACCATATGGCCGTCTAGGTTAAATCCTATAGATTAAATATTGCTGCTCCTGCCCTGCTCTCTTATTATATTGTTCCCGCTTTTCCCATCAGAACAGTCTTCACTTTTTACTTTACTTTAGTAAAACTCATATGTGGACCCAATTCAACTACCAGAATTTACAAATTACGGGTGAAGTGACTACGCTGAAGTTTATTACGCTACATTATGGTGAATGTGCATTTGCCATGCTAGGTAGATAACGCAGTTTATTACGCTTTCTCAGGAGCGATTGTAATTCGCTTACACTCGCATTCATGAATAGCGATGCAAAGATTGCTCCTTGTTCTGGTATATGGGTTGAGCTCACTCGCTGTTGTTTGTCATAACACGGTTGTATGTTTGAAATGTTGAAATGTACACATCTCTTGAAGAATCAGAGACGATATACATATCATATATACAGCTATTGTAAATATTGTAGACCTAAACTGGTTTATCAATGTCGTAATACGAAAAATCAAGTATATTCAATAATAGTTTTCAAATTGTGGACGACAGTACTATCGTTGATAAATACCATAAAATTACTGTTGAGCAATATTTCATTTTATTCCTATTGACACACTAATTTTTATCTCAGTTGTTTTAGCAATTACAAGGCGCACATTAAAGACTTGATTCTCTGTCAATTTGTGTATGATGTGCCGGTTTGAAGCTTTCATTATACATAGCCGAAAACTATATTTACAGTTCTATTTTCAGCATTCAAGAACCGATTGCAATTTTAAGTTCATGCAGTAATCATTGTACCGTACAATTAACTAGATATGTCAGTAAGATTGCAAAGTCATATAAAGCTGAGCGAACAGGTATAATAATGTCAATGTGCCAGTTTTATTTCGGCACATTATGCAGACAAGGCCAATTGTCATGCACAATTCCGTTTTATGTGGACGAATAGGGCCGAGTCGCAAACAATTGTTGTTCACAAAGTATTCTATTTCGATACGCTAAAGAAATAAACTACAAGTCCTATGTTGGTAGTTAAAGTTAATTAGGCTTCACTTGTTCCACATAACTCTGCAGGGTAAGCAGTCAGTAGGCCCTGACTATTCTCAATGTCTGGAAATACGATGATGAGAACCAATCAGACTGTGATCAGGTAAACGAAGGACTCCGTTTTGAACCAAGGTTGATTTATTTCTAGTACAATCCGGAAGCAAACAGAAATCATGGTAGAAGTGATTTTCTTTGAGTCGAAGTGAGTGAGTCTCTTTTGGAGTCTCTCAGAGTGGGCGCCTGTATCATGGATCTTATATACCTAAGAATTGGCTTTACCGCCTCCATATAAGGAAAAGAATAATCAACCATCCGAGTGCTTCCTCCTCATCCAACACATTCCGATGGTATGCATCATACTAGGCATCAGAATAAGACAGTAGTTTGGGCGAGGGGCGAAGGTAATGGTATGGCAGATGAAGCATAGCCAGTCGGTTGGGATAGAGGGTTGAGATGCTACGCATACAACACTCAAACCACCAAAGCCAGACAAAAATGGAATGCAATAACAGCTTAGCAACCATCAACTCCTTGTTAACCAAGATGAGTAAGCAACAAGCATGCTGTGCAGATATTAATAGACCTACAGATAGTAACAACATCACTCTTAATACTGCCCAACAATTTTGTCATAACATAACTTTCCTAACCGTCAGCCATCTTTGTCAAAACGCCCTTCATATATAAATATACAAATTACTTCAAACCAATTTAAAATAAAAAATAACATTAGCAAATCATTATCACTTCAGGACAAATATCTGTCTGCAATTTTTTCTATCTGGGTAACTGCTCTGTGTGACAACAAATCACGTTCATACTGTTGCATACCAAATCACGCTGCATGAAATATAACATGTTGAAAGTAAAAGAATTCTAAAATAACATCGGTTACTGCCAACCATCAACGCATAATTAGTTTTGCACCAAGCTTTGATATAGAATATATATATATATATATATATATATATATATATATATATAGATATATATATATATATATATATATATATATATATATATATATATATATATATATATATATATATATATATATATATATATATATACATATATATATATATCTTATATATATATATATCTATATATATTATATATATATATATAAATATATGTATATTTAGATAAATATGTATTCATATAAACATATACATATATGCACATATACAGTTATTTATCCATATATATGTTTATACATATACATATATATAATATATATATATATATATATATATCTATATATATATATATATATATATATTATATGTATGTATATATATATTTATGTAAACATACATATGTTTATACACATATGCTTATATATATGAACATATAAAAATATATAAATATATATATATATATATATATATATATATATATATATATATATATATATATATATATATATATATATATATATATACATCTCAGTTCACCTATTATTTTCAATAATTTGTTATGGCAAGTACTCACTGGTTTGATCCACATAGCACTTTAGATTGATGGAAAATTGACAATTGTGAATTCTTGCGCTTATCACCATACCATAAATTATTATTTAACATAGGGGCTCATAATGCATACCCCGGTGTACGGGTTGATTTAAATATGTACAACCAAGGGTTGTCATGTTCAGGTTAAAGTCGTAAGATTATGTTACACTTTACATCAGTATTCGATGGCTAATACCTCCTCACCTCAAATTATTTGCAGCACTTAGTATATACAAAATCTGGGACATCTACGCATCCCGAGCTCTTAAATTAATTTTGCAACTGTAATATGTGACAATGCCGATTTATGCTAAGGGAATAAATACTCTAGCTATAAAGCCATTTACATCGTTATTCATTGCACATACGATCGCTTGCTTGGGTTAACACACGTTTCCTTTGATGTATAAGTTATGACAGCGACCCAGCCGCTTTCTCGTGGCATCAATGATACGAGGAGGCGCCTTGGGGTACTTTCCAGTGTGCCCATTTGCACAAACAGCACATTCATTATTCGCTTACTTTATATCCAAATGTATAAAGAACATATTCTCTGTGTTAATGCAGTGCTTGCAAAAAGCAAAGCACGCATGCAATTCTGTAAGAAAGCAAATTTACGCTAGACGTATTCATGGCTTCAATATCATTGGAAACTATATAGAACTAGTACAACGGTTTTCAACGCTGTTATTGCAACAATGGAATAATTGAGAAGAGGTAGAATAACAAAACCCAATTTTAAGGGATAAAAAGACCTATAAAGAGTTAGTGACTGATACAGTCCCGAACATAAGTAACAACTTAACGAATACGATACATTCAAACCTCGTCGCTATGCTGGTGCCTCTGATTGGCCAAACTCATTACATTTCTGTGATCGAATGACGAGCCAATATTACACATATATGCATCGTATGATGCACTTAATACTATGTAACATCTACTCGTCGATGCATTGTCAGATTAGTCTACGCGATGTTCTTATAAAATAATAATATATGTTTTACGCGTATTGAACATATTTTCGTGGTACGCATACAAGTTAATCAAGCTCTACAATAGACGCATGAAGCCCCCAATGTCAGGCTAAGAGAACGACATCATCAATTGTGCGGCATGGTGCAGGTTACAAAAAGCTAAGGGATCGGATTAAGAGCCGCTGATGTATTCGTTAAGTCAAATCAACGTTTCTCGACCATTAGCCCGTGGCTTTTCAGTTTGATTCACTGCAAAACGAGCGACGTAAAAGAAAAAGGTTGATATGTGCGATGAGTCTCTTAGCCATGTGGGGGAAAGGATATTTTCGAATTATTAACAAACGTTAGCAATATAACCAACCGAATTATGCTGCCTCACTTATGATGCACATTTGCAGTTATAATAAATGTCTACATATACAATCTTACATTTAGAACATTTTTGTAGTATATTGCTTGGCTAAGGCTGGTTTGTTTAGTTAAGTAAAGAACCAGATTCCTAAAACTCAAACTTGATAATACCCTGTTCAAATGCAGACATATTATGCATACACAAGTATGCAGTTCATGTGTGGATGATAAATACTGGCTGGCGGTACAACGTTAACGTTTTGATATTCAATTTTGGTTGGTGTCACTTTACATATCATAATGCATGCGCGAGTTGTGCGTTTTGTAATATGTTGTTAGAAGCAACATTTCAATTCATAGTTTTCGTGCAATGACGCTAAATACTGTTCCCTCTGGAATTTTAGTTTCCCCATGGTTATGTAAAGTCATCGCTCTTAATAGATCCACATGAATGACAATAGGGCGGCTCAGGTCGGACATTAATTGAAGCTAGAAGCAACTAGATGGATGAAATTGACACATCTCTATTCATTACGTGGTGATTTACACCATGCCGTATGTTGTTGCATTAGCGACCAGGCAGCCTTACACTAAACGAAACAAGCATCACTGATCTTGCTGTCCTTGTACAATCTTCGGTATAAACTAAACGGCTATTACTTTCTACTCCGGCTAACCGCTCTCTGCTGCCGTCAATATTTATCCATCCGGGTAGCATGTGGTAGATACATCGATCCAAATAAGCAGCGTGTTCGCGAGCAATTTTGCGTGTACAAATATTTGAGTGTCACTCATTGCAATGCTGCTTTAATAATGTGGCTCTTATTGACTTTTTTTGCGTGGACCGTCGACCCAGTGGTAATCAAACAGCTAGTGCAACTGAAACGCATAGAGCACTCCGTCAGCGCGCGCACTCATTAAAAAACATCTACTTGGACTAGATTTACTAGTAGAGCAGTCGTCGTAGATATACGACGCTTTTCAGAAACAAGCAGCTGTCAATGACACAATGATCTGTTTGCAGTGCGCCATCATATGCATGGGAGGGACAATTATGATGGCAATACTTGATAATACCCTGTTCAAATGCAGACATATTATGCATACACAAGTATGCAGTTCATGTGTGGATGATAAATACTGGCTGGCGGTACAACGTTAACGTTTTGATATTCAATTTTGGTTGGTGTCACTTTACATATCATAATGCATGCGCGAGTTGTGCGTTTTGTAATATGTTGTTAGAAGCAACATTTCAATTCATAGTTTTCGTGCAATGACGCTAAATACTGTTCCCTCTGGAATTTTAGTTTCCCCATGGTTATGTAAAGTCATCGCGCTTAATAGATCCACATGAATGACAATAGGGCGGCTCAGGTCGGACTGTTTAGCCTTTGTTTATATTATTCGTGGAATGACCTTTGATACTGAACTTAGTACCTCATACACGAAATGGGCGAATGCAATCTCTATGGACCATTTAAATATGCAAATCTATAATTCCGACCCAGAAGGCCTTGCACAACATCAAAGCATTATGAACTACGTTCTATCCTACAACCTTATTATCCTATCGGACTGTAATGTATTGATAACCGGGTTGTCAATTTCAGACGAAATCATGGTGACAGGTGAGAACTATAAATTAAAAATAGCATTTGGCTGTGTATGTAATCGCATATCAATTTCCATATACCCTTGCTCTTTCCTATTGTGAATTTTCATGTATTATATAACTGTCATCTTAACTGTTGCGAGGCTATGATGCACTTGCTTACTTTCCTAGGGTGTTCCTTCCCTATCTTTACTCCGTCGTCTATATCTGTCTTCGGGCTTGTCACATTAATCTAGTTAATACTGAACTCTCAGTTTCTGCCTTCTTGACCCTCACACCATTTAGTCGGAACCCAAATATGGTTTATCTCCCACAAGCTCTCTGTTGTGGGAGAGAGGTTATTCGATGGTCACTTTGTGTTGTCCATATGCTGGCAATTTGTGTAAATCTCGTATTATCTAGGTACTACCTCAGCTGTACAGACGCTTTGTTTCTCACTATGGTTACAGTGGGAATGTTGCGTCATATACGAATCCACTTGGTGACTTCAGTGTCTGTATTGTTCACAATGCCTACAATAGTCGCATTGATTAGAATCCCCGTGAGCGCATTGTATCGTACGGTCGCTTATTGGGAAACAGTGAAAGTACAGCCGCAGATGTTTAAAAATGCCCCATTATTATCTCCAGTTAATATCCCGTTGTGTTGGCCCTACCTCGATTACTTTATAATTGTTGTGCATAATGTAACATATTCAATGCAGTCATAAAGTTCGCTACTCGCCCTAATTGACCATTGTACTCTTATTCTTCTCTTCGCAACGACAACTGTTAATATATAGTTTGAAAAGCACATTAATTGAAGCTAGAAGCAACTAGATGGATGAAATTGACACATCTCTATTCATTACGTGGTGATTTACACCATGCCGTATGTTGTTGCATTAGCGACCAGGCAGCCTTACACTAAACGAAACAAGCATCACTGATCTTGCTGTCCTTGTACAATCTTCGGTATAAACTAAACGGCTATTACTTTCTACTCCGGCTAACCGCTCTCTGCTGCCGTCAATATTTATCCATCCGGGTAGCATGTGGTAGATACATCGATCCAAATAAGCAGCGTGTTCGCGAGCAATTTTGCGTGTACAAATATTTGAGTGTCACTCATTGCAATGCTGCTTTAATAATGTGGCTCTTATTGACTTTTTTTGCGTGGACCGTCGACCCAGTGGTAATCAAACAGCTAGTGCAACTGAAACGCATAGAGCACTCCGTCAGCGCGCGCACTCATTAAAAACATCTACTTGGACTAGATTTACTAGTAGAGCAGTCGTCGTAGATATACGACGCTTTTCAGAAACAAGCAGCTGTCAATGACACAATGATCTGTTTGCAGTGCGCCATCATATGCATGGGAGGGACAATTATGATGGCCGAATTTACGGACTAGACCATGTAGAGCTTACACCATATTACGTGATATTCGAAATAACGGTTTTCAATGTATCAGGACTATATATGATATCAACAAGACTCCATGTTGCATTCTAGCTTCGATTTTAATAATAACCACTGCACATGCGCTGGATCGCTTTCCGTGATACACAATACCGTTAACTTAACATTACGATCCTGTAACATCTCCCCCTTTTAAGTTACTCATTATGTATCACAAACTCACAGTAGTTATACATGTTTCAATAAAACAATACCAAATTTGAGTCTCTATAGCACTCTACTTATAGAAGTCACTATTACTGTTTAATGTGATTTACAACAGTTTAAGCAAACTATTTTAACATTATACAAGCACTTCTCGTACTAAAGACTATCACAACTAAATGGTATAACAGGGGAACACTACATACTCATTATCTGGAGAGGAGACACACATTATGACATGAAACATATACACATTCCTTCTCCAATATACTATAAATCAAGCCTTGTCACCGGCTTTACGGTTCTGCCTGCTCTTGTAGTAACAGTACGCGAATTGTCTGTAACAGGGCTGTTGCTTATAGCACTAGATCCTTCAGTAGGTTGTTCACTAACTGGAGTATTAACATAATCTCCAATGTTGACATCTGTAGGTACGGATTGCAGGTGTCGACGATTTCGTCGAACGACAGATCCCTGATCTGTTCTCACCACAACTGATCTTGGAGTTTCCGCCTGTGTTATAACTGTGGCACCGTTCCAGACCTTCTCATTGTCCGTCCTCACCAACACTTTCTGACCTTCTTTCAGAGGGGAGAGAGGTCGTGATGCATGATGTCGATCATGATAATATTTTTGTGAAGCCTTTGCTTCATAATCATTGTCCTGCACTTTGCTCTGAGATGGCCATCCTTGCTGCAGATTCTTTTGTAGAATTGGCAAGGTAGTCCTAATCTGTCTACCCATCATCAGCTGTGAAGGACTAAATCCTGTGGAAGTCGTTTGTGTCGCTCTATAGATCATAAGACCTAACATAAGATCTTCCTGTCGAAGAATTGACTTTGCTGTCTGTACCGCTCTCTCAGCTTCGCCGTTCGCCTGCGGGAAATGGGGACTTGTAGTCACATGACTAAATCCATATTGAGCTCCAAACGATGCGAACTCTTGAGATGAGAACTGGGGTCCGTTATCAGACACAAGCGTGTCTGGTACTCCCCATCGTGCGAAGATACTTTTCAACTTGCCAACGACACAGCGAGTCGTAGTACTTATCAGATGGACGATTTCGATATATCTCGAGTAGTAGTCAATCACTATGAGGTACATCAGTTTGTTGTAGTCACACAAGTCGGCTGCTACCCGTTCCCATGGACGAGAGGGTAACGGAGTAGAGATGAGTGGCTCATGTCTGTGTGCTTCCTGAAACTTCTGGCAATGGGTGCAAGATTCCACAAGTTCTTGTATCTGCTTGCTGATCCCAATCCAGTAAACAGACGATCTGGCCCTCTCTCGGCACTTGTTTATCCCCTGGTGGCCGTCATGAATCCTGCGCAATATATCACTTTGAAGGCTCTTTGGGATGTAGATTCTGTCATCATACAGCAGTAATCTCTCCGATACTGACAAGTGATTCCTAATCTCATAGTATCCACGCAGGTGTAGAGGTACATCTCTTATGTGCTTTGGCCAACCAGACAAAGTATAGTCGATGACTATCTGCAACTCCTCATCCTTGTCGGTCGCGACCTTGACATCTTCAAGCTTCGCTGTGGAGAACGACTTCTCTTGCAACGCGTCCACATGAAGCGTAACCTCTTCTGCCTTAACAGTGTCCGCAGAATTGTGCTGCATGGGACTCCTTGATAGAGTGTCAGCCACGACCATGTCCTTCCCTGGTACATACTCAGCTCTGGGATTGAATCTCATGAGCCGAAGGAGCAGACGTTGGCATCGTATTGGCACCTGATCAATGTCCTTGCTCATAATCAGGGGTACCAGCGGTTTATGGTCAGTTAACAACTTAAATGTCTCCAACCCAGACAGGTATTGCGTGAACTTCTCACATGCCCACACTGAGGCCAAACATTCCTTTTCTATTTGCGCATAGTTTCTTTCAGCTGTGGTTAGTGAGCGAGATGCAAAAGCTATTGGCTTAAGTTCATTACTTCCAGTTTTCAGTTGCATCAGGGTTGCTCCCAGTCCAAAACTACTTGCATCTGCAGACACTACAGTCGGTAGGTTCGGGTCGAAATATGCAAGCACAGGCGCTGAAGTAATGAGTAACTTTGCCTCTCGAAAGGCCCGGTCTTGACTCGGTCCCCATGTCCAAACCATATTGGAGCGTAGCAGGTCATTCATGGGTTTTAACACTGTGGCTAACTTCTCCACGAACCGTCCTAGGTAGTTTATCATACCCAGACATCTCTTCAGCTCCGTGACATTGTCGGCACTTCCAATTCACTTATGGCCTGTATCTTATTCCTGGATAGCCTTATGTCGTTGCAATCAATGTGATGTGCCAGAAATTCTAGATTGGACTTCCGTAGGTTACATTTGGATTTATTCAGTTTAAGTCCTGACTTGCCTATCAGCTCCATGACTTTCGCCAACCTTGTCTCATTTTCCTCCTCTGTTGAACCGTACACTAGGATATCATCCATATAGAGGGCGACTCCATCATTATCTTGCAATCTACGAAAGCAATAAGTGCCAAATGGAGTTATGAATGTTGTCAACTTGGAACACTCTGGGTTCAATGGTATGGCCCAAAAACTACTTGCCGCATCCAGTGATGAGAACATTTTTGCTCTTGACAATTTTGGTAGAATGTCATCTAGAGTTGGTAAGATATACCTTTCTCTTACCACAGACTCATTCAATCTTTTCAAGTCCACACACAATCGGACTGTCTTGTCCTTTTTCAACACTGGAACGATTGGAGCACACCACTCTGTTGGTTCCTGAACGGGAGCAATTACACCATGGCTCTCCATCCGTCGCAGTTCCTCTTTAACCTTTGACATTAGAGGTATGGGTATCCTACGCGCTGTGTTAATGCTGTATGGCTCTGCATCAGCTTTTAATCTAATGTTGATCGGTGGACACTTCATGAGCCCTACATCACCATACACTGAAGAATCCATTTTTGTTTCGTTCAACTGGAGATGTACGAACCCCATGGCTTTGGATGCGTTCCGACTCAACAAGTTACTACCAGTTGTTCCCTTGACAACGTATATTTTCATGCAATACAACTTGCCTTTATGCTTGATCTTGGCGTTGAACACCCCTTGACACGACAATGGACTTCCAACACTACTTAGACCAACTCCAACAGGTCTTAAGGGTGGGGCATCCTTCAAAGCATTGTATGACTTAACTGTTATAACTGTCACATCAGCTCCAGTGTCAATCTTGAAATGGACAAACTTCACAAAGTCTCAGTTTCACCTCCCATGGCTGATTCTTACTATCATGGAAACATGAGACAGAACCAAGGAAATATGATGAATCTGTATTTGATTCGGGGACAACCACTTCGCGTATCCGTGAGACTGACCTGATTTACAACATGCTGCATAATGTCCTACGTTCTGGCAGTTGTGACATTTAGCTTTCTTTGCTGAACATTGTCCCTGTGGGTGACTGCGACCACATCTGCCACATGCCCCTTGAGATTCAAATGACTTGGTTTAGCCAACACTTGCTGTTGGCTCTTGGCTCGAACGACTGTGGTTACCTCGACCTTTTCCACGACCTCGTGGTCGTCCTGATCCACGACTTCTGGAATTAACTTCAGAGACATCAAGCTTGTTTGGTTGTTGTTCAGTTAGCTGGGCTTTAACTTGCTCATACTGTCTGGCGAGCTGAATAGCTGTATCCAAGGTGAGGTCAGTTATCATTTGCAGCTTCTGTGACAGCTCCCTGTCTAGCAAACCAACCACTAATCTGTCTCTTATCTGCTCGTCCTTAAGAGCAGCAAAATCACAGGTGCTAGTTAGATCATATAATGTTCGTATGAAACTTTCTATCAATTCACCTTGATTTTGTGATCGCTGGTAGAACACGGCTCTCTCGTGGATGACATTTCGTTTGGGAATAAAATGTTCCTCAAATTTTCCAATCACCACATTCAGTTTTTTCTTGTCTTCTTCCGCTGTGAATATGAAAGAGCTGAATATGGTCTCTGCCTGTGGTCCGAGGGCGTATATTAAGGTGCTAACCTGAACTTCGCCTTCCTCACTTGACAGTTTTGCCACCTGGCAATATCGCTCGAAACGTGCGCGCCATTCTTTCCATTCGGTCGGACGACTAAAGTTGAACGTCTCAGGAGGTTTAAACCTCGACATTGTGTCAGTTGTCTATTTACTAGAGGTAAGACCAATACACTGATGGAAAAACTCACGTTTTACAGTTGAATTACATCCTTATGAGAGGTGCTAATTCGCCCAACATCGCTGCCACCATGTACGAATATCAACAAGACTCCATGTTGCATTCTAGCTTCGATTTTAATAATAACCACTGCGCATGCGCTGGATCGCTTTCCGCGATACACAATACCGTAAACTTAACATTAGGAGCAGTGTACGATATACGATACTTGTCAGAAACGAGAAACTACCAATCAGACAACGATCAGTTTGCAGCGTTCCATCCTAAGGGCTACTACATATGTATGGGGAAGGACGAGCAAATGCATGTGTGATGGCCGACTAGAGGTCAAAGACCATGCAGCACTTACACAATATTACGTGACATTCGAAATAATTTCGTCCGAAAAAACGTGTGGACTGTTTATTGATTGCGTCACCCTTGTTGATGAGATGGTTCTAACGCAGCAATACATGAAGCAGAATAATTGACGTGAGCTTGTTGTCATCATACATTACATCGTCATCGCCGTGCTCAGTGACTGCGAGATGAGTCACTTATAGTTCATTGTCTACTCCTTTAGGGTTGCGAATCATAACAATCAGCTATAATTGCATTAATTCAGCGATTAATTTGCGTTGATGTAGAGTAATTGGACATATTTTAATTGAAAAAATAACGCAAGATATACAATTATCATTAGATCGACAACATCGGCGGTTTTAATGCACTATCGTTGGTTATCAACCTGTAATGTTTTATATAAAACTAGTGTAAGCCACGTGTATAACATGCCCAAATGGATTAATTAAATCAATGTCGGGGCGCAATTGTCATTGCCAACAGTTTAATGCGTTCGGCAAGTATATTAAGACATTTTTAGATCGTGTCCATGGCTTGCTGAGATGTAATTTGATTCGATTCACATACAACAATATTGTAATCCTTGTAACCGGTGGTTGAACTTCAAATTTACCTAGCATTTTTGCTATGGAAGGATTGTAATTTATGGCACCGATAGAACAAACCACTAATGATTTATTCTTGGATCACAGAGCTCAGACAGGTCTCAAAGCATCACTTCGTGTTCTTTATTTGATGACAAGACGTCTAACCATTAAGTACCGATATATCTCTATTCGATGATTTACAGATAGTTCAACGAGACAATTATCAATAGTTGATAGCTCTCATCAAACACAGTGAGAAAATTGCCGTCGCAATTGGGCGTTTATTTGACACTTGCCTTAATAATGAGAGACTCAGAGCGCGGATAGTGATCTTTAGATGACGTATTTCAGAAGACATCTGAAATAAAGGCCAAATGGAGGCTTGACCAGGTGGATATTAATTAACCTATAATGATTGCCGCTTAACTGTAAACGCACTGAGCAACTACTGCAACTAAATGATGGTACATTCTACCCGGCCCAGGTGCTATTGTAGGATTGCCACCATATGTTTATAGGGAAACTTAACCACAAGCACGTCATAGCTAATCTTTATTGCCCAGATTGCAGGTTCATTAGATATGTTATTTAGCGAAACACTGCCTCTCTGATGTGATATATTCCTAGACAGGGGTTACTTTTTTGCTTTTATAAATGTGGGAATGAGTTGGGGATCAGCGGTGGTTGTAAGTGCTGATTCGTCTTAATTAGTTCTTTATTGAATGTCCCGATGATCTTTATATACCCCGCAAAATAGTAACAATTGAGACTATTACATTCACAAGGATTATTACCAGTATGTGAAAGACAAGGTTAGGATAATATATTGCTGCTCCTACGTTTTGAATGGACCGCCTAACACAAGCTTAAATAGACCAAATTGCATCTTACTGGCACATAATAGTCGTCGCGGGCGTCAATCAAATGTATGTTTCCTAACCAGCAAATATTATCATACATAATGCGAGTTTACTTGCGTCCATTTTGTTCAATGACGCAGATCGGATAGGTGATAATAAGCGGTCGTTAGTGCAGAATCGACGAACATATCTGCGATGGACAGAACATTGACCAATTAAACTTAATTGTTGACACCAATGCGACCAAGCGTTCTGACGACCAACGTGAAATATTCAACCAGTATTTTACAAAACACCTTTTTATTATTGGGTAAAGACCATAGTGATATTCATTGTCTCTTCGAGAGTTAAACTTGTACTAGCTTATCCGTGTTTTGTTGGATAAGTGTTTCTGACAATGGGTAAAATGTTGCTTGTTGAGCTATCGATATTTTCGACGTTGCTATTGGTATAGAGAATATAATTTAGTGATAAGCGAAATATTTTGTGTACAACCACAATGAAGGAAGTCAGAGACGGTTGTTTGCATATTGAATTCAGCCAACTCTGGATAAACAATCTCTATTTAGTTATATTTTTTTAAACATATGTTTATATTTGAACAAAGCATTATTACATTCGGCAGACAAATGTCTGTATAGTGAGGATACAACCTAAAATGATCGCCTATACTACCGACAAATGACCGGTTCTGTCGAGGCACAGATTAAATTATTAAGCTATTTTTGTCACGTCCTAACTGTTATACGAAGTTCTTATCTGTTACAACAGTAAATGTATGCTCCGAGGCTGCATACCCATATAATTACGCACAATACCGAACCGTTAAACCTGTTTACTAAATATGTCGATGTGGCTACCAGAACGTGCCCTTCGGCGTTGTCTCGTGGAAGCATTGAGCATATTAATGCATAGCGTACTCGGTACAGATTAGCGCTGTATTATTCCTATCTTCGAAAGTAACAGCTTGTATTTTGACGTGGACTCAAGTCGTTCTTTGAAATATTGGTCTGTTTTGTTACGGATATGTAAGCAAGCTCCACGCAGCACAGGGTACATAATAATAAAGTGTCGAAATAAATGGGCGTTGTTGATGACTAACTACCGTAGCGATATTATGCTGACGATACGTCCTAAAACATCACTCGTCTGATGCGCTGTGCACGCAGATCATTTCCAAAGGCGTACCTTGTTTACAATGCCAGTCACGCCTGCGATACATAATAGGCTTCATGTGAATTCGTACACAGTTTCCGAGGTCACTGTACCTGCAAAAGTGTTTCAGGACTATGCTAAAAGTGCTTGATAATGAATAATAAAGCAATGGATTTAATATGCACCGAACTTCAATAGACTAATGCGATAATTCATCTAAATGCGGTTCTAGGGACGAAAACAATATCTTAAATAGCGTGATGCCATGACGTTTGTAACAGCTGGGTGCCTAAAAACAGAAATGTTCTGCATTTATTTTGGCATTTATCTACTGATTACGTTATGTCAATTCGCTACAAATCATATTTCTAATAATGCTTTCCGTTCATTGCATTGTCAAACTAATAAAAAACATGCAGCGAGCGGAGATCTGGGAGAACAACCCACCAAGTCAGAATTTACAAAGGATATTAAGAGTTAGTTCACAGAAAGGAAGCAGTTTACTTGACCTGAATGCGTATCATTTACTCAAAAATGCAGATGTTCAATACACAGGATGAAATAAGCTTATCATGGTTTACGCTTTCACTTATTATCCGTTTGCTATTTTTATACAACCTGGTGTTGATCAGAAACACGTCGCCGTCCTCTTCTAGGATTCTCTCCGAGCAGAGCTTACAGATATGTGAAAATTGAATGTAGCTCAGCTTAACGCTTTGCATTACTGACGACATTTTGGATATTTTTAGATTCTGTGTGAATCTCATATAATTTGGTCGGAATTTCCAACTTAGTTGTAGTGGCATGATCATTAATGATGATTCAAGGGTCTACATTGAGTGATAAATTCACCATATGCTCATAAGCTATCTTTTCTGGAATGATTCACACCACTTGTTTTTGTCCAGCCAATAAAAAAAGTAGAGATAAAGCGATTATGAGATAGGTAACACCCTTACTATAGCCCCGGATTACCTTATCATGCAACATTCATCACTATCGCGCCATGGTATTGGCTTTATGATGCCGCAATGAATCCCTCGAGTCTTGTAAATCCGTAGGTGCATTGCCCCCGTAGCAGTAATATATAATACGCAAGAGGTTGATGACCAACAATAGTGGATTGAAGCCTCAGGTGTTAATAAGTCTTGCGATCTGATAATCTTGTGTTATGTGTTCAGGCTTTAATAAATAAAAAAACACTAAGCAAATTTATGGCGATGAATTTAATATCACGCGTAATAATCTTCACTGAATTTAGCAATAGTCACACCAATTATTTCCTCACAGATAGAATACTAAAGAACATTCCGTGGCATCGTAGGACACCTGGCTTACTTCAAAGGTAGGAGTATAAAAGTTAGAGGGCGATCGCATTAACGAGGAAGTAAAAACGAATGCGCTTATATAAAAATAACGGTCGTCAATGACAGAAACACCCGCAGTTGATATATTGATATAGGCTCATAACCGGGATGGCTTATAGGAACAACATAACATAATCAACGACTTTGTGGGTGCATTTTTCGATATTCGAACCACAGTGTTATGGAACTATCAAGTTGCGTATGTCATCAATATACATAATTTCACTAGGTTACCTGTAAATCAAGACAAACTTTATGCGAGAGATAAAAGCTTTCAATATTCGATGAACAAAAATGTTAAATACGGCTCGATATTGCAACACAGAATGGTGTTGAAAGCCAAATTCACATTTGGACAACACACCCACCTCTTTACATTGCGTACCCCTTTCATCCACCGGATTTAAGTAGTAAACCCAAACAACAGTTCATTACAAACATTAACCCAATAGATTGACGAGTGACCATAGTATCACCTGCCCTCCACCACCCTCCTCATGTTTACCCAACACCCAATTGCCACATGCCCGTCTTTCCTAGGCAACTATCCCTCCCTCACTTATCAGACTACTGCATGTCCCATAACAATCGCCTTTTTGCATTGCTTTGACTTAAATAAGTACTTACTTGGAATGGCACTGCGAATATGCAACAATAGTATTAGATATCAAACATCATTGTTTAGTGATTTGAATATAAGTTGAGGCCAAAACGGATGAGTAGTGCACGATGGATTACGAGTTTTAACAGACGATGAATTTCACTGTGCACTTCGATACCAATTTGCAAAAGGGAGAGCGTGAATACCGTATTATATCATCCAAAGGTGAAAAATACAACATATCGTGTGCTTATCATGTTCTTTCACCATGAAATGCAATTGAATGACATTATTAATAGGAGGATATCCCGAGAAATATTTTAATTGTGGATTATTCATATGAAAATGTATTGTGTTCCGTCTTGTGTTGACCACTTCATTGTATCTGATTATATGCTCCACTCTATTACCAATTATCATTGTTACATGAAGATAATATGTCAGACCATAGCCCAGTAATTGTACAACTTGATATTCTTGTTGAATATGTGCCCATGCAGGGTAAAGTATTGCACAATGTGCCTTCTTGCATAAAGGTCAACTTAACGAGTAACCATACGAAGCCCTATAATGAACTGGCGCTAACTTTACTGACCAACTGACGCCAATATTTATCATCATGAAGCAATCCCTAATACATGTTCTGCTGTTGTATAGTTGCTCCTATATTTGTATGTTAGTAGTTAAATGGGGCTCAGGTGTGTATTGGGCATTCCAGAGCAGTAATGGCATAGAGCAGGGCGGTGTGTCATGAACGATTCTTTTAAGTATTGATATGGACGGACATCCTTATCGTCTTGAACGTAGTAATGCTGGACGTCATGTCGAGATGCAAGAAAAAAGCGGACCATTGCTTCAAGTTCACATTTATTTACTCTTTTTGTGTGACCCTATATCTACTCTTTGATAATTGCCGTGCACCATGTAGCAACAGAAGAATCATAAACGCTGCTGAATATCATAATTTAAACTTCTTCTCTGGCTTTGCTATTCGACATGACAAATGCGAACAATTTGGAAAGCCCATTAATATATTTGGATGATGGGCCCGTATTCAAGAAGCATCTAATACCTTAAGCATAGATTTTGTCTAACGATTCAGAAAAAGAATTGTCTAAAAACCCGTTTTCAGAACACTGTCTTGGTTCTGATTTGTCATAAGATTGAAAAAGAGTTTTTCGCTCCGATTCGTCATCATTACAATGTTGGAAACGCAGATGATCCGCAAGTCATGGACAGAACATGATATTTTTCAAACCACATTTGTGGAATAATGAATAACGAATGACATGCATATATATATATATATATATATATATATATATATATATATATATATATATATATATATATAGATATATAGATATATATATATATATATATATATATATATATATATATATATATATATATATATATATATATATATATATATATATATCTATATATATATATATATGATATAAATATATATATATATATATACTATATATATATATATATTTATATATATATATATATATATTTATATATATTCATATTCTTATATATATATATATATATATATATGTTTATATATGTATATGTATATATATGTATATATATATATATATTTACATATATACATATAAACGCATATATAGAAATACTTATCCACATATTCAATTGTGTACTTGCTATTAATATGTCAGCGAAGTGTCGAGCCAATGTTACACATGTAGGCAAGGAAATATATCCACCTTCTGATTTACTTAAGCATATCCTCCATCTACCCTTTGATCCATGGATGGAGGAATCAACACAATGGTCTTATCTAATGATGCAGCACACATGCAAATCATGAATATATATATAAGTAGAGCATCCAGAGGAAAACGCCACATTAAGTAACGGTTCAGTCTATGACATGTGGTAAGACATGCTTTATCCTTACACTATCAATCTAGCTCAACAAGACGCTCCCAAGGTTAAGCTAAGAGCAATGCGTCATCAATCATGCGGTATGGTGCAGCATACAAGAACGCATGGGATCAAACCCAGAGTCGTTGATACATGCGTCAAATAAATGTTTCGTGTCTATTAGCCAGGGTCTGCATGGAATGCGTCACTGCACAGGGCGCAGGGTTAATGATAAATATTGATATGTACGATGAAACTCTTGACAATGTAGGGGAACGGATATTTTCGATATATTAATAACACTAATAGTATGACTTACCAAATAATACTTCCTTACTTATGATGCACTTTTTCAGTTATTGCAAAATAGCCATATTTGTTACTATGTCTACATATAACACCTATACGGTTGCAACATTTTCGCAATATATTATTTTGCTAAGCAAGGTTCGCTTAGCTTAGTAATGTAATAGCTTCACCATGATCAAACTTAGTATACTGATCACTATTATGTATATACTACTATTTCGATCATGGTTTGATGCTCAATACTTGCTGGCTGTACATCATTCCTGTTTTGACATTCCGTTTTTAGTAGTTACTTCATGCGCAAATAGTTGTGTTTCGCATTTTTGGTGAGTTGAAAAATGTTAATTCATGGTTTTCATGTTCTATCCTCGTGAGCTTTAGTATCGCCATTGTGATGCAAAGCAATCAAGCTAACTAGATCGACATGAATGACTATAACTCTTTGGTCTAATTGCTTATGCAATAATTACCGTTGACATAAGACCGAGTACTTCCTTCACGAAATGAGTGAATGGCTGATATCTGGTTTGTTGCCCTCTATAGACACCATTCAAATATGACAATGTATTGGTCAGCATTTTGAACTATGTTACATCCAAAAGATTTTTTGATCGTAACATACTTTGCATACTGAGTGATTGGACTAATTGAAAAAGAGATCGCGATGGTATGTGAGAATTATCAATACATCTTTGTGCATGCTATCAACTCTAGCTTAACCTTGATCTTACATATCCTAAATTATCTTGTCTCATATTATTATAACGTTAACTGCTGCGAGCACTGATGCACATGCCTACTTTTCTTACGCTTACTCAATCGTACCATTGATCGCGCATCATAACTACCAGCTCCTGCATCGTTGACACGCACACGTTTTAATCAGAACCCGAATATCTCCCTCTGATGCCTTACTTTTATGCAGGTATCTTCTGCTGGAGATATGGGTTACTCGACGGTCGTTTTGTGCTTTCTATATGGTGGCAATTAATATAACACTCGTATTATCTGTGAACCAACTTGACTGTACCGACGCTTTGTTTTGTTCTACGGTTACAGCGTGAATTTACTATCACGTTACTTCAGTTACGAATTCTATTGTTAAATCCAATGTCGGTATAATGTAGCATGCCTACAATAGCCGCGTTGATTGTAATACCCATGAGCACATTTTATCGCATGGTGGCATATTATGAAGCAGTTAAACTATGGCCGCATAAATTTGACTATGACACATGCTCTTTGTTCCCGAGTAAAATATTGATCAGTCCGAGTAGCATAAGACAGAGATATCGATCTGAATGAGCAGCGCGTCCACAAGCAGTTTTACGTGCATGAATATTGGAGGAGGCTAGTTAGCTCTGTCTTTTGTCAGCCGTCGCACTCATCGCCATACTGCATTATAAATGGGACACTTATTGGCTTTTGTACCAATAGATACATGTGCTGTGCATGCAAAATTTTATTTTGGGAAACGTGCAACTGAGAGCACTAAAAAGTAGAATACACACTCGTCAATTAGATGGGCTCAACGTCAATAGCTATGTAGTGCCTTTGTTAAGCGAATATTAGTAACATTGTACCACCATGGAGAAATTATGCTTGTTCACATTCAACCTCTTTACCATACACCAAGGATCAATGTCCCATTCTGTCACTGTAGGAGCCATATCAAGCCCTGAAGAGATTGACCAATGCAAGAGATTGGCACAAGCCAGTGATGTATGGTGCGATGCTCGATCATCGGATGGGTGTTTGCGTTTAGTAACAGAAAGGCGAAATTATTTATTATTAGCTAGATTGTACTGCAATAATTGTTGGCAAATTTTGCTGTTAATATATGATACACTTATGATTTAATTACAATCTGGAACGGCCTCGCATGTAGGGATGCCACCGTGTTTAAGCATTGAACATTGTCAGTGCAATTTATTCACTGCAAAACATACATGATACATAAGGAATAGACGAATAAATAACGTTGTAGCGGCAACTTAGCATGGTACTTCTTCTGTTGCAGCTTTACGCATCCAGCCAGTTTTGAAGGTCGATGTACCACACAACACGATACAAATGCTTGTTATGTTGAACTTAAGTTTTAGATCAAATATATGTAGCAGCGCTTTTGAATACTACATTATAGTCATATTCAAGCTGAACCAGACCGAAGGATCCAATCGGCTAGACACACAACCTTGGCTCTTGCAAACAGCCCTATTAAATGGTGATTTAGTACCTTAGCTAGTGCAACTGAAACGTTTGTAACACTTTGTACCGCAGACTATAGCCGTTAAGCTCATGGAAACAGTTCCTTACAATATCTTGAAACATAGTTGGTACATTTAACGACATTATTTACATACAATACTGTATACTATAGTAAGAAAAGGTCAAATACGTAAATACCAATAACATCAGAGAAGTGCATTGATTTGCATTCAATATTCACACATATATCAGTTACTGCTTCAGCCGCTACATGACATCGTGATTGCACGCAGCGGAAAGCTGCTGAAGGGGGCTGTAGGCAAAATGTGAATTTGAGTGATATTGTGGTCTTACTATCCTCAGACTCACGTATGCAGGAAGCTGAATTTAACTGTTCTTAACTAGAACTGAATTTAACTAGATATACGCAGAGAATTAGGTAGCCCTTGTACTTATAACCATGTCACAGATATAGCCTGGTGCCTGATTATGTAGAGCACGGTACACTTGAACCAAAACCTTGAAATTGACTCTTGTGACGGGAAGCCAGTGTAGGTGTCTGATGATGGGAGTGATGTGGGCCTCAGGACTGCTACGGCTAACAAAACGTGTATCAGCATTTTGGATTCGCTACAGTCTATCCATGTTATTCTTTGATGTAACGTAGTACAAAAAATATGCATAGTGCAATCTTGTGATGACAACGAATGCACAAGAATCTTGGTGGCATAATCAGACAGGTAACAGCGTATCCTGGAGATATTTCGTAGCTGGTAGAATGCTGCTTCACAGACTGAATTTACCTGTTTATTAGGTGAGAGGGAATTTTCCTCCATCACACCAAGATTCTTAACATGGTCTCTGTTTGAAACTTTAGAATTCCCTATCCTCATTTTCATTGCTATCTCTCTAGCCTTTGATATCCTGGAGCTAAACATCATCATATCAGTGTTATCATCATTCAGCTTGAACCAGTTCACTTTCATCCATCTGTGAATATCATCTGTGCAATGAGCTAGGCTGCTTAGTGATGCTTCCTGGTTTGCTTGTTTAAAAACACAGTAGAGCTTCCTATCGTCGGCGTAGCCATGGTTACTGTGGACATGGCTGCTGATGAGGTCACTTAGTGGTGCGACATACATGATACAGAGCAAGGGCCCGAGAATGGACCCTTGGAGACACCATATGATAGCTCTATTTCCTCAGACTTCTCGCCCTCTACGATGACCCTCCAGCTCCGATTAAAAAGAATGTATCCAATGTAATACCTGGCCTTTTACACCATATCGCTCTTCAAGTCGAGTGAGTAAGATACCGTGATCAATGGTGTCGAATGCCGCGTTGAGATCAAGCATAATAAGCGTCAAATCCTCATCCAGGGTCATCAGCACGTCATTATGCACTTTTAGCAACGCGGTCTCTGTAGAGTGAAAGACACGGTATGCAGACTGCACTGTGTCATACATGCTGTTCTCATTTAGGTGATTTATAAGCTGCTGAGCCTTTTCAACCACTTTAGATCGAAAGGAAATATTTGACACGCAGCGATAGTTCTTCAAAAGCTGCTGGTCAAGATTTGAATTCTTCAAGAGTGGCCTCACCAGTGCAGATTTGAATTTTTCAGGCACAGTGAAATTCCCTATGCTAGTGTTGACAACTGACGTTTACGGAAGTCACAGAGACATTGCTTGATTAACCAGGTAGGCAGAGGATCCAGCTCACATGTCTTCCTTGCAGATAACAAGACGAGTTTTTTCACATCTTCGTGACTTAGAGGCTGGAACTGCGAGAGTTCTTTTGTAGGCATGAATGTGGATGACAGGATATGTTCTGCTAGGTCATCAGTTATTGTGAGAGAGTCTCTGATTTTGATAATCTTTCCAGCAAAAAAGACAGAGAACTCTCTAGCAAGATCCACTGAGGAGGTATGTGCAGGTAATGATGAAGACTTTTGTTGCAGCAGCGTCCTGGCGATGCTAAAAACAGTCTTATGGTCCCTACGACAACTTTCAACTTTTTTCTGAGAAGTACTTTCTTTTTATTTCAGTAGCACCTTATTAACCTCCACACACTTGTCCCTGAAGATCTGTCTGTGCACCGCCAGCCCCGTACGCCGCCATTGCCTTTCCAGCTACCTCTTTTAGTGCTTCTGTTCACGTAGCCTATCCGAGAATCAATGTGCATGAGGACGCAATGGGGTAGTTCTTCTCTTCAATGGTGCGTGTTAACCAGACCGCAAAGACTTTCATATCTCGCCACCAAGCAGTCTAAAGATTCTCCAGTTGTTTCATTAAGGTACATATAGGCTACGTCCTGTTTGAAGTTGTCAATGTATATGGCCTTCAGCTTTCTGTATGATACCCGTGTTTCTACAAGGCTGGTTTTGCTGCATTGATGGTTAAAATCACAGGAAAGTGATCACCAGGATCACGACCTACCGTGTCACGCATCACAGCATCGGCCTGGTTTGAAAGCACCATGTCTAGAATGTGACCTTTCTTGTGTGTAGCTCCCTGTACATGTTGGAAGAGACCAGAGGCATTGGTGAGACTCATGAAGCATGAAGTGTCAGTATTGTCAGGTTTGTCCAAATGAAAGTTAATGTCCCCAACAATCACCTAGATGCCGGTGAGGGTGCTATGCTGCTCTAAGAAAGTGGACCATTCCTCCAAGAATCCTCCCACTGTCAGACCATTAAGCTGTGAGCAGAAGTGCAGCACGTTCGTCGTGCGCAACAATCAACAATTAGCTCATAATTTTACTGACAAATATAAATTAAGACCATGCTCAGGATAGAGTTGGCGAACTGTGCAGCTAATTTAGAAAAATCCAATACGAAGTCGTGAGTATATATTTGCATATATAGTACATAGTGGTTAAGATGGTGTTTGTAGTGAGCAGAATAACGGCCGGTGAATTGAATGTGGAATATATGTAACTGCCGTATAAGGATTGGCTTGTATTAGCACAGTGCGGCATTTATTGACAACGATTCTTAAAACGTATTTGGTTATATGTATATTTTACTCATTTAAGGTTCACTTCTCCGGTTGCTATTCAAAGAAGTGATGGTGAATCCATGCATTATAAGGCTGCCGTGCAGAAATATGTTATTGCTAGCCTATCATTGCCAGTAGTCCATAAAACAATCAATGCTGACTTCGGCGCTTCCTTTGGTTTCAGCGTAGGATTTTGCAAAAGAGTGGTACTTACGGGGAACGACTTGTTTAAGCATAGTTTAGGTTGGGTACAATGTGGTCTAACACAAAGATATATGTTGTATAACACATAATATTGCAAACTTGCAGAAATAATACTTCCCGCGTGCTGATGCCTATGATAGTGTGAATATTTAGTCGATGAGTTACTAAGCCTCAGCAAATGTGTCAAGAACTTGGCAGTCACTTAGGATGGTAAATCTAGTGCAGTTGAACCGTGGGTTTTGAAGTGGACACTGATTTTGCATACTTTGCCTGCGCCGATGATTTTTGGAAAAAGTGATCAAACCCAACAAGAAGGAGGCTTTTATCGTGAATGGAATCAACGAATGCCAGCGGACACTTGCAAGGAATATCCTGAGGCGAACCGGGGTCAGGTGTCAGTCGTGGTTTTCTCTGCTTGGGCAACCGAATGTACACCTATGCCAAGTCGCTAGATTCTCTCACTTAAGTTTCGCAAATAGGACGTCTCGGCTGGTGATGCATCCACCCGCCCCTCAATGATTCGCTTCATGCGGATTAAGAAATGGATCAAATATATTTTTGTTGGTGCTCTTATTGATGTTGTACGGGCTAAAAAACATTCCTAAGGAATTCGGTTATTGCCATTTATCCACGAAACAAATAATGGGGACTTGGTTGCATTTTGCATTTACTGCTGCGTATTAGTAATGCGATTTTATACATGGCACCAAACGGTTTGAGTACAAAATACGACCTTGTTGAAGTAGCTATGGTAATCAATGCCGCCAGTAATATTCGAGGCTACGCTAAGCGCGTAGAATCATCGATCTCGCGTTCAGACTCGGACTGAAAATGACCTTGACATGTGATTCATCGTAGATGATTTATTAGTTTTGCAAGCAAACGGTAAATTTACGCGTAACCTCAATTTGTCAGTGTGCTCAAGCATCATGAATTCATTGAATTCTGATTTACTAATCAATGTTATATGATAACTTCATATCCGGTGGGGGGAATGATGTGGCCTAGTACAACCAGGAATCGTTGCATGACTATTGGAGACACAGAGAGGTGCAACGTTTAACATTTAACCGGTATCTCAGAAGTTTCGACTGCATACAGCAGTAAGGTAATTGATGCATGCTTATCTAAGATACGGATGTGTTGAAAATGGTGGCTCCGTTTGATGGTGCCAGCCAGAGATCGATAATGGCACATGTTGGTGAGATATACAATTCATTTAACCATGAAGGTATTTCCATAACAAGTGCGCATTACGCGTTCGAACGCAACTATTACATAAATAGTGACTCCACCCTACTCTTTATTTTGCCCAAGCCAAAGACTGGGTGCGTGTCATAGAAGACAAATAATCACTCCATCGCGACGCCACATAAATATCGACCATCAACTGGTGGGTTTGTTGCATACTAAGCATATGTAAACTCATATATTATTGTGTTAGTAGTCAACTTTTGCCTAAGTCAATGATAAACAAGTCTAAAACGACACGAGATGAACCGTGTAATATGCTTGCTATGTGTGCTGGACTATGGCTTATATTACTTTTTTATTACCATAAAAGACTAAATGATTACAAATTGAGCCATTTCCTTTGATGGCTCTCCTCAATGTTATTAGCAATGCACAGAGCCATATACGCAATAGCCTCACTCTTTATAATATAACTGACTTTGCTATGAACTGTTAAACATGATATATCTAATACAAACCACTGGCCATCATCGTCCAATTCTACTCTCAAGCCTACCTTTCCCTGCCTCCACAACGCCGCCCATTTCTCACCTCGAAATTTCTCGCCTGTCAGTTTCACCTCTTCCCTCTTTACCCCATCGCTCACTTTCTGTCTTGTCAAAATCTCTCATTTTTAAACCGAACCCATAGCTCGTTAATCTTTCGCGTGGAAAGGAAGCCCTACTCAACTGTCACGGCTTATTAATCACAATGCGAGAAGAAATAAGGAGAATGGGATGGAATTACCTAGACTGTATGTTTGACATTTAAATGGGGTAACTTTCGAATAATATATCCCTTCATATTTAGCCGAAGTGCTCGTCGTATCAATAAATAATCAATGATAACATTGTATCCTTCGCAGAGTGGTTTCGATATGTCCAGTAACTAGGTGTTGGTAAAGGTCGCATGCGATTTGCAGACGAAGACTGTAGAATTCCTCATCACATTTCGCTGAGCGAATATTCGTAGCATTACACCACCATAGGAAGTTTGTTTTTTGCTCACAGTCACTCTCTATGTCATGCATTTTCTTTAGTGCAAGTGCATGAAGCATGCATCTATATGTCAGGGTGAGACCTCATCACCAGGGCCCCATGGCACAGTCCATAATTCTACAATTCTTTGTAGTCTATTGAAACCATGGTGACAATATTTCGCTACTTGACAATTCAACTAAGGCGAAGACTTATGCGGAGATCGATTAAACTGACTGTAATTCCTACAATAAACCAAAGATAGATTTAAAAGGACTGTCTTCCGGACGCCACGAATGTGATAGAAAAGAGGTCCTTCCTGTACTTGTCTGCCTTCACCCAAATTAAAAAGATTGAGCCATCTCAAGATATATAAGAACTCGGTCAAAAAGTAAATGGAAGCCGTCATTTGTTAAAAAAACGTCATGAGGGCTATTGATCTAGAGGCACATGGGATGGCACATTTGGATCGCAGCATGGGACATTACGTCGTTGCAATTGAGCCCAATCCAAAGACAATCGACCTGTTGAAAATGTCAGTAGCACTCAATAAACAGGCAACAGAAGTGATTATACTGCAAAATGCAGTAACCGAATTATGCGAATATGGCCATATTATGACTAAGAATGCAAAGCCAGGGGATACTTGAGTGGTACCTGGAAATCAGTCTCTTAACAGTACAAAATATACCAGTGAACCGGAAGCTTGCACCTCTATGGACGCACTAGCCAATGTCGGTAAACCTGGCGCCGAAATATTGATGAAAATGGACATACAAGGACATAAGGCCAAAGCTCTTACATACCCTGATCAAGTGTTCGAGTCGAACATAGTAGCCTATATTTTACGTGGAATAGGAAAAGATTCTTGAACACTATCGCCAACAATACACACAAAACGAAACTTTGCCTCAAAAGGTGACAGCCCGTCTCAAGGACCATTATATTTCATTTTTCTTTAGACGGTGAAAATTATACACTGACCAATGTCCAGCTGATGTTCTATTGGTTTTATCAACTAGCATGTGAAGGACCTGTAGAGTATAGGTCGGTTCTATATAGTATCTTAGATATCTGACATATCTGATAACATTTTATCTACTGATACATTTAATTGCTTATCGGATATTATGTAAAAGGTGTGAACCATCTGTTATTCGTGAAACAAAGCAGGGCTTACTATGTAAATACCACGGGGATTTGATGTAATGCAATAACGCCACGTAACAACGAGTGCTTTATCCACTAAGATGCTGCTTTAGAGGAGCGAATATTACAATGTATATACATAAATCAGACGAAACCGAACGCGCTCGCTGAATGAACCGACTTGTTTTTCTGAGGATAAGCTTACCTTGGATAGCGCTTAATGTCACCGAAGAATATGTAAGCGAGCCTTCGAGAAAGACGGCTCAAATTTAATTAGAGTACACCAACATTTTGCATCTTACACCAGCAATCTTTAGGGATATAACTGCTTACCATATACCATGGTCAATAACGTGACTTATGCCAAAGAGTTTGACCGTAAAAAGATGCATATAATAGCAAATAACAATATGTCACATGATATTATGATGCAATTAAGCGAATCTTGCTGTTGAGCGCAGCTTCATATTTAGAACCCAAACACAAACACAAGGCATGCTTTTCCACACAATTGTGAATCACAAACATATGCTGATTAGTTAATTTATGTGAACATTATCAGTAAGATATTTTTCATTCAATCCGTACAAGACCACATATCAGATTAATTGATTTTGGTTGGAGATACTGACAACACACAACCATATGGTTTGTTAATAGACGTAAGTTATCGTGCGCGCATCAAGGGACGATTCGTGTGCCTGTATTGGACAGAAAATTAACTTATGATGGCTGTAGTGCGGATGTGCAACTTTGATGGAGTGGCGGTATGCAACTTTGGCTGGTGGTGCAGTGGCTGTTGTAGGCTTGGTAGTAGGTAGCAATAATGGACGGCGCGGTTTAGTGCGATAGTGACTGATCGAAATGTAGGGCAGACTTCTGTTAGTAGTTGCCTTCGATAGCATCAAAGCTGTCTATCTTGACGCCGACGCCTTTAATAAGACATGGGTCTGTAGCATATCAAATATAATTACTTACAAAGCCAGTCACAAAGAGGAACCTGACAAGTTGTTTCTTTCGGGAAAATTGGCAGTAGCATAGGTGGGCAGACACGGGCAGTGACGGGGCACAGACGAGGACGAGTGACCAGTTCCGGCAATAGCATAAGTGTGGGCAGTGTGCTAAAGATAGGATATGTGTAAAGTAGGCCAGAGCGTTCCAGTTTAGCTGTAGTATCAGGGTAGCATGGGCGTCGAGAAGCGCCAGCATACTGCCGAGCCACCTCATTCAAAGTGTGAACAACGGAAGATTGGGCAATGTAACTTCAAGATGCGTGCGCTGCATAATTCGTGTCATTTGTATGCTGGCAGTATTTTAGGTGAGGTAGAATGGAGAACGAGGAAATATAGTCAACTAACTTAAACCATGAATACCTGACTCCTAAGGGGGAAGCGGTAATAACCGCATTTCACGCATGAGTCCTTGCTAAATAAGCAACTGAGGTAGCTTGTGTTTAATTTCAAATGCGTACGGTTTAAGAATCAATGCAACCATTTCTTCCGATGCATAATGTTGAAAAGCGACGAAATGGGATTATTTATGGGATCATGGTGACATTATGATTGGCTTGCAACCGATTATTGAATAGTTGAGCGCAGACTTGATTAAACGAAATCGCGTTTTGCTGAAAGTAATTAAATTCCTATTGGCGGTCGCGTTGTGCCATGGACAAGGTAGTATTTATTATTTGACCTTGAACATTGCGTTGCTGATTGCCTATAACAGCGCCAGAATATTGTCAATGAGCTATTGGCTAAACGCATTACGCATATCAATTCGGGGTTATTAAAACGATTTGCGTCACTTCACCATGCTAGGCACGCCTGTGAAGTATATCTGACGTAAGCTTATAAACTATTTTACCACCTACTTGAAACAAACTGCTTTCACAGAATGAGTTTGAATGGATGAAAAACTCGACTAGCAGACGACAGAGGAAGGTACACTGGAGAATGGTAATGACGTATTAACTCGAGTCTGGCCCAAGTAGGATTCAAAATATAGTGGTCCGTCATAGCGTATTAGTTCGACATTCTGTAAAGCCATGCAATTATTCATTTTATATGGACTCAAATTACGAGAGAAACGCCCATATAAGTGCGACGTGCTCTTTCAAGAATAATGCGCGATAAAGAAGTAAGGCGCCTAGCGCACGAAAACGCAGAATAACTTCATTGCTGCGTTAACCTTAAAAGTACGTCTTACGAGTTTTATAAAAGACTTTTGACTTACTGCGTTCGTTTTATGTTCTTATCGCTTCTTTTGGTGATCATTGCATCATTGCGCACAGATTTATAGCACACTGAGATGAAAAAGAAAATAGATTCAAAGCTGGCCAGGAAAATTTTCGATTACGATATGAATCATAGAAAGGAAATAATATATCCGACAGAAGTGCGGACGTATTTCTTTACTCTAGACAGGCAAAGCATAGCTGATATTATTTACACATGATAAACGTTTGTTTATTCAGGCAGTGCAGCCAGAGGGAATAATATTCATGCCAACCGCTCTGGCGGTCATTATGCTTTATGCGCAGACACTAAGACCCATTTTGTCTTCCAAACAAACCTACTGATACAATAACATTGGATCACGGTTGTCGAAGAGCGCCATAAATACACAGGCGCATTTTAATTGCCTACTTAGGCTTAATTATTTGGCCATAAATACATGATTATGGTCTCATACATGGACTTTTCCTGCACCTCCTGACTACTAAATATATCTCGGTATCTATTCCTAGCTATCCATTCGCTTGTTAGAACCTGCATCAATTAAGCTAAGAACAGTGTTTGAAATGAGCTAATACTTTTGAAGAGAGAGAGAGAGAGAGAGAGAGAGAGAGAGAGAGAGAAAGAGAGAGAGGGAGAACGAGAAAATTATTGTTGTTTACATTTAATATACTGCGCTACTGACCAATGTTAACCTGAAATAATATTCATATTAAGCTGTCGCATTAATTGTTATGTCAACAATATTCTTATCTGCAAGAGAACCACAAGTACATTTGCTGCGTTCCTCTAGAGTACCACCCCATCGTGACACAACCCCACACAGCCCCACAACCTACGCAGACAGGAGGCTTTACTATTGATGGGTTTGGTGACCTGCCACTTACTCCGACACCTTGCTGTTTCCTGGGTATTTCCTTAATAAATGTCCCACTTCACCTCATTCGAGGCAAATCCCGGGTTCCCTTCCTAATGATTGGGGGTGGGGAAGACAGACCCACTGTATTCTGCTGTATGTCCTAGGTGGCAACTAATAGGGTAGCCTGTTGGCCCTTGGTAGTAACTCTTGGGCCAATGGATCCAGACGGTTAAATGGAGCGGTGCTTACACGGGTAATATCTGCAATGCACAACTCTGGTCTGGATTTTGCCGAGACAAGAGGCCTTGTCCAGTCAATCGGTTGGTGGTGACTTGCAGATAAATAACTTTTGATTTTGTATCCGTAACATATTCCCCCCAAGTCAATCTTATCTATTCACGTTTACAGGCACCAAATGACTTATTAGTGTTGGTGTGCCGTTTAAACCCTGCACTTTTTGACGCTTCGCTGTATTGCCCTTGTCAAGGTCAGCTCCTTGCACTGTGATTCAGCCATCATGCGCGTTAGATATGCGATTATTATAGCCCTACAGGACGTCTACCATAGACATCCTACGACGACTGTATCAAATGAAGTGGGCAAATCTTCAACGGAAATCAGACACCTTGTACATCTGAAACCTAGCGAGTTACTTGGTTTCATTGCATTATTTCATGGTAAACAAGTATTGCATTCAGCTGACATGGATTACTCTTGTCGCCGCTTCTTTCAAATGAATTAACTGCAAGCAGAACATTGTTGATAACTTTCTTGATCGAATTGTTTGTAGGTTTGATACTACAATACGGCAGTGGGAAAAAATGAATTCTACCCACCCACATGAAGTCTGCGTCCTTTATTCCGGGGGTTCCTCTACGCCTCTCGTCCTGGAGTCTACGACAAAAGTTTAAAACTGATGCGTCCGAATATTCATTAGACATGTATGTGATACGCACCCTCATTTTTCTGTGACGTCGTCTACATTGTTGTGGTCTGCGTCCTGTGAGAACACGCAGAATGTTTTCAAGAATTCGAGGGCGTCTCGCAAGTTCGAATCGGGATCATAAAAAGCGCTGTAATCTCTTAGCCGCATGACAGTATGTTTACGTAATTCAGTCAGTTAAAGAAAACAGTTGTGTGTCTGCTTCTCGCATTGACTGTGTGTTTAAGGATGCCGCTCAGCGTGAAACAACAAATTGGGGCGTTGTAGAATGAGTGCCCCGTCATAAAATCACTCATCCGCTAGGACAAGTTGACCAGCCAAGTCACTTGTTCGACAGGAAAAATCACTTGTCCCGGGCAAGCGGACAACCGTTAATTTCGAACCCTGACCCACTCCAAGCATTGCATCGATAGCAGTGGGTAACAACATATTGCAAAATATTTCCACGCCCCAGCAGGCTCATTCACAGAACAATCACGGTCATTCAACCAGCAGAATGCACAATCCCTTTGAAAGTCTATTAATACCACGCCATGCGACTGTTGTGCGTAATCGAGGGCTTCCGATGGAGACATTTCCATGTTAAGCAAGAGCATAATTCTTCAGTTCTTGTGCAAATAGGTCTACAACGGAGTGTATGAGAACAAATATTGCGGCGAATCTCCAGAAATTGTGTCACTGACCAATCAAAGTCAATGACTCAAAAGTACCCGAGAGACACGGCATCGGATTTGAGCATCCCAAATCTGGAATGCTTGTCCACTTTGAGGCATGATGTCAGCCCAGACCCAAAAACAATGAAATACATGCGCTGCGACACAGCTCTTGTGTGATGGCTTTTAGAGACGCCGAGTACAACCCACTCCGTGAGCACCTAGCAAACGGAGAGCAAACAAATACCGTGTGACCAAATATTTACCATAATGGTGGTTATCGCTTCAGGATGTTTCGGAAATCGATAAATAGATGGAATTTTGCGACAAACCTCTTCCATCGGGCGTAATATTTTTGCGCAGATCCGTATATTTTTCACCGGCTCTTGAAAAACGTTGGTTACCCGATGATAAATCGAGCGGTTCCTTAAAAAAATGTGCCCATATGCGCGGCCAGTGACGACCCAGGACGTTAGATTGAAATGGTACGTGCAAGGGTCACTTACAGCCGTACCTCGTGGGTTCAAATAAAAAAACATGGGACTGTAGTTTGCGTAGAAGTAATGGAGACGGTACCTTCAGTGTTCAATGTGGTTATAAGATCGACGTCATGAACAACAGCCTGCTGCACATTGGTAATGCGTCAACATATTTTGGTTCGTTTATCCTAACTATAAGCGCTTTGGTTACTCCTTAGAATGTATTGAAGTACCGATCACAGTAATCGCCAAGGATCGGACATCGGAACGCCTCATAGCGCTTGATTGCACTCAAGCAAACAGTTCGTCGATTTTATCTGTCGCAAACAATTATTCCAGCTCTCATACCCCGGCTTACTCGAACGCCAGTGCAAGCTGGAAATCAACGCTACTTAGACTTTTAATAATCTCGGGTATCTGATGCCTGATCTGCCGGCGTCTTAAGGTCTTTTATGACGCCCATTGAACGTGATCGCCCAACACCCTCTAGTACTATTCCACATATTTGTCAATGTTCTTGGAGTATAGCCTAACACACTTCTTAAAGAGCCTTGGGCCCCATGCAGAGTAGCTTGCAAAACTTGCTTTTTAAACATCTACTGCATCCGTATTAATTCATTTACTAGACAAATACAGACATATGCAATTTTAAACATAACAAACAGGAATGAGATGCAATTGAATTATCCTCTGAGACTGTTATATGTTGATAAGATCTGGTGCCACCTGCAGGCTTTGCGATAACTTTAACTACTTCTGATAGATGATGATAGCGAAGCATATGTTGATACGGCATTTTGCGCACTGAAGAAGACTATATGTAAGTGCTAGATTAAAGTAACATGCAATTGTAAACTTTGGCTGTCAACTGCAGAAGCGTTAAGGTAGTCATTTGCTGGACACCTATTTTATATCCCACTGCCGATTAATATACTCAGTTAAAGTGCCTATGACACCTAAAATATGATTTTTGAGTATAAACTGAACAAATCGATGCGGATCGAATGGTGTTGGTGTTTTTGGCCTCCGATGTATAATAAAAGAGATATTAAACGTTCTTTGGAGCGAAGCGGCATTTCGTGCGTGAGCCGAGGTCAACCGGAAATGACGCAGATACGTGAACCCAGTTCCAGCAGCCCAAGTCAGCTTCCATAGATGCGCTGTCTCTGTCAGAGCCGGAGTTTCTTTAGCTGCTATAAAACCCACGTGTCAACCGTGAATTTATATCTGGATATTTATATCGATATTAGTCTGGATCAGTCATGCCACAACGCTGCGTTGCCGCGAATTGTTCGAACATTTCTTCGGAAAGCGTTCGATTATTCAGTTTTCCTCGGGAGGAGAAGTTGCGCAAGCAATGGATATCGCAAGTGCGGCGTACAAGGGCAGATTGGCCGGGACCGACAACCTACTCGCGTTTGTGTAACGAGCATTTTGGACCGGAATGTTTTGATCAGGCACTTGCAGTGAGAGAAGCTCTCGGATTTGGGTACAAATGTTCCCGAAATATTCTCCCAACTGCTGTTCCTACCATATTCAAGAGAGGCTGCACGGATTCGCCACCAGTCAGAAAGTCTAAGGCAGTGGAGAAAAGGGAGCACCAAAAGGTTAGCTGACATATTGCCAAAATCTCTTAGATGTTTACTTTTTCCATAATTTTGTACTATAAACAAGGACTTTGTTCTGATTATCAGGCTGTGGAGACATTGTTGTTGGACTCACCTCACCAGGAAAAAGAAAATGACTGTGGTCCTGCTCTGGTGATCCTTAAATATCCTCCATTTGGATGTTTGATATATACATACAATTTTTGTGAATTGGAACATGATTTTTATCAGTTAAGATTATTATTTTTCAGGATGTAAAGGATGCAAGCACCTCTGCAAGTATACCTCGCGCTTGCAGGACAGTGGGCATCCAATTTAAACCAAAATCCAGGGAAGCAGGTGACTTCAGTGGAATTTCTCTTCTGTGTTCTATCACATATAAATTATGCTTGAAAATTTATGATGCTCTATGGCCTTTTTTTGATAAAAGATTAACAGTAGCAACGTGTTGTTAAAAGCTGTGCAGACTCATGTGAGCACCACAGTCACAACATCATCTCAGACCCATGAAACCTCCTTCCCATGGTGGGATGAGATGGAGAATGAGTGTTATGTACAAGGGGAGAGAATGGACCAGGACACAGATCCTGACTACATCCCCTCAGACATAGAAGATGATGTGGACATCAATGACGAGAGGCCTTTGATTGAAAATGATGAAACAGATTCTTTGGACATTATTGAGGAAAGAAAGTATATAGTTTTTTGGTCTTCACTGCAGACTCTATTTGCTCTTTGTGTGTGCAGATTTTGCGGTGCCACTGGGTTAGTTGCATCCGAGCGGGAGGTTGGCACATTAGTAGTTGTCACCTTGAGATGCACCAGCTGTACTAAATCTGTTGTCTGGAATAGCCAGCCCTATGTCGGTAAAATTCCAGCAGGAAACTTGCTGCTCTCAGCGGGAATCCTCTACAGCGGTGCTCTCATTTCCAAGACCATGAGGGTTCTCAAGCACATGGGTATCGCTTGCTATTCTCTGCGAACATTCTTCCGCCACCAAAAACATATTTTAATCCAATCAGTCCGGCATGTGTGGCAGGAGCGTCAACAATGGTTGTTTGCAGCCCTTCAGGCAGAACACCGGGGACTTGTTCTAGGGGGTGACGGGCGCGCAGACAGTCAAGGGCACAGTGCCAAGTATGGGACATACACTTTGATGGAGATGGAAGCAATGGCTGTAATAGATGTAGAACTTGTACAGGTACCTCCTTTCATATGTCGATTCTATATCTTTTATGTTACAAATGGTATAAAATGTGTAGGTGGCTCAACTAAAGGCTATCAATCTTACCAAGGTACTTAGGCTGTTATCACATTTTTGCTGTAGAGTAATCAATGTGGTGGGAGCTACCACATGGAAAAGGCCGGACTCGCCCTAGGGTTGCAGAAAAACTGGATGAAAAAATACTTAGATGTTGAGACGCTCATAACGGACCGCCACCCGCAAATTGCCAAGTTTATCCAAGAGGAGCACCCAGGCATCACTCATGAATTTGACATTTGGCATGTCGCTAAGGGTAAATATTTCCAATTATATTTTTGTAAAATGATAATGAACTGTCCAATGCTATTGCTTCATCCGAGCTTCTGCATATTTCAGGCATCAAAAAGAAATTGAAGGCAGTGGCCAGAGGTAAAGATCTGGAGGATATTCAAGCGTGGATACCAAGCATTGTGAACCACCTGTACTGGAGTGTAGTGTCAAGCCCCCCTGGAAATGGACAGCTGGTGTTGGACAAGTGGCTCTCAATCCTTGACCACATTCAAAATATTCATTCTGGGTTCGGTGGTCTGTTCCAGTCCTGTCTTCATGGGCCTTTGACTGGTCGTGAGAGATGCAAAAGGTGGATCAAGCCAGGTGATGCAACATATCATTTTAGAGTTCAGACTAAAAAGACCACGAGTTCCTTAAATTTCCTTGAAACACAAAAAAAAATCTTACAGTTAAATCGCTCTTTATGTCCTTAGATACGAGGTGTGCCATGGAATTGGAAAAAATTATCACCAACAAGAGATTGTGCAAGGACATCAAGAGACTATCAGGCAATGCCCAGACCTCCTACATAGAGGCTTTCCACAGCCTTCTGATCCAGTTTGCTCCAAAAACCTATGCTTTCAGTTACCCTGGTCTGCTTTGCCGGTAAGTCTTTCAACTATCCCAGTCTGCTTAGCTTAAAAGTTGGTAACTATTTAGATTTTGACCTTCTTTCAAATGTAGGATTGTTTTTGACAAGTGGATCCATAAACAAAAACAAAGTGGAATAAACAAGCTGTTTAATTTCATTAAGTATCTTTCCTCACGTCATTCATTCTAGTCATGATTAAGGTTAATTTAATGCTGAATCCAACTTATCACAAAACATCCAATAAATCAAACATGAAAAGCACAAACTTATCCTATTTCAACTGATAGAAAGGTTCATAAATGATTTCAGATCAATCATTGCAACTATGCATTTCAATGAAAATGCTGGACGACAACAAAGAATAACAGCGCAGGGTGAGGACATGTACAGCCTCCACTACCCCAAACACAAGGGAGGAGGTCACACAGTGAGGAAAGTGCTGAATGATCCAACTTATGGTAGGGATTGTTTCTAAATTTCACTTTTATGTGAAAATTATAATCTGTAATCTCAAATGAATGACTAACACATATATACAATACAGGCTATGTAGAAGATCTTTTGGCAACGACAGTCAGCATATGCAAGGCCAGTGACATAAATGATGAGGAGATGGAAGCACTGGAGATCCCACCCAATCTCAACTCCACCTTCGAGATCCCAGAAAAGCACCAAGCAGTTGATCAGTTCCGCTCACGCTTCTCTAAGTGCTAGTTTCATATCCCACATAATTGTTTGACTCCTCTGGAAATGTTTTTCGTATAACTGATGTTACACAGGATGGTATAGGGATTCGAATTTTCTTTCCCAGATAATGGTAGCACCATCGGATAAACTGTCTGTATCCAGTGTAACGCTTCCAGCTGTAACACACAACCATACACAAACCCTTAAACATCTTTACAGCGCTGAATAAATGTTATATTTTAACCCATACATTGATTTGATGATTGAGTCACAAAAAATAGTGTTATCCTGTTGTAAACTGTATGATAATTCAGTCTGAATTGAAAACATCATTCATTTGAGTAAAAATGACCCAGTAGTTTGGGGAATTTTTTTTAATATAAATTTATAATTTTGTGTTTGTTGTCTATCAATACTTACTGGTTTCCCTTGTATGGACCATGATGCTGCTTGTAGGCATAGTACGCTGTCTCCAACACATCTTCATTGAGACATACAGCATTAAAATTTGGATGCTGTGTCACACATTTAATTTCTGGTAAATTTTCCATTTTTACCCTCACTTTCTCCTGCTCCACACAGCAGACACTTTCCCTGAAAGTTGGCATGGTTAAGCAGCCTCCACATTGGCACCTGAAACCAGGGTTTCACAAACCTATCAAATAAATGCCAGACTCTGTCTAAGACTAAGATTTTTCGCCATGTTCGTTGGCGACTAAAAACCACATTGAATAACACCAAGAAAAACGAAAACGATATCAAATGATAAAGGTATTCTTCATTTATAATATAAAATCAAAAGAAAAGATAGTTTCGTGCAGTGATTACAATTCCAATGGGACTCACCAATCAATGTTTTGAAGACGGTTCATGTTCGGATTATCGCTTCTCGGAACACGTGAATCAGTCCTGTCACTGTCAGATTCGCTGGCGCTGTTTTCGGACAGATATGGTTCGAATCTGTACGGCACAATACCAGCTACATCCTCTCTATTTGATTGCTCAAACATTTGAGGCTCTTCAACCCAAAACTCCATCGTGTAATCGTCCAACTCAAATACATCGCTCTCCGAAACATTCGCCATTGCTACGGTGAAAACTGCGGACCTGTCAGTGACGAGTTCACTAAGTGACGTCACGGGCTGCTGGGCCGAAAATTTGGAAAATGGCGGCGGGTGCCGAAAAATCGACTTTATAGTTCAATTTACGTTAGGTTCGTGTGACTTGTTAGGAGATTGAACCACAAAAACAGAGTAAATGCAACTTTGTCTTTCATTTGGTTAAATAAAAATTATCATGAAAATTTGGTGTCATAGGCACTTTAATGGATAACGCAATTTTGAAAAGCATATGTAGTTTTACATAACGCCGCCTTAGTCCTGTCGTTAAATCTGCCTAAATGTAGCACATGTATATTCAATCAAAAATGTAAAAGCAACATACAAAAATGACCTTAGTAAAATGGTTAATATATCGCTAAAATGTGTGCATGAAACCATTTTCATTAAATGTTAATGTATTGGTGTTCATTCAATATTAGCCAATATAATGTATATTTATTTTGGTTTGTTCCGCAAATGTAAAATAAAACCGAATTTGAGAAGGGCTTCTTAATTTCTATGACTATGCAAGTTACCCGATGATTGCAATATATGACCCCTCAAATAAATTCGCTGAATTGTTCAGCAGTTATGTTTGACAAGCGCCAGACTGCAACAACAGATATTCACCATCAACTACCCGTTTTCTGTCCATGACGATCGCTGATATCATATAAGCGTGTTCGTTTTGCTTCCTTTTTAATGCTATTGTCCGATAATATTTAGATATCAAGCAAGTTAGTTCACGTGGCCTTGGCATTGTTTGTATCGATTGATTATCTGGTCATCGCCGGTTATTTTCTGGGGAAATCAGCCAGGTTTTGTACGGAATGTTTTATTTGATTAAAGTTCTACCAATCTAAGCCAAGATCTAGATTGAATATGACTAATTTTGGTAAAAATTAATACGCGTCAATTCATCTTTTTTATTTACACATGACAGAAGATTATCATGTCGGTTGACGTTTTCAAACCTGAGGCTTCAATCCACTGATGTTGGTCACATGGGCAGTAACGATCTGGATTCACAAGTCTCAAGGGAGTTATGGCGGCATCATAAAGCCAATGTAGGGGCGATAATGTGATGCATGATGTAAGAACAGCCAATCGGTGGCTATACCAAGGGTGCCATTTATCTCATTATACCTATGTGGTGAAATTATCACTCAGAGTAAACTCTTCATTTAACGTTTCTAATCCTGCGCTACCTACTAACGTTATTGCGAGTTCCACCAAATTATATGAGCACCCAACATAATCTATGAATATCCAGCAGAACCTGTGATGAGAAGGCGTTAAGCTGGGTGGGAACCAGACGCTTCATTTTGCGTATTTCTGTAACGTCTGTAGAACATCCCAACAGATGACATTTACCTGTATCTAATGACCATACGGCTGTAAGAAAATACTGAAGTGAATTGTGGGCCGAAGTTGATAGTCGCCAGTACCAGAGTAACGCGTGAAGCAGTGTAATAGGATTTGTCGTAACAAATATATCTTGCTTTAGGCAAGACAAGAAGTATGCAACTACATACAAGTATGCAACGTGCTAGGTATCGCCGCATGAGATATATATGTGTATTTTTTCAGCCCCCTTTAAGGATGATTTGACCACGATATTTCTCATGTCAATGTTATAGTCTTGACGGTACGTTTCCGAGATGCTATGAATTTTTACCGATTTAGAACAATTAATATATACATTATGTGGCAATAAAATGGCAATTGTCTGATGAAATAAGATGTTCCAGGATATCCGCTGATAAGTTTGTAATATTGCTGGCATAATGTTTCAGAGTCATTAACATCTTGGCTGGTTTACTTATCTTTATTATTTAACCAGTGTTTGTTGACTATAGCCCTTTTATCGGCCATACTTTTAATGTCTGGATGCTACCACAAAAACCCAATATGGTATGTATCATAACAAGATATGCAATTGCCACTTTGTTAACATAGGCAGGTAAACGAAAACTAAAACAACAAAGTTTAATATTATCTTATCCTTCGGTACCTTCCCACTTTATCCTTTGTACTTATACATGGCATGTGTTACACCATTGTTACACGTGTAGACGACGCTACTTTGTGGTATGCTTTTGCTTCGTAGGCGCAACTTATTAACGGGATTTATTTGTACAATGCGTATAAATAACACGAGTCAGGTAAGAGGTTCAATGTTTATTTCCGAGTCAAAGTTTGTAACTTCGCTATTCAATGCGTCCAATTCTGTGTTCAAGCAATCCCAATGGTAAGTGCGTGTCTGTTTCTAAGACGCTTTTCTCTCTGTTCCTTTCGTCCCTTTTCAGTTCTAATTTTTACTGGCTTATACATGCGGGAAGATTACTATTTAATTACAATAGACATAGTGTCTGAACGGGTGGAAATAGGCAATCAACTTAACCTAGACTTGATGGCGACAGCCCATTAACTATCTAAAGACACATAAAAATTATTCGCGCGGAAGGGGACGGTGTTTGAAACGGTGTTACATACGTCTCGGGGATGAAAAAGCCTAACGTCTTAAACATAAATATTCTAAAAGGACTCATTTAGAGTTAATATGAGAGGGAATGGGTGATAAATCACCATGCATCACATAAACTTGCAATGTCAAATTGCATAGGCTGTACTGCATAGATGACGTATGTTCGTTGAGTATGAAGCCACTGTGGTTGTTTCAGGGTTCCTGCATATCGTTATATATATATAGATACAGGGCGAAGTAATAAGTAGAAACTCTTTTACGTACCTAAACTGTATAGGGGTTATTGACAGATACAACTGTTGCTACTGCAGCTTTTTCGCGTAGCAGAGGCAGAAACAGCATCACAGATGGTTACGATTATTTTAAGCACCATCATAATGCTGCTGCGGAGTGAGGAGTGAGCAGGTGCACAAATCTAGAAATGTGATTAATGGCAAGATTAAATCGCTAGGTAGCCTCCATAATATTCAGTTTCTAATGCAGTATGGCATGTAACAAAACTGGCATATTCTACGGTATACATTATCATACCATTATCAATGAAATTATCTTGTATATAAAAATTGTTACTATTACTGTGGCTAGAATAATAATGGCTTTGAGAACCAATACTGTTTTTTTTAAATAAGTATTGACAAAGCTCGTATTAAATATTGGCCTTAAGTTTGTTTCAAAAATACCTTTCACACCTATATTTCAATCGTTCTAACTGTCCAGCTTTATAAACATAGGTCGTTGTGCTAGATGCGTAATGCCTTTTTCTGAAGATATCATTAATATATTCCTGCATAATAAATATTTCAGTTTATTTATATTAGGAACATTATGCGTACAGTCAATCAAATATCGTTTTAATTAACATACAATTAATCAATTAAGCATCACAATTGATTAGTTAGTGGTCCTAGAGAGATGAGTGGTGTGAATAGAAAAGTGAAAGCTTGATGAATTTTTCAAATTGGCAGTTTTAAGAATTCATATCCCATTGAATGGACTGGGAAGTGAATTGTGTCCGAGGTCCACGTCGAATATTATACTCTCGTCAAACATGCAGTGTCGTGCATATTATTTCTAGTGACAAGCAGCTGTTAATACGTCTATAATATCCAAGACAGATATGTGGGTGTGGTACACCATTGCATCGTCTGCATATTTGTTCAGGCCAATTGTGAGGTGATGAGGAAACATGTTTTATGAAGTAGGCGGCTCTCGTGCTTGTGCTAAACCTTGCCACTGATCCAACAAGATATTACGTAATATTTATCTCACATGATAAAATTATATCTACGAAGTAAACGTCGCTTAACACTAAGATCAGTCAGACCTTCTTGCCAGCTGTTCTAGCTTTAGCGGCCTCTTCAACAATATGCAACTTAAAGTCTTGAACGTCTGCAATTGTTCTGCGGCTTGCGAACACGTATGTAGTGTACTATGTAATTGCTAACATACAAAATACTTTTGTTTCTTCCTCATTGCAACTAAAAATGTGTTAAAGTAACCTAATGCATTCCAAGTTTCCCATAAACGTTTTCATCTTATGGCTAACGCTGTTGTAGCGTTAAATGAAGTCCTTTAAATGAATCTGCCTTTGATGAAGTTCTTATATGCTCTCATAACTAGCTAATGACCTTAATAAAACTATTTACATATCGCTGCTATGTGTGCGTGGTGTACTGTCCACTGAATTTCACTGTATTGCTGCTCATTCAGTTATAAATAAGCTGCTGTAATGTCTATTTGTCGCAGGTTGTTATTTATATAAGTACTGTCAAATAACCTAGTAAGCCAAATTCTGGGAGACTAGTACACCTCTACTGCGGCACAAGCCAACAAATAATTGCAGCATATAACTCGTCCTGTGGATTGGTTGGTTTTTAAACAAAAGTGTATGGCAAACGTCAGCCTGTAGCAAAAACGGATAAATGATATCATCTGGTTACTGTCCCTGGCGACCGTTTATGGTTTGTATGTATTCGCTTATCTTCCTCGTTAATGCAATTGTCCTTTATCATATAAATCTCATGAAGGTTAATTGACGTACACTTTAGCTTCGTGTTTTTCCTTTGATTATGCAGTATATCCGGAAATTTTTTCGGCAAATCACTCAATTGTTCTCCTGTCATATTGGGTGTTTTTCAACTCTGAGTTCCGAATTAGCGCAATTATCACTTTCTAAATTCAATGAAGATTAATAAGCGTTGTGTTAAATGCATCACCATACATTTGCTAAGTCATTTTGACTCAATAAATATTCATATTCACATGATCTAAGATGATCGTGTTGAATTGCTTTGTATCACCAAAGGCTTCAATCCACTACTGTTGGTCACTAACTTGTGTATTGTATAATACTGCAACGGAGCTAATAACCCTACAGATCTACAAGTGTCAAGGGATTCATTGCGTAATCATAAAACCGCTATAGGGGTGAGGCTGTGATGAATGTAGCATAAATAGCCAACAAATTGCTTTATCAAGGGCTCCATCGATCTCTTTAACGGTTTAGTCTCTGCTATTGGCTGAGCCATGACAAGTGAAAAGATCAGCGACGCGCATGGGAAGAATTCATCATCCCAATTAGACTTTACATAGCTTATGAATAGTCGATGGGGTGAGCATATTTATGTATGCTCTGCTGCTTGTATCTAATCAACACAAGTCTCAGTGGATAAACCAAGTAAATGATCAAGGAAATGATTTTATTGCGAAGGCAAGTGTTGCTCTGAATCCATTTCTTCAAACTTCAAAACCACGACAAACTCATTCAAAAATCAGGGAGATCATATAACTGCCACGCTAGCATATGTCAATAATTCATATATATCATGGACCCACCACAATGAGTGGACCGCAGCCGAGTAGGATGTTGATTTAAAATAACAAACATGTTATACTGATTATCACGAGACGTTAATATTTTATGCTTGCCCAACATCATGGAGAGAATTCAACAATTACTGAGATGGCTGGGTTACAACATTGAGCGATGGTTTGATGGTTTAGCACAACTCGTTAGCAGCTCTCTTGCGGCTGGCCGGGGCTAGTCGTGTCGCCATTGCATATGACCTCATTCCAGATAAAAATGCGTGAAATGCATTTATGGCCCATGCACTCTGGTGTCCACTCTGCGTGGCCTGTCTACCCACAATAGATGTGTAAAATGTGTAAAAGAGCTGTTCATAAAACAAAATTGTGTATAAGTCCCGTGACATAAACGTTGCTAATGTAGTCATTTCTGGTTATTCACACATTCCACTGTGCTCAGCGTTCACGCTCAAAGCCAATCTCACACCTTTTGGAATAGACTTACTCGTAGAGCATTCGTCAATGACGTACGATGCGTGTTAGAAACCAGCAACTTTCAATCAGTCAACGATTTGTTTGCAGCGCGCCATCTTAGGGACTGCATAAGTGTGGGGAGGCCCGAGCAATCACCAATATGGTGGCCGAATGGAAGACAAGGGTAATGTTCAGCTTGCACAATATTACGTAAGTATAAGGACCATGGTCCGATTCGGACGTGGTGTGGTGTAGCATTATATCAGCGCAGTGTGATGAATAACTTGTTAGATACATACATTTTGATTTCCAGATAAATGGATATATCTTTTTGACCGTTATTAAATGGAGACCCGTTGTTTAGCTGCTGCTAGCGGGACGATACAACTTCCCGATTTGTTGATGTTATACCAAATGCAAATTATTGTGACGAGTCTGTGATAAATGTGGCTCATTGTATTTGTAGCGCTGATATTATTTGGCCGGATTGTCGAAATTACGTCAGTGAGTAGCGCGGGATTGGAATTGCTAAGTGAAGAATCTAACTTGGATGATAAATTTACTGCAAACCCATTTCCCATATTTTCTTGAATGAATTACCCCACTTGTCATTTCCAGCAAATCAGTGGGGACTAAAGCAATAAGTATCCTTGGTATAGCAACCGAACGGCTATCTATGCAACATTCATCACAATCCTGTCCCGTTATTGGCTTTATGATGCCGCACTGATTCCCCTGACACTTGTTAATCCACATATTTACTGCCCCCGTGGAAGTGATATGCACTACACAAAAGGTTGATGACCAACATCAATGGAAAGAAGCCTCTGGTTTTGCAAAGTCAACCGACGTAAACAATCATCTGTCAAGTTTAAATACAACATACCGATTGCGATGAATTCAACTTCTACGCGAATAATCCTCACTGTGTTTGTTCAGAGATGTAGCAGTTGATGCTGAATAAATGTTTTTGTTGCAGTCTGGCGCTTATCAAGCACAGTTGTTGAACATGTTAACGAATTCATACGAGGGGTCAAATGTTGCTATCATTGGTTAACATCTAAACGAGCTTCTCACATTCGGCCCACAGGATAATTGTTTAGTATTAATATCATATTTGCGGAACAAAATAAAACATATGGACATTACAGACGTTGATATAATATTGAATGAGCACCAACACATTAATATGTAGTCTATATGACATTATGCGCACATTTTATCGATATAAATGTCACTTTGCTAATGCCCTTTTTTTCTCTGTTGCTTTAATATTTTATAGATACTATATGTACCTCATTTAGGCAGATTGATTGGAAGGACAAAGGCGGTGTTATATAACACGGCAACTACTGTTGATAACCAAGCAATCCAATCAGTGCCAATATTCATCGACAATGTTCAATGTTTTATCATGCCAGCATATGTACTTGACTGCCTTAAGACATCTGCCATTGAAAGAATGCTAAGGCAGCAAAATTTACAGTTGCATATTACGTTTCTATAGCACTTACACAAGGTCTTCAACATATGCAAAATAGTTTTAAGGTTTTAAGACTTTAAGATTAAAAGCTACTAGTGCGCAAAATGCAAATGGCATAGGTAACCATATGCTTTGCTGTAAGCGTCTTTCAGAGGTAGTTTTAGTTTTTGAAAAGCCCGCAGAAGGCATCAAAGTTAGTCTACATATAGCAGTCTCAAAGGAACGAAATCCTGATGCAGTTTAGATGAGTAAATAGCATCTCATATATGTTTGTTGAACTATATTTTCCTTAGCGTTGCATTTATCTGTCTTATTGGAATATTGAGTAAGCGTTTTCCTATGATTTTTAAAGCATGGACGAGGAGTGAGATGTCATTGTATATTCAGATGCGGCTATGCATATTCCTTAGATAAATTCGGATGTAATACATTTTCAAAGCACCGAGTAATGCGTGTCACTCTGCACCGGGGCGCAAGGTTCCTTGAGAAGTTTGTCAGGCTATACACCATTAAGTCAATTTCTAAGAGGGTTGTTGGAAGTATGTATAATGAGCCTCATCAAAGAGCCCGGCAGATCCGACAAGAGATACCTGATATAATTGAAATCGCGCGTTGAATTCGAATTTGATATTCAATACTCATTTCAATATTTCAAGGGATCTCATTGCTCTGCCTCCTCAATGCTTTTGCTGCGCTAAGCTATGCTCGCTTGCAATGCCTGTGGCAATCATGCGATAAGCATAAAACAGTATTTCTAACGGTACAAACCTATAACAGATTACCAGCGATGTCAGAGCTAGTTGCTGTGCTTTCTACTTATGAAATACATTCAATAATTATGAATGATAAACAACTATTCGAATCATTAGACAGCATTATATATATATATATATATATATATATATATATATATATATATATATATATATATATATATATATATATAGATATATAATATATATATATATATATATATATATATATATATATATATATATATGTATACATTCAATAATTATGAATGATAAACAACTATTCGAATCATATATATATATATATATATATATATATATATATATATATATATATGTATATGCAAACACTTTTATACATATTCTTATATACATTTGGCATTGTATGCTTGCTTTTGTCATCTCAATCAAGTGTCAAGCCAATATTACACATGATTATTTTGACTTGCTTACTTATGATGCGCGTTTTCAGAAATGGCAAAGTAGACATATATGTTACCACGTCTACATATATCTAATATACGGTTACAACATTTTTGTAATATATTATTTGACTGAGCCTTGTTTGCATAGCCAAATAGTATAGTAGCTTCACCAAGCTCAAACTTCCTACTACTCTGATCAATATAATTTATACAGTACTATTGCGATCATGGTTTGCTGCTTAGAATCATACTCCATCTGTTGCATCTACACACATCCAGCGGATTAGCAGGTTTGCAAAGTTGATGAACCACACCAAACGATTCAAAGGCATGTTATGCTGCACTTTAGGTTGAGATCGAATATATACAATAGCGCTTTTGAATCTTACATTGTAGTCATATTCAAGTTGAAACGAACGATCGGAGCAGCTAGGCCCACAGCCTTGGTTTCTGCAAACAGCCTCACTTAATAGTGATCGAATATCCTAGCTAATGCAGCTGAAACGTATATAGCACTTCGTACCACAGTCCATAGCTGTAAAAGTACCTTTCAATATCTTGGAACATAATTGGTTAATTTAACGACACTATTTTATTACAATACTAAATACTATAGTTCAAATGCGTAAAGATTAATGACAGCCGAGGAGCGGCATCAGATAGGTAAATGGATTTGCACACGGCGGAAAGCTCTGGCGGGCAACAGGTCATAGTTAGCAATATGGCATGTCGGAGAATGTTGTTTTGAGTGATATTGCGATCTTGATATCCTCAGACTAACGCTTTCAGGAAACTGGATTAAGCAACACTAACTAGATCTACGTACAGTATTAAGTAACCCGTATACTTCGAGGCATCCCCAACATGATGGATGCGAGTATATTCAATTCCGTCACGCGAGCTTTCCAGTTGTTGCTGTGCAACATCTGCCCTGTAGTTTTTTGACTTTATTCCGGTAACTCGCATCAAAATGTCATGCAAACTTCCATGCAAAATTAACCGTGGCGGTTCCCTCACTATTACGTGTGGACCGTTAACATATATGCTATTACATTAATTTCTTGTTGATGTGATGGCTATAACACAGTGATGCATCAAGCAGAATAATCGACGTAAGCTTTGCTTTGTTGGTATCATACGTAATATCGTCATCGCCGTGCCAAGTGCCTGCGAGATGAGCCACTTACAGTTCATGGTCAGCTCGCTTAGTTTAACGAATCATAGCAATCAGCTTTAACTAGATTAATTAAGTGACATATTTGTGCTGCTGTAAAATGATTTGATAAAAACAATAACGCAAGACATACGATTAGCATTTTCGGTTGGCTTAGCAAAATCGGAGGTTTAAATGCACTACTGTTGATTATCAACTTATTATGTAAACCTGTATTGTTGGCGGTACCCACATGTATTAATACCCGAATTGATTAATTTAAGCACCATACAGCCAATATTGGGTTGCAATTGCGATGAACGTTGCACGATTTCAAAATAAAAGGGTGTACAAGTTTATTCTGCCGACAATAAACTGCTGTACATTTAAAATTAAAACAAGTACGTTTTGACATTCCCGATCATTACCATTGGTTGCTGGGGTAGATTTAGACTCGATTCACAGGCACCCACTTTGTAACTCATGTTACCAGCAGTTGACCTTTACGTTTATCTACAATAGTTGCTGCGCAAGGGTCGTAAATAGTAACACCAATTCATCACGACAGATTCAACCATTAATGATTGTCCCTTGATCACAGAGCTCAGACAGGTCTTAACACACCACTTCGTTTTGGTGACAGGACGTCTAGATATTTATCATTGCACCGTTATATCTCCATTTGATTAATTAAAGATAATTCAACGAGGCTTGCCTTAGTAATAGTTGTCAGCTCTCACCATACACAGCGAGATGCAATGAAAATTGTCACTACAATTATGAATTTCTTTGACACTTGCCTAAACATTGATATACTCGGAGCGCGAACAATCACCTTGAGATGACGTTTTTCATTACATTTCTGGTATAAATGCACCATTGAGGCTGGACCAATGTGGATAATAATTAAACGTTAGTGATTGCCGCTCAGCTGTGAACGCATTGAGCAACAACTGCAACTGATGGATGACAAATTCCACACAAACGTATCACTGCGCAATTAACACTGATGTTTACAATGATACATTATTGCGAAAATACTTGCTATATTTATGTAAGGCTTGATCAGTACTTGGGCTCTGGTGTAAAGATGCTGCGTCCTTTAGCGATATATTTTGCTGACAAACATTGCTCAGAATACAGTTGGCTATCTGCCCAACTAAGTTAAATATATCAAATATAATAGAGTACATCTTTAGAGAAATTGTACACTGTATACGTGGACGGTTTTAGTGATCGCACTTAAATTGATAATGCACGTTGGCTGCAGCTGTAGTACTAAGTACATTTGGTGTCGTTTACCTATGAACAATGTATGGCGCGATATCAATAAGTGATGTAGTTAAATAGGTTATACCAAGATGCCTATAAGGCCCTTACAACGCATGGAGAAATCTATCTTAAGAACATTGGATGACAAGACGGGCATCATATCATTTAATAGACCCATGTTAAAGTCCACTTAGGTAGATTTACACCTGAATACCTAATCGACCACAGGCATTCTCAAACCGAGACACGCTGTAAACAAATCTAACATAGTTAAATCGCAGACATAATTTGTATGTATGCGAATGTTGCCGAAAAGTTGACATAAAGATTACTTGAACTCACATATGTAATATATATCAACTTGATGTGTTGAATGAGGAACTAAACTGATGGCATATGTCATATCGTAATCATTGGTAAAATTGTTTTTATATGGCTATGATAATGATTAGTGACTTTTTGAATGTATATATATATATATATTTATATATATATATATATATTTTATATATATATATGTGTATATATATAAGTAAGTAAACTATATATATATATATATATATATATATATATATATATATATATATATATATATATATATATATATATATATATATATATATATATATATATACATATATATAAATATATAATTTGGCTGTCAAGCAATTGTAATAGTTGCAACTTCCTTGGTACATATGTAGGACATGCAATGCATTAGTCTCATGATTCTACGCAATCTGCGGATTTTGAGCAGCTCCGCTATCATAACGTCTCACCTAATGTGCCGTGGTTGAGTTACAGTCAAGTAATAATAGGACGAATACGGTCTTAGTAAGTCATATCGACACATGCAATGGTCGCAATTCTATATTATGTATTCGTAATGCGCATTATTGTACTCGGATAATCTCTATGGTACACTTTGTTTGAGAGAAGACTGAAGCGGATAACGCACCACAATAAGCTCTCATAAGCTTACTTATGATTAGACCAGGGTATTTTCATACCACCGTGTGTTGAATACCCACGTGAAAGTGCAATATCAATATATTCTGCAAAAACGAGGCACCTTGGCAGCAAAACGAAATTTACGTCGTGTTGCACGCGGTTGTTACTCATTAGCGCATCTTGAACATCAAGATATTGTAGCTCATTCCTAAATTACACTAGGGTCTGATAGAATTTGGTTGAATTTTTTGTTGCCGCATTCTTAGTGCTGTGTTATTTATGTCAATTATAAAGTTTAATGCATGCTCGTAGTCGTGCCCTTCCGGAGTAAATCGCACCTCTTACCACGGCATAGTCAGAATAATAGTGCAAAATCATGCGGCACCGTGACAAAATCCTCCTTGGCGCACCCACTTATTGGCTCATCGTGCAAGATTCATCGCGACCGCGCTCTGGAATGGATTTATGATGCTAGTATGAGAACCCCGGGACTTGTAAATTGACATGGCTAGCACCCTCTCTGCAGTTTTGATATAATACACCATCAGTGTTACAACCCATACATTTCTATTTTCCTGCCACAAAGCTATATCCCTGAATGCTGGGGGACTGACAGTGCTAATATACTGTAAGTGTAATAGATAAGCGACAGGTTAGTGCCCAGAACTCAAAAATCAACATCTGTACTTTTACACGGGAAGTGCTACAGACTACCCTATCATAAAGCCTCTCCTATTGTAGCAAGCTGCTAATATAATCTCGGAGAAACTTAATGAATGCAGTCTTGATGAGGCATATGGACACATGCTAGGGTCTAAATGTTATATATTTATAAGGTAGAGTTGGTTATTGAAATAAGCTCATAAAATATAATTAAAGATTAGGCGCCTTGGTTTTTACACACAGCTTGTGTTGATTACCAACATAAAAGTATTGTTCATCACAATTTTCTGCTAGCGTAAAGCATTGTTATATGATTTATGACTGTGGCTTGTTTACACACAGCTTTCACCTCGTCGTTTTTTGATGCCTCTCAAACACCGAGTTTTATTTGCTCTTCTGTTAATTGTGCCAGGGGCCGATAGAATTTTGCAACATGGCATTACACCATTGGTTAGTACATCAGTATTGGCATTATTTGCTTGATAAGTCCATCATCTAGTCTTGGTCTATCTCTTCTGAAGTGAATCGCACCTCTGGCCATAGCCTGGACAATATAAAAGCGCAGACTAAAGAGATACTAATGCAAGCAACCTTCTTGGTGCACCCACCTATTGGCTCTCCTTGCAACATTAATCACGACCTTGGCACTTTATTGGATTTATAAGGCTACTACTACACATTTAACACCTTAATTGACAGGACCAGCAAACTTTTCGCAGTTTTATGTAATAAATGCCTTGCAATGGCGCCATGTAACAATGGATGTTACTAAGACAACCGAACAAATTATGATTTGTTTTGATTTCGGATTGCTATTAAGGCTTACCCTAAGTTAAGAGAAAGACGCCTCGCACCCGACTCCCCAAACGGGGCCAAGGCGGTTCTGGCCTACCACCTCTTATCGCTTGTTTGTAGGTAAACTAGTGTGCCCATAGGCCAAGGTGTCTACACCGTTCGCGGCTATCCACCTCTTTGAATCAAAGGGAGAGAGTGAATCCTTTTTGACGTGCAGGCCATATATATCTTGTGACCATCATTACGTATCATGTTCATTCCATTACGGAACTGCTTCTCTACGCACAGGTAATTAGCTTTAGCGCGGCGACGTAATACCATGCTTATGCCACCGCGCAGGCCCTTCAAAATGAATAGGTGTTTGTCATAGTCAGTGAACAGCTCGAGCCCTACCACCGTGCTCTTAAGAAGCGCATCCCATGAAAGGCCAAGACTGGTATAGTAGTGCGCTCGATCTAAGCTATACTGCTTAAGACAGGTTTTGCGGAATATCTCAAATACATCAGCCAAGAGTAGTACATCTGTGCGCAGGTACAGGTCATGATAGTCGTCCATGTTTTTACACCCGAACACGTTCCAGACCTTCTGTGCATGCTCATAGTCTGCGGTAGATATACCTTGCTAAGAGAGCTTGCTGTAGAATGCCGTTCTCTTATGATTCAACCGCAGCTTTAGGTTGCGTGCATTGAGAGCTGCCCCCTTGTACTTTCCTGTTATGTGACAATGGTCTCGGACTGAGTCCCCGCCCCGTTCTATTTTACACACATGACAATGGGTTGCTGCCTTGGGCGATCTTTTATACTTTCGCGTCATGTGCATGGGAACAGGGATTGACAGAACTGCTTTGATCTTTAGCTCTTCCTGTTGCAGGGCTTGCAACAATTTCTTCACAGTGTTGCCCCCTCTATACACCACAGGGGTTTCAGTCTGACCATCACACTGGACAACTACATAGCCGTAACCACTCGAGTTGCTCTCGGTAGCATCAAGTGCATGGCCTGAAAGTTTCACCGTGAGCGCCTCAAAGTCGGTGTAGTTACTATACGGGGCAGCCAGCTGCTTCTGCCAGTTTGCCCTATCCCCATACAGCTGTGGTTTGTGCTAAGAGAGCAGTTTATCAGTGGTATAACCATGTAGGCATCGCATAAAGAAGAACTTGTGCTCTTTATGTTTACTCTAATCATACAGTAAGCGGTTCAGATCTTTGATTAGCGTGTAATAAAACTTGCCATTCTTCTCAATCAGCATGAGGTTTCTACGGGGACCAGGCTGTTTACTGATGTGGTGAATGATAGTGCCCCCACCCCCCATCCCACCGTCCCAGTTGTGACTGCCTCAAACTCCCAGCCGGAACCTTTATTGGCCAACTTCTCCAACCGCTCCTGGATATTAGCATTACACGGGTCCAGCACACCGTTAATATCGTCTGTGGAGAAAACCACCTGCTGCTTATTATGCAATACAGACTCAACATACTCAGCACTACAATCATCGGTGTGTTTCATAAGTATTACTTAAATGGCAAACTGACATTTAATTCCGTGTAGCTCGTTCAGTTCATCAGTCAAAACGTTACGCATCTGCCGACGCACGCCTATTAAGAACATCATAAGGTCCGATCCGCAAATAGTTTTTAACAGCCCACTTAGTCTTCTTGAACTTAAGACATGGTGTAGGGATTGGGGGGCTGCTTTACATGGCGCGGGGACGCGCGGGTGGGGGGGGGGGGTTTTTGCATGGCGCGGGGACGAGGGATGTTTTATGTGGCGCGGGTGATGACACCCCAGCCATTAATCTAGCAAATATCTCATTGTATACACGCAAAATACATAACGCTTTTCAAGTGCTCTTGTATTGTGAGTCATGTTTAATATATATATCCATATCTCTAAATGAAATTGTTTTGATACAAAAATGACAACCACTAGACAGCGGACTTTGACCTTGTTGACAGCGCCAAATTCTACAGCATTTCTATTTTTATACAGCGGGAAATCCCAGTTCTTTTATAGGCTCAACATACTAAGTGTCGCCGGCTGGTGGGTCAGTGTCATTGGCTGTAGGCTGTTGTGAAGCAATTTTTTTCTTTTGGTAAACAAGCCTGTCGTTGACTATCGAACCCACAACCCATACACAATCCTAGGCTAATTTTTACACCCTTCGACAAACCGTACAAAGACGATTAACGACACCATGTTTTATCTTATATCTGCGTATGCTACAAAACTCGTGCTTACGGGTCTGTTACAGGGGTCTTTCTTTTTTACTAATATCCAAGGGCACTTATTTTCAAATACTACCATTATTATGTATATAGTCTAGATAACTATTTGTCTAATTGAGAATACTGTCTGGTAGCAACTGGATGTCGGATGGCACCACAAGTAGCTCCTCCTTTACAAAGGCATGGAGTGGTCCATCTAATACATAGTATATTACAGGTTCACCAGGTTTAGTAACAGAGCCACCAATACGGCAGAAATGGAGTGACCACACAGGGTCAGTTGCACGACTTGGTCTTGCTGTACCTCACCTGGATGGTAGAGATAGTGAACGCCAACACCATAGGAAATCTTTTGCTCTTTGACCCCCAGCGGGCGACCTAGATTGACGGAAGAGGGCTTTTTTGCAACTCATTATGCCTTGATAGCATCTTTAGGATTTTTTCCAGTCCAGCGGGTCACCTCATTATTTATTGCAGAGACTACAGCAATCTAGAAACCCTCTGAGTCGATCGTTTCCCAATAGCCCTTAACTGCACAACATACTGGTATCCAAAGAGTCGTTCAGCAAGTGTGCGATTAAAGCATTCCACTATAGCCTGGTCTGGATGGATATTCACATGGCGACGCATGGCCAATACTCCATTTTGCTAGCAGCTGATTCACTGCTGCCATTAACTCCAGTCAGGGGTCGACCTGAAGTAGTTTAGGCCAAAGCAGTTTTCTTCTGTAGTATATCCTATCGAGTGCACCTGCGACCTCTTTAGCCTCTTTTGTAGTCAATGGCTCAGCCGCTTTGTAGCGTGAGGCCGCATCGACCACTGCGAGGGCATACTTATAAGTGCAGCTTTTCGCATCATCATGAGGAAGAAATAAGAGATCAGCTCGGTGAACCTCATTAGGGACAGACACGGAATGTGTTTTGGCAGTGCCAGGTAGATCTGCCATATAGCTTGCTTTGTTAGCCAGCTCCTGGCAACTTCCTTGGAAGCCCTCGCTTCTGTTGCAAGCTTCTTGATAGCTGTAATGCCTATCCAGTAGCCCTTAGGCCTATAGTAGACCATTGTTATATACTAATGAGTTTCTAAATGCTAAGTAAAAAATAGTTTGGCATTATGCAAACTATTTAGCAAGCCAGTACACGACCAGACAAGTCGTAGCCATACCCAGGCTAATAAACATCACCTCACGTTTCTTTTGATCATCTGAGGGCAATAAAAGTCTGAAAGCTGAGGCTCAGAGTCCAGTGGGTCAACGGATTTACCTGTAATCAGGGAGTACTCACGCAAAGCCTCGTCAACATCCCTGAAAGTACGATTGGCATGTCCATGGTGGCGAGGCTGCTCATTGATGAAGTCTAACCACTCAGTTTGCTTCTTAGCCCATGCTGCCTGAGCAGATTGTAGCTGTTCTATTGCCATATTATGACGTTTATGTTCTACGTCCACTTGGCTGCTTCGTAACTTAGAGAATACAAAGTTGCTCCCAGAGAACGCAGCAGCGTTGACAAGGGCACCTCTAACTAGTAGCGCATTCGAGGCCACAACTTAAGTAAGTATATCAACTGGTAACATCCCTTGTTTAATTAGCATATCCTTTGTTGTCATGGCTAGTGATAAATTGGCCGCAGCCATTCCCAGATCGCGTGGTGAGAATTCAAGACGCAGCAGAGCCCCACCCTGAGCCATCTTAGCATGCTTGGCATAACCTATTGATATACCGGAAACAATTTCACCATGGTACAGCGCATTGACGATCATTTTCCATCAGTAGTTAGTGTTGTTATCTTATTCCATATAAAAACGATACTTTAAATAACCGTCCGGAGGATTTTGTACTATAACCTGTTTAGGGCGTGAGGCAACTAGTATGTCCCTGTACCAATTCCATGCTAGTCCAAACACCCCAACGCCGCTGACAACCAAAGGCGAAGCCCATGTTGGCCAAGCCCACCTTTCCAGAGGCTGACTCGTTGATGTTGGCTTGACAGCTTCGTCTCTAGAGGCTATAAGCATAGCCTTAGCCTCAAGGAGCTCTCTCAGATGCTTATTCTGATTGGCTTTTCGAGCTGCAGCACCATTTTGACCTGCTTCAACGCGTTAAGCGTTTTTCGTAGGTAGCTAACTGGTCACTGACGTTATCTCAACCGGCGTTCTCTCCAATTGATTCGTGTTCGTTTCTTCCATGTTTATCTACTAAATTTATTCGTCCAATTGACAGCTATTGTTTAGCACATACTATAGCGTAGTTAAGCACATGCTATAGCGGGATTAAGCATATACTATAGCGCACAAGTAGTAGCGCGCCCATGTTGGTTTGGTGCTGGTTTTTTTCCAAACTGACAGTGCTTAACTGTTGTTAAAGCCGTGGTTAGTGGAGCTAAGAACATTCCATAGCAATGATATAACTCACATGTAGTAGTGTTTAGCGCGTGCCAACCAATGGGCCTGCCTCGAGGTCTTTATTCAGCTTTGGCTGATGTTTTGGTGGCATTGGTAGAAACATACAAGCAATATCTGAGTATATCTCTAGCACTGCCTTACCTATAGTGTGCGTCATGCTAGCACCTAGCCGAGACTAGTATCACACATACAGCTTTGTGATCTCTTCGTCAGACATTAATTCAACTTGGTCAATATTGGCCTGAAACTGCTTTCGGGTGTCAAAGGATGTGCCTGTACCTAGTATCCCTGAGCGGGTCTGCGCCTGAGCACCATGAATAGCCCAAACATAGGTTCGAATACTGTCGTTAATTCGTGTGATACCTGGAGCTTTGAATCCCTCAGATTTTTCAGTATGTAAGTACTCAGGGCGGTGCTTGCACTCTCTTGGTCTTGCTTTATATATTCAATATGTAGCTTGCTTGTTGATTTGTCAAAGGTTAGCCTGACAAATTTGTACAAGTGGGTGTTTCCATAATGGGTGATTGACTGCACTACTTGTGTCTCGTGGTCGGTGAAGTAGCCTGAGGCCCTTTTATCCTCCAATCGGTATTTTTAGCAACACCAACCTCATGGCAGAGTTCATGGTAGATTCTCTTGTCAAAGATATTATCGGTTGCTGACCATGTAGCATCATCCGGTAGTGCTACCCTCATTTCGTTTAGAAGTCTCCGAATAGTGTAGTACACGCAAAAACTACAAAGATTCCTTATTGGTGGTACTCCAGGGTTAAGGTGTGCCAAAGCAGATACACCGCAGCCGCACCACACAACCAAATTTACCTGGTTCTGCCAGTATTGCAAGTGGTTGGTTTATTGTCGCTTATGTTTGGCACAAGGTAGTGCTCAAACAGGTCGGAGTACTCCACATTGAACGCCTCTGTACTATTGTTTGCTTGCAACTGGATGAGGAGATGTGTCAGCTGCTCAGCTGCTATATGAGGTGGATACAGCGGGCCCGGTTTGTATGTTCCATTTCTATTGAATCTATAGGCTTGTTTATGCGAGAGTGCTATGTATCAAACTCTGACCAATGTTCAAAGCGGCGAGGCTGTGTCCCTGCAAAATGCTATTGACAACAGTGCAGGTGATCTATGCGTAGGTCTTAGGTAAATCACGTATTCTGTGTGTTTGTATAACATTTAATCAAACATGACAATTGTACGGCGGTCAAGGACTGTAGGAAAAGGAAGAGGGAGGTGCCCATTTGACACCTGGCCTCTGGAACATCAAACTTATACAGGAGGTATTTACAACTCTAGGACTTAGTTTGATGCTTTAGACAGGATTATAACCCTCTCAATTCCTGAAGTGACTTTACGATGTGACGACGGTGGGTTAAAAATATTCGGACCTGATCCCGGGCTGGGTGGAGAATAGCTTCCTTCAGGTACTGACAATGGTGATCGGCTGACCACATTTAGCATCTATTACACACTTTATGTCCACCTCGATCAAGTCAGAACTACGAACAACATGCTTGATGGTGAGCCCACTACGCTTCTTGAAGTTGTGGGTTCTGAAGGTGGCTCTATTGATGATATTATAATCACAAACATCGCTTATCCTGTGTCAAAACGTGTTACCGGCCGATCTGTGATCGAGTTAAAGGTTCAGTTAAGGGATAATAAGGGACGTCTATAGGACAATCACGGCCTTTCTATGAGTATAAGTTCTTCAATTTACAAGATATCAATAAAAGCGAGTATTTATGAACCTCAACATAAAAAGGAATCAGGGCGCCGACCTCTCTGAATATGTTAAAAAAACCTATGTTGATGCGATTCACAACCAGCCCTCACCGAAGCCCCTCATTACTATTTGGGCGGAAGAAAGAGGTTGGTTAATGGAATGTATGAATTGTCATTTGGTGATAATGCCAGTGGTGTTGACCATGGATATTCTATGCTGGTGCCGGGTCGAGTTTTGCATATGGGGCTGGATATCCTGCCCTTCTAGGTGTAACTTCTAGTGTTAATCGTGCCCAACAAAGCAGCTTTTATGTAACCAAGCAAAGGAACGATTATGTGGGCGTCCGAGTGTTTACCACCCCTCTCGAGTTGGCTTCAGGTGCCTTTTTCTTAAATTAGGGTGAGCAAAAATCTTGTATAACCTGCCAAAGAGGAAATAGTACGGATAATTGGGGGTGCGCCAGAACCACCAGTTTATATACTTCTCATTGCGTCCAAGGCTATCCTGCTGCCGGGGGTAGCGGGAATTGTGATGTGTTATTGTAACGCTTTGTTGCCTCGTCAACTTCTTTCTAGCTACTACTCTACATTGTTCCGGCAATTGACCATAATTTCCTACATAGATAACGCTTGACTCCTTCGACCATATGCGGCTGATGCGCTAGATAGCTCGGCACGTTGGAGCATGTTGCCTACCATGCTAGTCTCTGGTGAAACCAACCCTTACTCTTAACCATGCC
>CM067349.1:59625885-59735885 GCA_034190875.2 Urechis unicinctus | reverse complement strand
GCTGCCGTCACAGCCACAGCCACTGCAAAATCTGTTAGCAGTAAAACGATTACCGAGACTGGAACCGTTACACCGAATTTAGCAATCACCTCTCAAAAGGATGTACATGAAAACAAAGTCAGTGCCCCTACCGACCGAAGCAACGACGGTTACAAAACTGTAGAAAGACGCAAGAGAACACACGTCAAGAAGAAAGCCCATGTCAAGGGGATTACTACCTCCAGTACTCTGCGGGGAGCACCAGAACCCAGCAGAGACTTGTTCGTATACAGAGTCTGTAAGGATACCGCTACAGATGAGCTATTACGGTACATGCAAGAAAAAGGAGTGGAATGTCGAAAGGTAGAGAAGCTGTCAAATGACGCCGCCAAATTTGACAGTTTCCGCGTGGAAATAAAACTCTCTGATCTGGACAATCTTTTGAATGATTGTTTTTGGCCGGTTGGCATATGTGTTAGGAGATTTTATCGCAAACAGGTAAGCAATTAGGTTGTATTTGTCGCTGATTTTAACTGTCAATGTGTCACAACTTAACGTTTTGTACATATAATAGTAGAGGCCATAGGGATGATACGATTTTGTACATTCAGAAATTAATGAACGAATGTGATGTTCTGTTTCTACAAGAGCATTGGTTACATGAAAACGAATTTGATGTTCTGGAAACTAAATTAGATGGTATAATTGTGGCTGGGGTGTCTGGTATGGATTCATCTCGGGTTCTCAAGGGGAGACCATATGGAGGCTGTGCATTTCTGCATAAGCGGGATTCGAAGTTTTCAATCCGTCTTGTGCAATGTAATAGTGTCAGGTGTATTGCTTGTGTGGTTACTGTAAATTGTGACGGTCGACCCGCTTCAATTTTAGTTATTAATTTGTACATGCCGTGCGATGTGTCATCTTCAACTCCATGTAACAATATGTATAATGAAATTCTTAATGATGTCCATTCTATCATCAACGCCAACTCTGATGTGGATTTCGTGGTTCTAGGGGGTGACCTTAACACTGATTTTAGACGCAATAGCTCACTAAATACAATTTCAATGAATGCATTCTGTGAGCAGCAAGGTTTGAGACCTTGCGAGTCGATTGGATCAGGTGTCATTGATTTCACCTACGAGAGCGACATGTCGAATGCAAGATCTGTTTTGGATCATTTCATAATATCTGAAAATATTTTGCCGTTAGTCTCAAGATATACATGTACTCATGATGGGGACAACTTATCTGACCATAGCCCTGTTTTTCTGAGTTTGAATGTTAATGTTTCAAAGTCAGGTAAACCGAGGCGCAGCATATCCAGTAAAATTAAGTGGTCTGCTGCCGATGAAAACGGCATCAGCAGTTATAAACGCTACTTGAGCGGTTTTTTGTCGAATGTCAAACTACCAACATCTGTTGCGACATGTACCATATCTGGTTGTAAAACGCATTATGAAATGATTGACAAATACTTCAATGATATAATTAATGCATGTGTACAAGCTGGAATCCACAGCTTGTTGGCAAAAGGTGGCCGAAAGCGAATAGCGGGTTGGGGCGAACATGTCGCTCTTGCTAAAGAAAGATCGATATTCTGGTCCCGTTTATGGGTTGAAAATGGAAGCCCTTGTGCTGGAATCCTTAAAGACATTAAATGCAAAGCTAAAAGGGATTACAAGCGGGTTTCCCGCAGCGTAATCCGCAAACAAGAACAATATACGGCAGGTCGCATGGCGAACGCTCTGATCAATAATCAAGAGCGGGATTTCTGGCAGGAGGTGAATAAGAAAACTCAAAAATCGGCAGTTGTGCCGTCTCTCATTGATAATGTTCAAGGGGACAAAGATATCTGCGCGTTGTTTAAGGACAAATATAAAGAATTATATAATAGCGTTTCTTACAACGAATCTGAACTGTCAGAAGTTCAGGAGCTGCTCTCAAAGGATATCAATTGCCAGTGCAACGTGGGCAATTGTACCGCTGCTCACTATGTTAATGTAGATCAAGTGAAAAGGGCAGTGAGTAGGCTAAAGAAGGGAAAATCGGATGCAATTAGCTCATTTTCATCTGATAATATCATAAATGGCTGCGATGAACTGTATATCCATTTGTCATTGTTATTTAGCGTTATGATGTCACATATGTATTCCCCCGAGGGCATGTTGCTGTCCACGCTCGTCCCTATCCCCAAGAATAGGAAGAAATCGATGAATGTTAGCGAAAACTACCGATCCATAGCCATCAGTAGCGTAGTAGGGAAATTACTAGATAATATTTTGATTGAATCTTATGCTGATATTCTTCAGACAAGTAACTTGCAATTCGGATTCAAACCATCTCATTCGACGGCGCAATGTACATTTGTTCTCAAAGAGATAATTGAATACTATGTTGGTCATGGCTCTCCATGTTATGTGATGTTATTAGATGCCTCTAAGGCTTTTGATCGTGTTGATTATATTAAACTGTTTATGCTGCTACGCAAGCGAGGCATGTGTCCTACCACAGCTAAGATGATGTTGAACATGTATACGCAGCAACAATTGTGCGTGCAATGGGATAATGAAATTTCGGACAGCTTTAGCTGTACAAACGGCGTAAAGCAGGGCGCAGTTCTGTCTCCGATTCTATTCTGTGTTTATATGGATGAACTACTCACCCGTCTGTCACACACTAAAGTTGGATGTCATATTGGTCATGAATTTGTTGGGGCACTTGGTTATGCTGATGATCTGTCGTTAATTGCACCCTCATTGACCGCCGCCAAGATAATGATTGAAACATGTGAGCAATTTGCGGCTGAGTATAGTGTCGTTTTCAACTCAGCGAAGAGCAATTTATTAGTTTTTAATGATAACCAGTGCACTGTAGATTTAAAGCTTAATGGATGCACTATTCCTATCAGGGAAAATGCTTTGCATCTTGGTACCTATATCGGTAAGGACTGTAATAATAATAATATGAATGTAGCATGTTCTAATTTAGTGTCACAAACACATTTGTTGATGTCCAGGTTTGGGGCTTGCAATGTAGATGTGAGAAACAAGTTGTTCATTCGTTTCTGTACAAGTTTTTATTGTTCTCCCTTATGGAGTTTAGACCATCGACACTTAGAGGTATTTTGTCGAACCTGGCGAAAATGTATTAGGCGTGTCTGGAAGCTCCATCCACAAACGCGTTCCATATACTTACATCTTTTGACAGGTCAACAACCGATTATTAAACAATTAATGAAGCGCTATATCATGTTTCTATGTAAATGCATAAGCAGTGGTAACAATGTGTTGTCCTTTGTGAGCAGACTCTGCGCATCTAGTTATTCGACTGAGGCTTGCAATCTGAGAATTGTAATGTCCACCATTGGTGTCAGTACTAACGCTATTTTCTCGGCAGAAATCACGCCGAATGAGTACCTACTCCGGTTGAATGAGAATGTAATAGACATTAATGTGTTAAACACTATTTCTTTATTAAAAGAGCTCATTATGCAACGGGATGGGCGAGCAATTTCTATTCTTACCCCAGAGGAAATTGACGAGCTCCTGTCCACAATTTGCACGTTACGATGTTAATCTTCATTTCTTTTTTCACTGATTTTTTAATCAAATCTGTACGTGTATATGTACGAAATACATAATATATAATATTGCCGAGACAAGAATTATTCTGAATTGTGCATTTAGATCCATTTAGATAAACATTCCTCTACTGCAAACATGGAGACCGATAAATTATAAATAAAATATAACCCCCAGGTGTAAACTTAATACCATTGGTGTAAATGTACTCAAAACAAGACATCATACTTACTACAAACGAATAATACCTACTACAAGAAAATGTTTACTTTTGCCGTTGCCATAGTTTAGTGACAACCAAATTAGCTACGCACCAACTTGTCGTTTGTAGTATTGTTTTCAAAACAATGATTGTTTTATGCTCACTCAGTGTCCAGATGCTGATTCAAGATGCACATTGTGCTGCATCGTCATAAGTATAGTTTAACATGCTGTAACGACATGTAAGTTACCATTATTTAGATAATATGTAATCGACTTGTTATGTAAGACTGACCATAATTAAGCCACGGATAATTAATACCTTAATTAAGCCTTAATTAATACCATGATATTCTTCCCAATATGCGTTTCAACGCACTTTTGTGCTTCAAGATGATCATACTAGCGACGATAGAGATCAACTATGTGCGAATAATTATTCTGTTGTTGGCACACTTGTTGTAAATAGGTGCCGACTATTTTGAAATTTTAAAACAGAATGAAGCCAGCAGTTCAATTCTTGATTTATATAAATTCACACTCGGTCTGACACAAAAATCATATATAAGTCCGTATTGCTCGTTTTATTCCAGCTAGCTGACGAAGTGCATTGAGTAGCTGTCTGGCGAAGTATGTTCACGCAGTACTTAGCCAGTTAAAGTCAGCTGTGTCTACGGGGCATTATTTGATATCCAGCTCGACGCAAAATTGGTAAGTTTTCTGCGCAGAAGTAAATAAGGCGCCTCTTCTATACCGGCACATGAGTCACATGACTATACGAAGTAGTGCAATGTTTTTGAGTTTCTTAGGTTAGTGAACCGATGTAAATAATAGAACGCTTTTGACTCCTGAATTATCGCAAAGCCTAAATAACGTTTACAAAGTATAAGCAACGAACATAAAATATTGATACAGCATCTTCGAGTAATCGGGGGATTGGGAACATTCTAAGGTCGTTGCTACTGTCGAATAATTTAATCATATTATAATAGGATAGCCACTTGCAACCTAAACCGGAAACATTGATCGATTATGCTCCTCACATAGCTCAATCATGGTAGCTAAGTATCGTCCAAATGAAGGTCAACCGATTACCCTACTCTTTGCTTTACATTTATTTTGATTAAAATAAAACCCTTGTCACTTGTTGCTTCATAGAAAAACATACTGGCGTTAGCAGTCTATAGGCAGGTCTTCATGTCGTTCATACTGCAACATTGTGCTTCAAAAATTATATTGCAATAACAAAGTGAGTATAGGATAATATAAGTAAAGCTTGGAGCTGCAACTGGGTGCGATATATTATAACACAACATTTACCGACACTGAATTGCAGTTTCATGTTGGCGACCAACAATCACACCCCATCTGTCTACCCAAAATATTACAAGTTCCACTGACTACTGTTATATTTACTGAATATGTTCTAGGCGCACTGCTAAGCTGAGTGACGTTAATAAAATATTGGCTTATCGCCAATTTTCCAATAATCACAAATAATTGATGCCGTCTTATATGTGCCTTTATGGCTTGAAACATGTGATAAATCATGAGTCGCTTGTTCGGGTTAGTTAGTGAATTTACCAAATTAAGTTCACTGAAAAGATATACAAACAATGAATCGTATGTGTAAATACAATGTGTTGCTGGATAATAAGTATGGCGTGGTTCATAATATAGGACGGCAGCCCACAAATATTTAATGTTCTTCGATAGCTAAAATCACAAAGGTCAGAGTGATTATGAAATTAAGCCGCACTTTGGCGAGCAGGCTTGGGCCAGATAACCACGCAACGCTTCTTGAGACGACACCGCGCAAAAGATGCTAAAAACTGGCTCAGAATCGGTTCCACATAGAAACAGTGAAAGAGCGCCTGGCCGAGATTTATATCTATGAAGGAAGCTTACGGCCAAAGAAGAGGATCGTGTTTTAGGTCAATGGCGCTGTTATGTTTGATTGTACTTGGAGGACTCCCAACATGGATGCCACTCCGGAGGACGTGTGGAAGACAACGATCTTAGAGCCTTTGCCAGTACCTTTTAGTATTCAAGTTTCTTCGCGAGGGGGCTGAGGGAGACTAGGTCGTTTAGGACAAGATCGACCCGGTCCAGGATCGGGAAAAGAAGGGCCGGGATGTTATAGAAATCACCCGCTCACCAATGCCGGGATTGCTGGTAGTCATCGATGAGTTACTCAACCAGAACGCCTACCCGGTTATAGCAGTGGTGCACGGCTTGTATCCCATTTATGAGCCTGACTCTGCCAATCCAGGAGCAGCTCCGCAACGGCGACCTTATAGGTATTGCCAGGAGAGACGTGGACTAAGGTGCTCACAGAGACGAAGAGGCAACAATAACAGCCAGGGGAAGAGTTCCAAGGGCCACAATTCCCGACGATGTAGACCTCCGGAAGTTTATCAAACGTGCCATTGTGATGAAAGACCTAGCAAAGATTTTAACTGCGGCCGCTTCAAGACCATAGCGTTCTTGGTCCACAACGGCCACACAAGATCAAAGGAAATCTGGCAGGCCCTTCGGCTGGCCAAGCAAAACTAGCTAATTTCGGTCTTGCTACTGGCTAGCAGTGACAAACAGCTCAACATGAACCAGTTTGATCTCCAGGACAGCTAGGTCTGGATTACCATGAGAAATAACTCAGGTCTGCACTAAGATTGGTGATGCGACCCTAGGGAAAGTGCCTGTCTTCGAAACCATCCACACGACAAGAATTGTGGCTAAGGAAAAGAACGGTTGGATGCCCACCCCAGTCAGATTCCTGAAAGCCTGTATCCAAACATTAGCATGGTGAGCTGTGAAATTCCATGGGCTACGACACCTAGAACGTCGTGAGACTCGATATAAAGACCTGCTGGCCAGCAAGCATACAAGCCCATGGTGAGGCTGCAATTAGGCCACCCAACCAGACGCTTGACGCGGGTAGCCATCAACGGCCCACGGGTATCAACGCAATAGAATGGCAACTCATTCATATTTGTTGTTCTTAGAGTTGTCTTTATCTGTCTTATTGATGATGATGAAGGAGCGCTTTCGTGTGCATTGCGGGGCGAGGATGAAGAGTGAGGTGTCATTGTAGATATTGGAAATTCTAGACGTGGCTAATTATAGTACATTTTTGAAAGTAACTGTTGTGAGTTACTCTGCCCCGGCGCGCAAGGCTCCTTGAGAGGTATGTCAGGCTATACACCAACTGCTCTAGCAAATATGAAGGATATTAATATCAGAAGACGTATCTGAAAGCAAATCTTGCGTTTGTCAATTCTAAGAGGGTGAAGGAAGATAAAAACCCTAAGTGGTGGGGCCGCCGAATCTTAACTTGAGTCGGTGAGCCTAGCTGAGATCTCGAACGTATCAACAAAACAAATTATAAGCGAACTCAGATGAGACTGCACGCTCAGGGCTGGCAAACAGCCAAAAAAAGTATTAAAGGCTGTTAATTCACACATATATCGTCGTGATAAGCTTGCTTATTACATGAAAAAAGAAAAATATACTATTAAGTGTTTACCAGACAGAAAATTAAATCAAATGGCGAAGAATAATCGACTTAGACGAAGGAATCGAGATAACTGACCTTTATTCACCTTTAATCAACCAGGCTGTACAATATAATGTGATATCAAGTATATAATGGTTTAGCCATTGGCCACGAGTTTCAATAACACGTATTCCACAGCACTTAGCCCAAAAGACCAACGTCGGGTTCTATTTATCACCTTGTCGACAGTGAATGTTAGTGGCCTTTTCTACATGTTAGACAAGGTCATTTTAGCTTTTAGCTTCGTGCCACAAATAGTCCCTGTGAACCCGCGTCTTGTGAGCTGTCTCGCCTATGTTCCAATTGGTGAATGCTCCCGCTGGTCAGTTTCCGCCGCCTCGCCGCCATGTTGCCAAGTCGGGCTCAGATATTACCGTTTGGTGTGTTTTAGGCCAAAATACTTATTCACAGGATACTGTTGTTGCTGAAATTCAGCTTTGGTCCAATAAATGTTTGGTGAGTTGATTTAATTAGCTAAAACTAGGTAAAGCAGCGGAACTCGTGATGATTCCGTTGCTGACGCCGGGAATATATATAGCGTTGCGCGTCAGAACTAAGAGGGAGGGCATGCAGCACTACCCGTACTTAGTTCAAAAGAGCTAACAGCACTCCGAGCAGCGGCATTGCTAGTCATAAACATGACCACAACGGGACAACGAACCATGGTTTGTAAGGAGACAATTTACACGCTTAGTATGTTTACAGTTTAATAATCGACAATATGATCACGGCTAATCCACCATTTTCGCCCGAAATGTGGCGCGCTCTCTCGCTGTTAAGGGACAGGAAGCTAATCCACACGAAGAAGAAATAATTCCACCCACGATGCTTACACTAATAATATTATTCCACGATGAACAAACACAGTTTCGTCCACTCCTTGTTGAGTTTAGTTGTTTGACAGTCCGTTGCAATTCGCGCGTAGTTGGGTCACCGCACGTCATTTGTCGCTGACGTGACTTCGTCATTGACGCATAAACGTAGTGTTTAGACCTAACGCCAAAAAAACCCCTTGTCGTTGGTGTGCTATGGGGGCTCTTTCAATATCTGCTATGTTATCATGAAGTGGATTCATAGACTTGTAGGCTTGGTACCTGCTTTACTTATATTCAGTAATACGAAATGTGAATCTTTTGGCCATTGTTTTGATTAATGGAGTTTAAGAAATATATTTATAACATGACCAATCGTACATGCATATTACATTCATTTGTAAAATCCCATTCACTCCGTTTATCCCGCAAACCACTCCTAATTCGGATCTAGACTACTGCAAGCTTTCTTGGAAAAGGGACCCCGTTGTGTGCGATGAATTCCCCGCTTCATTTTACCAAAATAGCTTGCAGCTTGCAGTTAGTATCTCGATAAAAATTGGAGTGTCATAAATAACGAACGGTTGATTTTGTTTTGGTTTATTTTGAAAAACATTTTTGTTCTTAGTCATATCTGTTGGTGCTGTCACATAAGCACCGGCTAAGCCAAACGGGCCCATACTGTTTGATTTAAATGACCAGCGGTGATAATCTCTTCGTCCACATTTTATTTATTTTTTCAACCGTGTACTCAACGTTTCCATACCGTCTCCATACCGGGTCCTTACCGCTTACAGCGTCCTCGTACCAACCAGTGTCACTGTGTTGGCCGTTTTCTTGCCGGGTCCATGCCGGGTCCTCTCCGTGTGGCTACCGACCCCTTACCACCCGGAATAACCCCATACCGTTCGCTAAACGTTCGCGCCGCCTTGCTGACGTCACACACGGTGTATAGAAGCTCACCCGTCCGTCACACATCAGTTCATGAATTGTACGTACATGTACTCCTCATAAATTTTCCCGAAAATCCTAACTAATGCCTAAACGTGGAATGCAAGCTGCTGGCAGAGGGGTGGGTAAAGTAGGTTAAAGAAGCCCAATATCAAGTATGAGTCTTCTGACAATGCTGGTAAGTTTCAGTATATCATTGTCTGTAGGTTATTATTCTCTGTAGGTTATTATTGTCTGTACGTAGATTATTTTCAAAATTCGTATTTCAAATTAAGTTTAGTTAGTTACTTAGTCCCCATTACTGTATTTTTGTCTTTACAGTTCGAACACCCTCACGCTAAGAACGCTGGTGACTTGGGGGCCATGGAGCAGGCTGCGGCCGACCAGGCTATCGACGTCGATGACATTGAACCTACTGACAAGGCAAAGAGGACCAAGGACAAGAAGGCATCGTCACACGAGGACACGAACCTGGTCAACTTGCAGAAGATGGTAAAGGACTCGGACGATATCCTGGTTACTCTCCAGCCGAAGCTCAGTGCACCTCTCTCGGAAGCTGCTGCCTTTGGATCCTATATCTAAGCAACACTCGGCGCGATGTCAAAGCGCATCTTTCGCGCAGCCAGGAAGGCCATAAATGCCGTGCTGGTCCCATTCCTTGACAACTCTACTGAGTCATCATCGGCTCATGAAGACCTGTCTGCTGTGTCCACTGGTTTGCCTGAGATGCTACGTCCTACTCCTCGTAGAGAGCGCGAGCGTGTCCGACCTACAACCACCGCCGTCACTGCTGGTCAGCAGCCACTGGATCCCTGGTATAGTATGAGCCCCGACTTTATGCATTCGTACCAGACATGGCAATCTCAACAGCAGCAGCAGTATGTTCCACATCAGCAACATAATTTGAACGCCCACATCAAGGGTGGGGCCAGCAACTGCAGCCAATTCATCACAGTGCTCCACGTCCCGGTCCTTCGCCACGCCAGTCCTTGCTGATACCTGCTTCTGACCAGTCGGCTGCCAGAAGGCACATCGTGTCACAGGCTATGAATGCCGTCAACATGCCCCTAGAAACCTCACTTCCGCTCGACGTCTCGCTGAATAGCTCTTTCGACGACTCGTCGTTCATGAAGAAGTTCAGCTGCCTGCCCGCCACCCCTCAGGAAAAGAAGAAAACAGCTGGTGCTGACGATGGTGACCTCAACACTCCACCCCCCCCCCCACCTACAGCTGAGCACAATAACAAGGAGTAACTTTTCTTCACAAGAGAGAAAATATGCATCGTGTTTTCGTAGGTGCCTTATTGTATGGTACTGTGTTTTGTGCCTGACACAATGAGTTATGTGCCCGGTACTGTCGTTTGTGCCTTATGTTTATTCACTTGTAACCTCTGATGTCATTTTATGATATTGTGCCAAAATGTGCCTGCCTCAGTTTATTATTGTGATTTTCCAAGATGGTCATAAAATATTTGTATTTGTTCTATGGGGATCATAGACCAATATTATTTCATTTTCAAAAAAATAATAAACGGTGTTTGTTCCACGCTTCTTGTTGTATTTCATATATTTGTCCCACAAGAAGTCCTTAATTTTTATAGGAAAAACATGGTTCTTTTAGTTTTAATAGAAATAATCTCCCATGAGAACTTAAGGGGACGGACATTATTTATCTGGTGATGGAGGGGGAGGGGGCTCGAAAATAAAAAAAATTCAAGTGAACTATCTTGAATTTTCAAGTTAACATTTTGAATTTTCAAGTTTACATCTTGAATTCTCAGGTTAATATCTTGAATATTCAACATATTAAGTTGAATATTCAAGTTAGTATCTTGAAAATTCAAGATAGTATTTTGAATATTCAAGCTAACATCTTGAATTTTCATGAAACTATCTTGAATTTTCAAGATAGTATCTTGAAAATTCAAAATAAAATAAAACAATAAAATGGCACTTTTGGGCTTCCGTATATCAAAGATCATGCCGTGTTGAAGTAATTTATTTCAACAGCTGGTACATCATATTGCAGTACATATATACATATTCAATGTCATGTAGTCATTTATTTTAGTGTTCATATCTTGTCGTGGAATGCTTCTTTTATATACTGTTCATATTTTGTTGTTTTGCCATGGCTCGGAGCCAGCATCACAGTTACACCAATGACGTATCAAATTCCTCTGCTTCTTCCCATCCCTGCTGGCACAGTTTGGTCCAACGGCTCGGCCCGTGTCCTCGAGATTGCGCGCGGCGTGACATTGGCCAGCTTGGGCGAAGTTAGCACCGTGTTGTTATATTTGGGGTTAGCGTATGCGCATCAGGTTATGTATCAGGTTAAGTACCATACATGTCCTGACGATGAGGCGTACCTTGGATGGAGAGTGACCCATTGTTGTTAGCTAGACCTGAAACCTGTTGGCGAGGATGCCGAACGCATTCTCCACGCAGCGACTGGCCCTGGACAGGCGGTTATTGAATATTCGCTCCTCTACTGTCCTTCCTCTGCCACCACAAGGTTTCATGAGAGAGGCTTTCAGACCAAATGCATCATCCGCAATGATAAAGTACGGGATATCCTGGGTGTCGTTGGGGAGTGGAGAGGGGTCGGGGAGGTAAAGAGTACCGTCGTCCATACATTCTTTCAACTCTGACGCATTATAGATTTTAACAAATTTAAAATGAACGGGTCTATTTAATAAAAATTTAATGATGACGAAATACTTACCACCAATATCCGCCCAGATGAATTTAGAGTCCGAGTCGACCAAAGCCATAAGGATGATTGAGTAAACCCCTTGTAATTATAATACAGGGATCCTGACTTGGCTGGGCAGCAGATGGCGACATGCTTCCCGTCCAGGGCGCCTATGGTGTGTGGGAAGTTCCACCGCTTTAGAAATCCTTCAGCTATGGCTTGCCATTCTTCAGGTGTCGTCGGAAGGGTGATCACTTCATCCATATATTCATCGCAGATTGCCTGGCAGACTTCCCGGAACACTATGGAGATCGTGTTGGGTGGGATGCGCCAGCCATACTCGAGTTCGGTGTACATTCCACCCGAGGTAAGGTGCCTCAGCGAAACAGCCAACTTGAGTCCTGGGTCGAGTGGCTCTCGATACGACTCATGTTGCTTTGTGAGGCGGTCCATGCACATCTCCCCCGTTGGCCGCGGCGAGCCCGTCTTTGCTGCCGTCGGACGTGGAATGACAGGTCGATACTTAGCTGGTCGCGTTCACGTTGGGCAAGGGCCAATATACATGTTCCGAAGCCTCTCATGACACTCCATGATGACGACTGGTCCGATGGAAAGCAGGCACTAAATGAAGCTTTGACAATTGTCGTCGTTTTTATACAGTAAACTATGGAGTCACGGGGTCTGGCACGGTTTCTAAACGGGCGCAATGAAAACACACGGCAACAGGCCGGTATGGAGATGTTAAGAGAGCGGTAAGTGGCCGGTAGGTAGCCGGTATGTAGCCGGTATGAGACGGTGGGTCAACGTTGAGCAAATGGTGAGACCCCGGTATGAGGCCGGTATGTAACACGGTAACACGTCGTCACCGCCCCATGAACTGTTCCATTACGGCCTCGTTCCGGTCCACCGTCCTTATACCGTCCTCTTTCCGTCCTCATACCGGTTTCTTACCGTGTTCCACCGCTTGTACCCACACGGCGAAAGTTTTGGACACGGGTCTCGCCGGCCACTAACGGGCCCCAACCGTGTTCACCGATCTCTCAACGTTCCACCGTTTGCCCTCACCGGTTTCCACCGTCCGCACGAAATTTACCACACGGTAGGCTTACACGGCACTATGTGACAGATACAAGTGAAAGCATTTTCCTGGATATATTACCGTTGGACCGCCAAGTCTGAGCTCGCAAACTTAAGTAAGCTACCAATCTGACTCAGAGTTAAGCTCGCTAGTAGATTTAAGATTCTGTTTGGATACTGTTAAGACGCCCAGCTCAGCTTGCGGACTAAAGTTTCTGTATGGATACGGCCCCAGCTTGCACTAAATCTGCTTTTCGAGATTGTGCAGATTATTTTCTACATCAGGGAGTTGGAGGCAATGTTTTCGTCAGATGAAATAGATGGGTCGTTTGCTTGGGTACAATCAAGCAGTAAAAGGCGTTTGATGTATGATCATCGACGATTACTACGGTCTGTACTGCCAAGCAGTCGATATCCTACTTGTTGGTGGGTTCGATATCTCCCTCGAAAATTCACAACAGCTATATAGTCGTGAACAATCCCACTACTGCACACCTAATAATCCGACAGTATTTTATATGGCCATGATTGACTATGAATTAGAGCAAACGTTATGTGATACACAAAAGCTTAGAATATTCGATAAGCGAAAATCTAACATACAATTCGAATTCACAAGAAAATACTGTGTTGAACGCTAAATAAACATTATGACAATACACCATCATTACGTACCCCTTCCATACAACAGCTGTTAGGAGTAACAAAACAGCATATTGCTCAGCTTAAAGAGCTCACTCCCGACAAAATATCTGAACGCACCAACGATGTGCAGCAGGTTATTAACATGACGTCGATCTTAAAACCGTACGCAAAGATGCTTTCGCCTTCATTATGTCAACTAAATCTTTCAAACTCAACTCATTTGTTGGTAGTGGACCTGGAAATACTCACCGCATAAGCCATTTAGAATGAACCATTGCAGCTAGATCTCTTTGAAGTCCCCGTAGCCGCTTACAGTAAGCACAGCCTATAAAATGCACGAGTAACCAACGTGTCAGATGTACCCCATACCTCAGAGCCACATCCTAACGGCCCAAGCAACTACCATTCCCTCGCTCCCAGTGTATCCCAATTAAGTGTATCTTGGCCGACCTTAACACATCGCTCTTCAACTTTAAGGCAAAGCTCCATTTAAAATCAAGTTTCTTCTTAACTTATGCCTAACGTTTTTTGCGTCATTTGTCCCCATCGCATGTGCGTATCGTGTGCGTCTCAACAGAAGACAAAGGTGAGGACAAAACCTGTAAGCAGTACAGGCTGGATAACAAGTTGTAATGTGCGATGATTAACACTTTGATGTCACATCGCAATATAGATAGCCTGGGATATTTTGGTACATATCATATCATGATCTATTCGCTTCAGATTTTAAACATAGAACAAAACGTGCGCTTGAAACAAGCATGTATTTTTTGCATTAATGAAGCTTCACACTCAAAAGTTGAATAGCATTATGAATATGAAAAAATCATACAACATAAGTTTTTTCTGCCGCTTTTTAGCATAATGTTCGAGCGTTCAATCCCATTTAATGCTGAAGTAAAGAAGATCTACAATTAACATGAATCTCACTTTATTGTTCAACCATGCGCTATATTGTCTCCCTTCATTGATGTATTTGAAATGTCAACGATCCAACCACTTCGACTAGTTCTAAATAAGCCAGGGACGTATATTAGCTTGGCAAAACATAATATACTTTGATATGACATTTGTAATCTATGATATTCTTCATCACGTAATGAGGATTGCTCTAATATCATTGAGGGGTTACCCAAATTTTGGCGGTACTTCGTCTTCCAAAAAGAGTAAATTTTCGCTTTAGCAACTTTCAATGTCTACGGTATGTTTTAACACCATGCTTTATTGTCTTCAAGTGGCTTATGTCTGATTAGTTATGCGCGGGGTATGGTTACGGCGTTAGTGCTCATCTCTTATTGACTGCTGTTGTCCCTTTTTCTTCTTCTTAGTGCTTTTCAGTACTCCAATGCTTGCATATTTTAGATAATTTGTTATGCAAATACTAACTACCATTCGTTCTATCCACATGACTAAAGATATATGGATTCAAATGTTGTCGGTATTCTAATTCTGCAAACATTTAGCAGATTAGATCTGCTAACGATTTTATTTGCCTCGAAAACGGTTCAAAAATGATAATCAATACGGAAAACTAACAATTATCTTATGCATTCTTGCGCAAATCAACATAGCATAAAATATAATTTGAGCTCACAATGCAAACCCAATCATTTGCGTAAAATCAATACCGGTGTAGGGGTTGATTTGAGTAGTGACAACCATATTTGCCGATGACAGTGCGCACAGATATGCGCCGTACATCTTGCAAAAGAAACTCATCTCGACCGATTGGTTCTCATATTTTATACGCAAATATAGATTTATTTGCTATTTAAACTACATAACAATATTGTCATTGCCTCCTTGATTGTATTTTCTAGAGCTGCTACTCTAATGCAGAGGGACATCTACGCATTCCGGGCACTTCAATTAATTTTGCAATTGCAATGTTTGATCATGCCGAGTTATTCCTAGTGCATAAATAATTGTGCTATAAAGCCATTAACGATGTTATTCACGGTACATAAGGTTGCTACGACGGGTTAACAAACGTCTTTGTTGGCTTCACCTGTAGTTGCCACGATATGTTGTGTGGAAACCTTATTGAAATTTGGGGGGTCAATGCCGGATTACTTCGGGCTCTGAGGAGGAATTTGTTTCCGTTGACGTATCTGTTATGACAGCCATCCAGCCACTTTCTCCCGGCGTCAATTATCCTAGGGGGCGCCTTGGCGCACCAAAGCTCAAACCGCTAATGTTTATTTTCGAAATATTGCAGTTATCATACGTTTCTGTCCGAACCATCAATCATATCACGGTATATTTCCCATTGTGCCCATTTGCACAAACATAACATTCTCTATTCGTTTACTTTATATCCAAATGTGTTACGAAAATGCCTAAACAACTAGCATAATGGTTTGCCAACCCGTTAATGCAACTATGGGGATAAAAAAACCCTCTGAAGAGTGAATGATTGATCCGGTACTTAGCATAGTTAGAAATTTAGCGAACACGATACATTCCCCATATCCTCGCTACGCCGGTGCCTCTGATGGGCCCATCTCATTGTATTTCCATAGTGTGCTTGGTATTGCCATATTAATCAAGTGACATTTACCCGTCGATGCATTGTCAGATAACTCTAAGCGATATTCTTATGAGACCATGATGTGTTTTTTTGGGTATTGAGCATACCAAGCTCAACAAGAGACGCAGTGTTGCGCTAAGAGCCGGAGGCTTTGTAAAATGTTTACTGCGCAAGGCACGGGCTATATGATAAATGGTAATATGTGCGATGAGACTCTTGACATTGTAGGGGAATGAATATTTCCGAATTATTAACAAAAGCTAACAATATTAATCACCGAATGATGCTGCCTTATATTTGTTGATTTGTGCCTCTCTGGGTACCATTCATTGATTCAAATATGACAATGTATATTTCAGATAGAGTAGGCACTGCACTTCATCCAAGCCTCGCCTTATTGTCAATATCCTACAGGCTTATTAATCGAAATATCCGTCGCAATTGATGAAACTTATTTTTATCGTAATGAAAGCTATATATTGATAGACGGTTGACTAATAGCAAACGTGATCGTGGTGATATGTGTGAAATATGAATTAATAATACAATTATTTGTATGTATGTATGCTTTAAACTTGCTATTACCTATCCTACATTATCGTGTCTTATACAATTGTTATGTTAACTGATGCGAGGCACTTACAATGGATTTTGTTCCCCTATCTTTACTCCGTCGTCTATTTCTGTCTTCACACCTTCGGGTCTATCACATTGATCCCGTCAATACTTGTTTCAACTCTCAGCTCCAGCCTCCTTGAGTCCATACTATTTAGTCAGAACCCGAATATCGTTTACCTCCCGTGCGCTCTATCGCATGACTGTTGTGCCATTATTTGTTGTGCGTTAGAAAGATTATTCAATAGTAACTTAGGGTTGTCTATATGCTGGCAATTTGAATAAAACTCGCATTATCTAGGCACCAACTGAACTGTTGAGACACTTTGTTTCTCTCTATGGTTACAGTGAGAAATTAACTATTTTGTTGCGTCATATACGAATCCACTTGGTGATTCCAGTGTCTGTATAATTCAATGTCTACGAAAGACGCGTTGATTACAATCCCCGTGAACACAATGACCCAGGAGGAACAAGCACAAGTGTCCCATTATCCCCAGTTAATATCTCATTTTTGCTGGCCCTACCTCGATAACTTATAATTGCCATACATAATGTAGCAAACTCAATGCAGTCATTCAGTCCGAAATTAACACATTCCTGATCATTAAGTGGCGATTCATAGCATGCCGTATCTGGTTGCATTTGTGACCAGGCAGCCATACACTAAACAAGACAAACATCACTATTGTTGTTGTCCATGTATAACGTTCTGTACAAAATAAATGGCCAAAATGTATCACAATTCCTACTCCGGTTTACCGCTCGCTACTGCCGTCCATATTTGTCGATCCGGGTTGCATGAGGCAGATGAACCGACCCATATATTCAGCGTGTTCTCAAACACTTGAACGAATATTTGACTATTACTGGCTTTTTCAGAGTAGAAGGTCAGATATATGTGCTGTTTGTACAATATTACCGCTGTGGAAACGTGCAGTTGAGGGTATTTGAGAGTAGGACACACATTCACAAATTGCAATCTTTACACAGCACCGATGTGCATTGTTTACTTGGCATATACGGGTGTTCTATATGATTTCGACCCAGTAGAGAGCAAACAAAGTGCCCTAGAAAGTTCAAAATGGCGGCTTACAATTTAGCAATACACCGATATTGGGCTTAGCAGTAAACTGAACGGTTGCGAATGATGTGGCTTGATTGGATAAATGCAAAAATATATGACTGCCATGAATAATATAAAACGAACACTGACATCCCGGCTAAGCAAAAACCATGAACAATAATAGATTGTGGAGAAGTTGCGTAAGCAATGGATATCACAAGTGTGGCGTACAAGGGCAGATTGGCCGGGTCCGCAACCCACACGTTTTTGTGTAGCGAGCATTTTTGACCTGAATGTTTTGACCAGGCACTGGCAGTGAGAGAAGCTCTCGGATTTAGGTACAAATGTTCGGGAATATTCTTCCAGCTGATATTCCTACCATATTCATAAGAGGTTGCACGGATTCGCCACCAGTCAGAGAGTCTAAGGCAGTGGAGAAAAGGGAGCACCAAAAGGTGAGCTGACATGTTGCAATTTATAAAAAAAATGTATGGTTTACCCAGCTAGATAATGACGCCGCCCCCCACCTCAAACCAACGCAAGCAGTGAAAATAAGTGGTGTATAAATATATATTTAGAAATCCATTCCTTTCGAAAGCATCAGCAGAATTAGTTTAACTAAGCTAATCTTCTAATAAAATAATTCAACATAATATCCAAAATCTTTTAGATGTTTACTTTTTCCATAATTTTGTTCTATAAACAAGGACTTTGTTCTGATTAGCAGGCTGTGGAGACAATGTTGTTTGACTCACCTCTCCAGGAAAAAGAAAATTTCCTTGAAACACAAAAAAAATTGGGTGAGCTGTACATTTGTTGTGACGTAGCGTTTTCGTTAGGCAAATTTTCGCATAATTTTTTCACCATGGAGTGCTTCTGTATTCATTCATTCATCCTATTTACCATGAATTGACTATAATACACGTTGATACAACAAGAATTAAGGTAATGGCAAAGCGTTGCTAGGTGATTTACGTCACAGAAAACCGTCCGGGTCCGGAAATCATTGAAATTTAGAGTGTTAGTGATAAATGTCAGTAATTGGCACAAGCCAGTGATGCATGGTGCCATGCTGGATAAGCTGACGGTTGTTTGTGCATATAGGCAGATAGGCGTAATTGTTAATTATTAGTTGGGTGGTACTGGAATAATTGATGGCAATTTTTGCGATCAATATACCGTACATTAATGGTTAAAGTTAAATCTGGAACGGTCTCATACGTCAGAATATTATCGTGCTTAAATTCTTAGAACATAGTCAGTATAATAGGCTTAGAAATTATTGTTGACGCAAGCCATGTTGGTTACATAGGAAATACTTCAAACGACAGGCTGCTACATCAGTCTGTCTTTTGCAGTTTCACACATCCAGCAGATCAGCAAGTTGTCAGAGTCGATTTACCACACAACAAGATTCGAATCCTTCTTATGTTGCAATCTTTACACAGCACCGATGTGCATTGTTTACTTGGCATATACGGGTGCTCTATATGATTTCGACCCAGTAGAGAGCAAACAAAGTGCCCTAGAAAGTTCAAAATGGCGGCTTACAATTTAGCAATACACCGATATTGGGCTTAGCAGTAAACTGAACGGTTGCGAATGATGTGGCTTGATTGGATAAATGCAAAAATATATGACTGCCATGAATAATATAAAACGAACACTGACATCCCGGCTAAGCGAAAACCATGAACAATAATAGATTGTGGAGAAGTTGCGTAAGCAATGGATATCACAAGTGTGGCGTACAAGGGCAGATTGGCCGGGTCCGCAACCCACACGTTTTTGTGTAGCGAGCATTTTTGACCTGAATGTTTTGACCAGGCACTGGCAGTGAGAGAAGCTCTCGGATTTAGGTACAAATGTTCCGGGAATATTCTTCCAGCTGATATTCCTACCATATTCATAAGAGGTTGCACGGATTCGCCACCAGTCAGAGAGTCTAAGGCAGTGGAGAAAAGGGAGCACCAAAAGGTGAGCTGACATGTTGCAATTTATAAAAAAATGTATGGTTTACCCAGCTAGATAATGACGCCGCCCCCACCTCAAACCAACGCAAGCAGTGAAAATAAGTGGTGTATAAATATATATTTAGAAATCCATTCCTTTCGAAAGCATCAGCAGAATTAGTTTAACTAAGCTAATCTTCTAATAAAATAATTCAACATAATATCCAAAATCTTTTAGATGTTTACTTTTTCCATAATTTTGTTCTATAAACAAGGACTTTGTTCTGATTATCAGGCTGTGGAGACATTGTTGTTTGACTCACCTCTCCAGGAAAAAGAAAATTTCCTTGAAACACAAAAAAAATTGGGTGAGCTGTACATTTGTTGTGACGTAGCGTTTTCGTTAGGCAAATTTTCGCATAATTTTTTCACCATGGAGTGCTTCTGTATTCATTCATTCATCCTATTTACCATGAATTGACTATAATACACGTTGATACAACAAGAATTAAGGTAATGGCAAAGCGTTGCTAGGTGATTTACGTCACAGAAAACCGTCCGGGTCATTGAAATTTAAGCATTGTTAGAGAGTGATAAATGTCAGTAATTGGCACAAGCCAGTGATGCATGGTGCCATGCTGGATAAGCTGACGGTTGTTTGTGCATATAGGCAGATAGGCGTAATTGTTAATTATTAGTTGGGTGGTACTGGAATAATTGATGGCAATTTTTGCGATCAATATACCGTACATTAATGGTTAAAGTTAAATCTGGAACGGTCTCATACGTCAGAATATTATCGTGCTTAAATTCTTAGAACATAGTCAGTATAATAGGCTTAGAAATTATTGTTGACGCAAGCCATGTTGGTTACATAGGAAATACTTCAAACGACAGGCTGCTACATCAGTCTGTCTTTTGCAGTTTCACACATCCAGCAGATCAGCAAGTTGTCAGAGTCGATTTACCACACAACAAGATTCGAATCCTTCTTATGTTGCAATCTTTACACAGCACCGATGTGCATTGTTTACTTGGCATATACGGGTGCTCTATATGATTTCGACCCAGTAGAGAGCAAACAAAGTGCCCTAGAAAGTTCAAAATGGCGGCTTACAATTTAGCAATACACCGATATTGGGCTTAGCAGTAAACTGAACGGTTGCGAATGATGTGGCTTGATTGGATAAATGCAAAAATATATGACTGCCATGAATAATATAAAACGAACACTGACATCCCGGCTAAGCGAAAACCATGAACAATAATAGATTGTGGAGAAGTTGCGTAAGCAATGGATATCACAAGTGTGGCGTACAAGGGCAGATTGGCCGGGTCCGCAACCCACACGTTTTTGTGTAGCGAGCATTTTTGACCTGAATGTTTTGACCAGGCACTGGCAGTGAGAGAAGCTCTCGGATTTAGGTACAAATGTTCCGGGAATATTCTTCCAGCTGATATTCCTACCATATTCATAAGAGGTTGCACGGATTCGCCACCAGTCAGAGAGTCTAAGGCAGTGGAGAAAAGGGAGCACCAAAAGGTGAGCTGACATGTTGCAATTTATAAAAAAATGTATGGTTTACCCAGCTAGATAATGACGCCGCCCCCACCTCAAACCAACGCAAGCAGTGAAAATAAGTGGTGTATAAATATATATTTAGAAATCCATTCCTTTCGAAAGCATCAGCAGAATTAGTTTAACTAAGCTAATCTTCTAATAAAATAATTCAACATAATATCCAAAATCTTTTAGATGTTTACTTTTTCCATAATTTTGTTCTATAAACAAGGACTTTGTTCTGATTATCAGGCTGTGGAGACATTGTTGTTTGACTCACCTCTCCAGGAAAAAGAAAATTTCCTTGAAACACAAAAAAAATTGGGTGAGCTGTACATTTGTTGTGACGTAGCGTTTTCGTTAGGCAAATTTTCGCATAATTTTTTCACCATGGAGTGCTTCTGTATTCATTCATTCATCCTATTTACCATGAATTGACTATAATACACGTTGATACAACAAGAATTAAGGTAATGGCAAAGCGTTGCTAGGTGATTTACGTCACAGAAAACCGTCCGGGTCATTGAAATTTAAGCATTGTTAGAGAGTGATAAATGTCAGTAATTGGCACAAGCCAGTGATGCATGGTGCCATGCTGGATAAGCTGACGGTTGTTTGTGCATATAGGCAGATAGGCGTAATTGTTAATTATTAGTTGGGTGGTACTGGAATAATTGATGGCAATTTTTGCGATCAATATACCGTACATTAATGGTTAAAGTTAAATCTGGAACGGTCTCATACGTCAGATATTATCGTGCTTAAATTCTTAGAACATAGTCAGTATAATAGGCTTAGAAATTATTGTTGACGCAAGCCATGTTGGTTACATAGGAAATACTTCAAACGACAGGCTGCTACATCAGTCTGTCTTTTGCAGTTTCACACATCCAGCAGATCAGCAAGTTGTCAGAGTCGATTTACCACACAACAAGATTCGAATCCTTCTTATGTTGCAATCTTTACACAGCACCGATGTGCATTGTTTACTTGGCATATACGGGTGCTCTATATGATTTCGACCCCCAGTAGAGAGCAAACAAAGTGCCCTAGAAAGTTCAAAATGGCGGCTTACAATTTAGCAATACACCGATATTGGGCTTAGCAGTAAACTGAACGGTTGCGAATGATGTGGCTTGATTGGATAAATGCAAAAATATATGACTGCCATGAATAATATAAAACGAACACTGACATCCCGGCTAAGCGAAAACCATGAACAATAATAGATTGTGGAGAAGTTGCGTAAGCAATGGATATCACAAGTGTGGCGTACAAGGGCAGATTGGCCGGGTCCGCAACCCACACGTTTTTGTGTAGCGAGCATTTTTGACCTGAATGTTTTGACCAGGCACTGGCAGTGAGAGAAGCTCTCGGATTTAGGTACAAATGTTCCGGGAATATTCTTCCAGCTGATATTCCTACCATATTCATAAGAGGTTGCACGGATTCGCCACCAGTCAGAGAGTCTAAGGCAGTGGAGAAAAGGGAGCACCAAAAGGTGAGCTGACATGTTGCAATTTTATAAAAAAATGTATGGTTTACCCAGCTAGATAATGACGCCGCCCCCACCTCAAACCAACGCAAGCAGTGAAAATAAGTGGTGTATATAAATATATATTTAGAAATCCATTCCTTTCGAAAGCATCAGCAGAATTAGTTTAACTAAGCTAATCTTCTAATAAAATAATTCAACATAATATCCAAAATCTTTTAGATGTTTACTTTTTCCATAATTTTGTTCTATAAACAAGGACTTTGTTCTGATTATCAGGCTGTGGAGACATTGTTGTTTGACTCACCTCTCCAGGAAAAAGAAAATTTCCTTGAAACACAAAAAAAATTGGGTGAGCTGTACATTTGTTGTGACGTAGCGTTTTCGTTAGGCAAATTTTCGCATAATTTTTTCACCATGGAGTGCTTCTGTATTCATTCATTCATCCTATTTACCATGAATTGACTATAATACACGTTGATACAACAAGAATTAAGGTAATGGCAAAGCGTTGCTAGGTGATTTACGTCACAGAAAACCGTCCGGGTCATTGAAATTTAAGCATTGTTAGAGAGTGATAAATGTCAGTAATTGGCACAAGCCAGTGATGCATGGTGCCATGCTGGATAAGCTGACGGTTGTTTGTGCATATAGGCAGATAGGCGTAATTGTTAATTATTAGTTGGGTGGTACTGGAATAATTGATGGCAATTTTTGCGATCAATATACCGTACATTAATGGTTAAAGTTAAATCTGGAACGGTCTCATACGTCAGAATATTATCGTGCTTAAATTCTTAGAACATAGTCAGTATAATAGGCTTAGAAATTATTGTTGACGCAAGCCATGTTGGTTACATAGGAAATACTTCAAACGACAGGCTGCTACATCAGTCTGTCTTTTGCAGTTTCACACATCCAGCAGATCAGCAAGTTGTCAGAGTCGATTTACCACACAACAAGATTCGAATCCTTCTTATGTTGCAATCTTTACACAGCACCGATGTGCATTGTTTACTTGGCATATACGGGTGCTCTATATGATTTCGACCCAGTAGAGAGCAAACAAAGTGCCCTAGAAAGTTCAAAATGGCGGCTTACAATTTAGCAATACACCGATATTGGGCTTAGCAGTAAACTGAACGGTTGCGAATGATGTGGCTTGATTGGATAAATGCAAAAATATATGACTGCCATGAATAATATAAAACGAACACTGACATCCCGGCTAAGCGAAAACCATGAACAATAATAGATTGTGGAGAAGTTGCGTAAGCAATGGATATCACAAGTGTGGCGTACAAGGGCAGATTGGCCGGGTCCGCAACCCACACGTTTTTGTGTAGCGAGCATTTTTGACCTGAATGTTTTGACCAGGCACTGGCAGTGAGAGAAGCTCTCGGATTTAGGTACAAATGTTCCGGGAATATTCTTCCAGCTGATATTCCTACCATATTCATAAGAGGTTGCACGGATTCGCCACCAGTCAGAGAGTCTAAGGCAGTGGAGAAAAGGGAGCACCAAAAGGTGAGCTGACATGTTGCAATTTATAAAAAAATGTATGGTTTACCCAGCTAGATAATGACGCCGCCCCCACCTCAAACCAACGCAAGCAGTGAAAATAAGTGGTGTATAAATATATATTTAGAAATCCATTCCTTTCGAAAGCATCAGCAGAATTAGTTTAACTAAGCTAATCTTCTAATAAAATAATTCAACATAATATCCAAAATCTTTTAGATGTTTACTTTTTCCATAATTTTGTTCTATAAACAAGGACTTTGTTCTGATTAGCAGGCTGTGGAGACAATGTTGTTTGACTCACCTCTCCAGGAAAAAGAAAATTTCCTTGAAACACAAAAAAAATTGGGTGAGCTGTACATTTGTTGTGACGTAGCGTTTTCGTTAGGCAAATTTTCGCATAATTTTTTCACCATGGAGTGCTTCTGTATTCATTCATTCATCCTATTTACCATGAATTGACTATAATACACGTTGATACAACAAGAATTAAGGTAATGGCAAAGCGTTGCTGCTAGGTGATTTACGTCACAGAAAACCGTCCGGGTCATTGAAATTTAAGCATTGTTAGAGAGTGATAAATGTCAGTAATTGGCACAAGCCAGTGATGCATGGTGCCATGCTGGATAAGCTGACGGTTGTTTGTGCATATAGGCAGATAGGCGTAATTGTTAATTATTAGTTGGGTGGTACTGGAATAATTGATGGCAATTTTTGCGATCAATATACCGTACATTAATGGTTAAAGTTAAATCTGGAACGGTCTCATACGTCAGAATATTATCGTGCTTAAATTCTTAGAACATAGTCAGTATAATAGGCTTAGAAATTATTGTTGACGCAAGCCATGTTGGTTACATAGGAAATACTTCAAACGACAGGCTGCTACATCAGTCTGTCTTTTGCAGTTTCACACATCCAGCAGATCAGCAAGTTGTCAGAGTCGATTTACCACACAACAAGATTCGAATCCTTCTTATGTTGCAATCTTTACACAGCACCGATGTGCATTGTTTACTTGGCATATACGGGTGCTCTATATGATTTCGACCCAGTAGAGAGCAAACAAAGTGCCCTAGAAAGTTCAAAATGGCGGCTTACAATTTAGCAATACACCGATATTGGGCTTAGCAGTAAACTGAACGGTTGCGAATGATGTGGCTTGATTGGATAAATGCAAAAATATATGACTGCCATGAATAATATAAAACGAACACTGACATCCCGGCTAAGCGAAAACCATGAACAATAATAGATTGTGGAGAAGTTGCGTAAGCAATGGATATCACAAGTGTGGCGTACAAGGGCAGATTGGCCGGGTCCGCAACCCACACGTTTTTGTGTAGCGAGCATTTTTGACCTGAATGTTTTGACCAGGCACTGGCAGTGAGAGAAGCTCTCGGATTTAGGTACAAATGTTCCGGGAATATTCTTCCAGCTGATATTCCTACCATATTCATAAGAGGTTGCACGGATTCGCCACCAGTCAGAGAGTCTAAGGCAGTGGAGAAAAGGGAGCACCAAAAGGTGAGCTGACATGTTGCAATTTATAAAAAAATGTATGGTTTACCCAGCTAGATAATGACGCCGCCCCCACCTCAAACCAACGCAAGCAGTGAAAATAAGTGGTGTATGAATATATATTTAGAAATCCATTCCTTTCGAAAGCATCAGCAGAATTAGTTTAACTAAGCTAATCTTCTAATAAAATAATTCAACATAATATCCAAAATCTTTTAGATGTTTACTTTTTCCATAATTTTGTTCTATAAACAAGGACTTTGTTCTGATTATCAGGCTGTGGAGACATTGTTGTTTGACTCACCTCTCCAGGAAAAAGAAAATTTCCTTGAAACACAAAAAAAATTGGGTGAGCTGTACATTTGTTGTGACGTAGCGTTTTCGTTAGGCAAATTTTCGCATAATTTTTTCACCATGGAGTGCTTCTGTATTCATTCATTCATCCTATTTACCATGAATTGACTATAATACACGTTGATACAACAAGAATTAAGGTAATGGCAAAGCGTTGCTAGGTGATTTACGTCACAGAAAACCGTCCGGGTCATTGAAATTTAAGCATTGTTAGAGAGTGATAAATGTCAGTAATTGGCACAAGCCAGTGATGCATGGTGCCATGCTGGATAAGCTGACGGTTGTTTGTGCATATAGGCAGATAGGCGTAATTGTTAATTATTAGTTGGGTGGTACTGGAATAATTGATGGCAATTTTTGCGATCAATATACCGTACATTAATGGTTAAAGTTAAATCTGGAACGGTCTCATACGTCAGAATATTATCGTGCTTAAATTCTTAGAACATAGTCAGTATAATAGGCTTAGAAATTATTGTTGACGCAAGCCATGTTGGTTACATAGGAAATACTTCAAACGACAGGCTGCTACATCAGTCTGTCTTTTGCAGTTTCACACATCCAGCAGATCAGCAAGTTGTCAGAGTCGATTTACCACACAACAAGATTCGAATCCTTCTTATGTTGCAATCTTTACACAGCACCCGATGTGCATTGTTTACTTGGCATATACGGGTGCTCTATATGATTTCGACCCAGTAGAGAGCAAACAAAGTGCCTAGAAAGTTCAAAATGGCGGCTTACAATTTAGCAATACACCGATATTGGGCTTAGCAGTAAACTGAACGGTTGCGAATGATGTGGCTTGATTGGATAAATGCAAAAATATATGACTGCCATGAATAATATAAAACGAACACTGACATCCCGGCTAAGCGAAAACCATGAACAATAATAGATTGTGGAGAAGTTGCGTAAGCAATGATATCACAAGTGTGGCGTACAAGGGCAGATTGGCCGGGTCCGCAACCCACACGTTTTTGTGTAGCGAGCATTTTTGACCTGAATGTTTTGACCAGGCACTGGCAGTGAGAGAAGCTCTCGGATTTAGGTACAAATGTTCCGGGAATATTCTTCCAGCTGATATTCCTACCATATTCATAAGAGGTTGCACGGATTCGCCACCAGTCAGAGAGTCTAAGGCAGTGGAGAAAAGGGAGCACCAAAAGGTGAGCTGACATGTTGCAATTTATAAAAAAATGTATGGTTTACCCAGCTAGATAATGCCGCCCCCACCTCCGCCCCCCCACCTCAAACCAACGCAAGCAGTGAAAATAAGTGGTGTATAAATATATATTTAGAAATCCATTCCTTTCGAAAGCATCAGCAGAATTAGTTTAACTAAGCTAATCTTCTAATAAAATAATTCAACATAATATCCAAAATCTTTTAGATGTTTACTTTTTCCATAATTTTGTTCTATAAACAAGGACTTTGTTCTGATTATCAGGCTGTGGAGACATTGTTGTTTGACTCACCTCTCCAGGAAAAAGAAAATTTCCTTGAAACACAAAAAAAATTGGGTGAGCTGTACATTTGTTGTGACGTAGCGTTTTCGTTAGGCAAATTTTCGCATAATTTTTTCACCATGGAGTGCTTCTGTATTCATTCATTCATTCATCCTATTTACCATGAATTGACTATAATACACGTTGATACAACAAGAATTAAGGTAATGGCAAAGCGTTGCTAGGTGATTTACGTCACAGAAAACCGTCCGGGTCATTGAAATTTAAGCATTGTTAGAGAGTGATAAATGTCAGTAATTGGCACAAGCCAGTGATGCATGGTGCCATGCTGGATAAGCTGACGGTTGTTTGTGCATATAGGCAGATAGGCGTAATTGTTAATTATTAGTTGGGTGGTACTGGAATAATTGATGGCAATTTTTGCGATCAATATACCGTACATTAATGGTTAAAGTTAAATCTGGAACGGTCTCATACGTCAGAATATTATCGTGCTTAAATTCTTAGAACATAGTCAGTATAATAGGCTTAGAAATTATTGTTGACGCAAGCCATGTTGGTTACATAGGAAATACTTCAAACGACAGGCTGCTACATCAGTCTGTCTTTTGCAGTTTCACACATCCAGCAGATCAGCAAGTTGTCAGAGTCGATTTACCACACAACAAGATTCGAATCCTTCTTATGTTGCAATCTTTACACAGCACCGATGTGCATTGTTTACTTGGCATATACGGGTGCTCTATATGATTTCGACCCAGTAGAGAGCAAACAAAGTGCCCTAGAAAGTTCAAAATGGCGGCTTACAATTTAGCAATACACCGATATTGGGCTTAGCAGTAAAACTGAACGGTTGCGAATGATGTGGCTTGATTGGATAAATGCAAAAATATATGACTGCCATGAATAATATAAAACGAACACTGACATCCCGGCTAAGCGAAAACCATGAACAATAATAGATTGTGGAGAAGTTGCGTAAGCAATGGATATCACAAGTGTGGCGTACAAGGGCAGATTGGCCGGGTCCGCAACCCACACGTTTTTTTGTGTAGCGAGCATTTTTGACCTGAATGTTTTGACCAGGCACTGGCAGTGAGAGAAGCTCTCGGATTTAGGTACAAATGTTCCGGGAATATTCTTCCAGCTGATATTCCTACCATATTCATAAGAGGTTGCACGGATTCGCCACCAGTCAGAGAGTCTAAGGCAGTGGAGAAAAGGGAGCACCAAAAGGTGAGCTGACATGTTGCAATTTATAAAAAAATGTATGGTTTACCCAGCTAGATAATGACGCCGCCCCCACCTCAAACCAACGCAAGCAGTGAAAATAAGTGGTGTATAAATATATATTTAGAAATCCATTCCTTTCGAAAGCATCAGCAGAATTAGTTTAACTAAGCTAATCTTCTAATAAAATAATTCAACATAATATCCAAAATCTTTTAGATGTTTACTTTTTCCATAATTTTGTTCTATAAACAAGGACTTTGTTCTGATTATCAGGCTGTGGAGACATTGTTGTTTGACTCACCTCTCCAGGAAAAAGAAAATTTCCTTGAAACACAAAAAAAATCTTACAGTTAAATTGCTCTTTATGTCCTTAGATACGAGGTGTGCCATGGAATTGGAAAAAATTATCACCAACAAGAGATTGTGCAAGGACATCAAGAGACTATCAAGCAATGCCCAGACCTCCTACATAGAGGCTTTCCACAACCTTCTGAACCAGTTCGCTTTAAAAACCTATGTTTTCAGCTACCCTGGTCTTCTTTAATAGTAAATCTTTAAACTATCCCAGTCTGCTTAGCAGTTAGATTTTTTCCCTTCATTCAAATGTAAGATTGTTTTTTTAGTTCTATGGGACAAGTTTTACCTGAGAGTGGATCCATAAACAAAAACAAAGTGGACTAAACCAGCTGTTTGATTTCATGAAGTATCTTTCCTCACTTCATTCATTCTAGTCTTGGATGAAGTTAATTTATTGCTGTATCCAACTTATCACAAAACATCCGATGAATCAAACATGAAAACCACAAACTTATCCTATTTCAATCTGATAGAAAGGTTCATAAATGATTTTAGATCTATCATTGCAACTATGTATTTCAATGAAAATGCTGGACGACAACAAAGAATAACAGCCCAGGGTGAGGACTTGTACAGCCTCCACTACCCCAAACACAAGGGAGGAGGTCATCCAGTGAGGAAAGTGCTGAATGATCCAACTTATTGTAGGGATTGTTTCTCTGTGGAAATTATAATCTGTACTCTCAAATGAACAACTAACACATATATATATAAATACAGGCTATGTAGAAGATCTTTTGGCAACGACAGTCAGCATATGCAAGGCCAGTGATATAAATGATGAGGAGATGGAATCACTGGAGATCCCATCCAATCTGAACTCCACCTTCGAGATCCCAGAAAAGCACCAAGCAGTCAATCAGTTCCGCTCACGCTTCTCTGAGTGCTAGTTTCATCTGAATATCCCACATAATTGTTTGTCTCCTCTGGAAGTGTGTTTCGGATAATTGATGTCACACAGGATAGTATAGGGATACCAGGGGCGTAGCTGGGCCTCTTACGAAGTATAGGCCCACTTGGTATGGGGTTTTTTTTAAACTATAGATCCAATATGGTGCGATTCATTTTTGGAAACGATGTGTAGGCCCTGGCCTACCGTGCCTATTGGAGCTACGCCGATGGATACGATTGTTCTTTCCAAGATAATGGTAGCACCATCGGATGTGTTATAATACTGTTTTAGTTAAGAGTACCCTCTCCCTCACACATTAATTATAGAGTACCCCCTCCCTCCCATCTTGATTATCAGCGCGGTACGACACGCCAATACCAAGGGAAATCGTACTCCCGAAGGGCTATATAACCAACCCTCGCATATGAATACGGAGAGATCACCTAGTCAGAGAAACGATTCGGAACGCGAGATTCCAGGGAGCTTCATTGTTGAAATCTAAATAAACAAAATAAGCAACTCTACTCCAGGACTCGCGTTGATTTCCTCTGATTAGTCCCCACTCCATCAACTACAGGCAGTGAGTAACAGTACTATAACGAAGAGCGTGCATAAGCAAGAAAAGCCAATGTTAAACTAGCTTAACAGATGAACTGCCTATAACCAGCTTCCAGCTGTAACACACAACCATACACAAACCCTTAAACATCTTTACAGTGCTGAATAAATATCATATTTTAACCCAAACATAGATTTGATGATTGAGTCACAAAAATAATGTTTTCCTGATATAAACTGTATTGATAATTCAGTCTGAATTGAAAACGTCATTCATTTGAGCAAAAATTTCCCAGCAGTTTGGGGAAGTTTTTTTTACATAAATTTATAATTTGGTGTTTGTTGTCTGTCAATACTTGTATAGACCATGATGCTGCTTGCAGGCGTAGTATGCTGTCTCCAACACATCATCATTGAGACATACAGCATTAAAATTTGGATGCTGGGTCACACATTTAATTTCTGGTCAATTTTCTATTTCAACCGTCACTTAATCCCGCTCCACACAGCAGATAATTTCCCTGACAGGTGGCATGGTTGAGTAGCCTCCACAGTGGAACCTAAAACCAGGGTTTAAAAAAAAAAATACATGCCAGACTCTGTCTAAGACTAAGATTAGGGTGGTCAATGAAAAGGGTTGTATTACATGCGTAAATGTTCCACCAAGCAGGTTTGATAGTTTTATCGGGATGACATAAATTTAAAAAAAAAGTATTTTATGCATGACAACAGAAAAAATATTTTTCGCCATGTTCGTTGGCGAATAAAACCACAATGAATACCACCAAGAAAAACGAAAACGGTATCAAACGAAAAAGGTATTCTTCATTTATGATATAAAATCAAAGGAAAAGATAGTTTCGTGCAGTGATTACAATTCCAATGGGACTCACCAGTCAATGTTTTGAAGACGGTTGATGTCCGGATTATCGCTCCTCGGAACACGAGAATCGGTCCAGTCACTGTCAGATTCGCTGGCGCTGTTTTCGGACAGATATGGTTCGAATCTGCACGGCACAATACCAGCTACATCCTCTGGATTTGAATTCTCAAACATTTGAGGGGAAAAGGTTGCTTGAAGAGCTTATTGATATTTTCTGACGTTGCTTATAGTAAAGAGGGCATAATCTAGCGATAAGTGAAATATTTCGCGTTCATCCGCTCGGATTCATTCCCACCACCATTGAGGAAGTCAGAGACTGTTTTATGCACATTGATTCCAGCCGACTCGGGACAAACATGTTCTATTAAGTTGTATCATTTAAACCTATGTTTAAATTTGAACATCGTATTATTACATTCTACAGATAAACGTTTGCAGAGTGAGGATACAACCTGTCATGCATGCACCTAATACCAACAGATGACCGGTTCTGACGAGGCGCATATTAACAACATTAAGTTATAGCGCACTGGGAAACACATTTTAACGCTTACACGAAGTTCTTACCTGTTACAGAAGCTGTGAATGCCTGCTCCGAAGCTGCATACCCAATGTAATTGTGAACAATGCAGCAACTTGAACGCTGTTTAAGCCTAAGTCACACATTCAGGATTTTTACTGTCGTTCTTGATAGGACCATTCCCGATTAAAATGTGTCAAAAGTCTGATAAAGATCCTGTGATTCGTGGCTGGAAATTCAAACTTTTATTAAAATTTGTAAAAACATTTATTTAATCACGACAACAATCAGATATTGTTCAGGAGGCGTCCCGATCCAGCCGTTTCCAGCCGAATTCGTCCCGATTATCCCGTTCTCAATCCGATTCTGATCCGATTTGTATCTTTGTCATGGTAAAAAACGACCGAATCTGTCCCGACAGCGTCCCGATTCTCCCGAATGCGATCCGACAGAGATCAGACAGTGACCAGACAATGAACCGACGCTGACGGAAGACATCCGTTAGAAAACCGTTTCACGTGATAGTCCCGTGACATGGTCCCGTCCTATAAGAATCGTGCGACGGCGGATTCTCATTCTAGCCTCAGCAGTTCTACAAGGAGCATCGCCGTCAGTTATTGGCAGATTGTCTCCATTTAAATTATAAATATTAAACCTAATTATCATAAGGTTTAAGTTACTTCACTATGCCAGCTAAGAAGAAACCTGTGCCTGCCATGAAGAAAACTGCAAGACAACCAAGGAAAAGGGAGCCTATTTCTATTTCTCCTATGCATTCACCTGCTGAAGAGTCTGGTGGTGATGGTGAGCCAGTTGAAGAACTCCAGCAAGTCCACAGTGGTGAGACTGAGCCCATTACCATTCCTGCAGTGGTCACCACAGTTGGGACTACTGCACCTACTTCTACAGTCACGACTACTACACCTACTGCTTCTACCTTAATAGCTACTTCTGCTTCTCTGCCCAAGAAACCTCGGGGCAGTGGTTTCCTTTCTGAAGAGGATGAGGACAAGATGATAGAATGGCTCCAGGAGAACAGATTTATCTACGACATGAAATCAAAGCAGTATAAGGATAAATCAGGAAAAACTACAGCTTGGCAGGCACAGGCCGACAATTTAGGATATGAAGGTAAGCTGAAATTCATTTTAAATTGCTTGCTTTTTGTGTTCATTCCATTTCAGAGATTATGTAATTATGAGATTTAGTTTTGATATTTTGTTTCATGTTAAATGTTTAGATAGATGTAAAATGTGCAGATATTTATGAGATTTTATGCATTTAAAATATGTAGATAGTTACGAGATTTACTTATGAGATTTAGTTATGAGATTTATGAGCATTTATATATTTCTTATAATGACATCGGTTTTCTTTTCTGTATTTTCAGTTAGATGCTTGTTGACCTGGTACGACAGTGTACGTACAAGGTATGGTAAACTGGTTGCCCGACCCTCTGGATCAGGAGCTGAACTGACTGACCGTGAGAAGTGGATATTGGATAACCTTAAATTTCTCAAGCCATACATCCACCGTGTAAATAAGAAGACGCCTGTTAGTGTAAGTATTATGCAAATAAATGAATGTATTTATTCAATGTTTATCCAAGCTGAGAATGTAAAAATATTTTAAGTTTGGATAAATTTTCATCTTGGATAAATTTTAAATACTATTTGACATTTAGTAAAATAGAAAATTTTACTTATACACATGTATGTGTAATTAAATTTCATTATTTTCAAATTTATTGTGTTCAATAATTCAATTATTTGTTATGTTTGTTTCTGTATTTTCAGCTTAAGGGAAAAATTACTGCTGCTGCTGAGACTGTAGACGACGCTGCGTCCTCCATTGCATATGAGGAATCAACGCAGGACATGCAGCAGCAGAGGCATGACGAGGACATTGCCGACATCAATATGGTACTTGATGGACGTGAAGATCCTGTAGCACCTGTAGCAACTCCCACGACTACTTCCCCAGAGCAGGCGCCTCCTTCCTCCACAGGCGGCAAGAAGAAGACACATGCGCAGAAAATGAAGGAGCATGATGCTGCCTTCTTCAGCCACATGAAGGAGAGGGCCGACGCAACAGCCCAGTTCCGAGCTGAGATCATGGCTGCTGCTGTCACCCCTATTATATCATCCCCCAAGAAGTTAGACTCGGCTAGATCTGGCTTTTGCAATTGGTTCGAGTCTGTGGCCGAGAGTCTGCACCCATCCCTGTGGCCTAGGTAAATATAATATTCCAAATATTTGCTATAAATTTATCAATTAAATTTATTGCACAAATAATTGACCAAATAACCATTTTATTTATGTTGTTTATTATGTATTGCATTAAAACGTATATTGTTTAACGTTTCTGTCTTTTCAGTTTTAAAAAGAAGATTGTCCCGATTCTTGTGTCGTTTGACGAACTAAACGACAAATTGCAGATGTCCTCCACATTGTCAACACCAACTACCCACCCGCAGACTCAGCAACAGACCCAGTCACAGACCTAGTCACAGACCTCCACATCAGCATATAGACAGCAAGCCACATTCCAGGCTGTGTCCAGTGCTCATATGTCCCAGCAAGCCAGCCATGGCAGCATGATGAGTAACAGTGGTGCTGGGGGTTGGGACCCTACACTCAACCATGAAAACCTCTGGCAGTTCCCTCAGCAGTATTCCCAGGAGCAGCGCCCGAGAAGCATGCCAGAAATTAGGTAAATATAGTATCTGTATATGAAAATGTCATTTTCTAAAATGATAAAATGTCATTTTCTAAAATGATAAAATGTCATTTTCTAAAATTATAAAATGTGACATTTATTAAACTTTATTCATATATTTATTGATGTCATTTTTACTTAATGTTTTTTTTTTCTGTCATTTTAGTTGCATGCAGTCGCAGCAGTTTGCTGGTTATGGTGCTGCGTATCACGGAGGCTACTCTGGATCTCACGCTGGATCTCACACTGGCACCTGGGCCACGGAGGGACCAAGTACACCTGCACTTCACGTACACCAGAGTTCCTCATCTGGTCAGAGTCGGCCAAAACCTGTCACGACCTCAACCGTGGTCTCAGGTGAACAGGATGATAGTTTGCTGGATATAACATTGTGCGACCCTGTGAACCTTCCTCCTATCACATCACCTAGTGACTTAGCCTAAATTGGTATCATTGTGAAACCTGTGTCTGGTGATTGACATGATAAGGACAAAACCTCATAAGGAGGTTTTAAATTTCCAAATTGTTTTATGGAAATAGAAAACATTTCTGATTGGTAATTTGTGTCATTATTATTAAAAGTTTGAATTTCAACTTGTCGCATTTTAATTATAAATTTAATTTTTAAACTGCTTGCTGATATGCTGTATTTATATTACAGCAAACTTGTATAATTCAAAAGTAATCTCTATAATCTGTATAATTATTGCAGAACACTTGTAAGATTTGAAATAATCTGTATTAATATTACAGAAAACTTTTAAGGTATAAATATTACAGAAAAAATGTTACCTCTTATTATTGAATGTGATAACATATTGATCAGACATGAACATTGTTCATGATAAAAAATATATTGTGTTTTCAGAAAATTTAATTTGTTTGTTATTGTATGAAATTTTAACTTTTAAACTTTATTAAACCTATTAAATTTTAACTTTTTTGCCAAACAAGTGGCCTTTAATTATAAAGTAGTCCAAACTAGGAGTTCCCAAATAAATTTACCCATTCATAAATAAAATAAATTTCAATAAACATTAAACAATACAAAATAAGTACTGTCACAAGTTAAACTGTTATATTTAAAAGCCAATGATACATACAAGATGTGACACATAATAGCATAGTGTTCTGTCATTTTATTATATGGTCTTCATTCACGGCGAGGGTTGATCATCCTCATCTGCCAAGGTACAGATCCAGCGGTAGAGTTAAGATAATGTTTGAGATATTGTCCAGGACTTCATCGTATAGTTCCATGGGCAGCCTCATGTAGTTGATGAAAGCTTCTGGATCTTCTTCTCTCAGCTCCCTCATCAATGTGTCATACTGGCCGAGCTGCTCCCTTCTGGATATCCAGGGCTTGACCCAGTATCTTCTATTTCTACCGGGTCGCAGTGCCCTTCTGTTCAAATAATAATTGGCAAACAGAAGGTCTTCTTCTTCTTCTTCCATTTCCATGAGAGCAACCTGCTGCAGAAGTCTCAGTCTACGAGCAGCATTCATGGTGGACCGGTCAAAGTACTGTCAATGAATGACACTCACACACACACACACGTTATACTCCATACGTGAGCAGCTCAGCCGTATTAATTACAGAACTGATCGGAACGGATTCGGCAAAGACGGTTCGCATTCGGCAAGATCTGGACGCAATCTGGACTCAATCAGCAGGAAACGGCAATGCAAAATTTCTCCAGATCATGCCCGTTCCACAGGACACTGACCAGACAACACAGGACATTGTTACAATTTTGATCCGATACAGCAGAATCTGTCACGACATAGTCACGATTGTAATCCGACTAGACAAAATCGGCTGAGTTTCCCGAATGTTACGGGACGCACCTAACTGTCGGGAGTGCTTGGACCATTCCCGATCCGTAGGACTCTGTTACGAACATATACGACTGCGTTCAGACAATGATAGGACATTCCAGATCATTGTAGATAGTAATCCGACTTTTTCGCTTTTCGTGTCGTAGCGCTGTCTGATCTCAAACGGGAGCCATAATCGGCACTGTGTGAACGCCGCATTACTCAATTAGTAGATGTAGTGACCAGAAAGTGCCCTTCAGCGTCGCCTTGTGGATATCAATGCATAGTGTACTCAGTACCGATGAGCCTTGCATTATTTCATATCTTTAGCTGCATTGAAAATAATAGCTTGTATTTTAACAAAAACTCAAGTCGTTCTTTGAATTATTTGGTTAAGAATATGTAAGCAAGCTCCATGCAACACAGTTTACATATTAAAATGGTGTAGAAAGCATGGCTTCGTTGATGACTGTCTACTGCAGTCCTTGAAAGTCACTTGTCTGACGCACTGTGCATGCAGATCATTTCCAACGGAGTACCTACTTTTCAATGCCAGACACGCCTGTGGTAAACAAAAGGCTTCACCTGGAAAATAAGATGGGAATTTGGGCACAGTTTCCAAGGTCACTGTATATGCAAATAGCCAGAGTATTTCACTACTATGCATAAAGTGTTTGATGCTGTAAAATAGAGCAATAATTTGTATGTGTTGCGAAATACAATAGACACGTGCGATAATTCATATCAAAACTGCTCTCAGCACAAATGAAATACACATAAGAGCGCGATTGAATGACACTTGTAACACATTTAATTTGGCATTTGCCTACGTTTTATCGATTCGCTACAAATCATATTTCCAATAATGCATTCCGTTCATTGCATTGTCCAACTAATAAAGAACATACAGCGTACAGCGATCCGGGAGAACAACCGACCCAGTCAGAACCCAGTTTTACACACATGATATTAAGAGTTCGTTCACAGAAAGGAAGGTTACTTTACCTGAATGCGTACCATTTACTTAAGGATAAAACAAGACAATACATATCGGATAACCTTTCTATATAATTATTAGTTGTTACTGGGCGAAACAATTCAGCCCCTGAACAAGAATTATGTTGCATGCATGATACTGGATGAAAAGCAGATATCCCCCAAACCAAAATGGGCTATAGTCGTGAACTTGATGCTTGTAGCTGATATCGATCAGTGAATTGATAAGGATCATATATAACTGCCGTATAAGTCCTTGCACCGTGCTACATATCGGATGTATGCTAATCCAACAATGATAATGAATATACTTTTGCAGTTTTCTAAGACTTATCGAAAGCATTTGACTCCATGAATGACAGATTACTTCTGGAAAATATATTGATGGAGGAATTGTTTCAGATTTGATATCAATTCATTGCATAATAGAGAGCAATATGTTACTTTAGGGGGCACATCTCTGATAAAATAGGGATAACGTGTGGCGTTCCATAAGGTTTTGTCATTGGTCCCGTGCTTTTTTTCGATACATGTTAGCGATATGGTTTATCTAAGGCTCACGTCCAAACAAAATTCCTGTTTGCCGATAAAAGAATAATCTTTGTATGTGGAAAAGATAAAAACGTTCTAAGTGGCCGTTTACAAACGGATCATGGTGTGGTTATAATAAACTGTGCATCAATTGGAGAAAAAATAAGGCTATTATGTTTGGAAAAGGTTTTTGTGCTTTGCTAAAGTGTTATTGAAAAAGTACGCAGCTACGAATCCCTTTGCATTTTCATCAATGCGAACATATCTTTAGTTGAGCATATGTTAAAAAATCAAATGTAAATGTGAAACCGTATATCCTTTCACTTTTAAGAAAACAAATTACGAGAAAATGTGCATTAGCTTTTAACAAGACAATTATCTTACCTAGGATTGAGTATTGCAATGCCATGCACTGAGCCTTGATATACTACAATGTTTACATCATCGGGGACTAATAATTGCTTTGAAAAGGAACAGTTATGCATCTATAAATGAACTCCATTCAAGGAAGCTTGTTTACTCAGAGTTTTGTCCATGACAGGTGTAACAGTATTTATTACCGCCGATTATCCTTGACCACGGGGTTGGTTGGCAATCTCTTAATAATTTGGCGATTAGGGCGATTGGCGCACTATTTGCATGGATGAAACGCAAAGGTTAATGCCGGCCGATTTGTGCACTATGAGGTCTCTGACCGAAGTCTCCATGCCAAATTGCTGCTTCATTTCCACCTATATTATTTTACTTATCTATGTATACTAACTATATTTTGAACAATGCCATACTTGTAATACATTTATGTTCCAGCAACAATTTGGATTTGCAAATACGATTTTCAGCGCACGTCATTTTGTCGGTATAGTCGTCGTTTAAACATACACTGTTGTCATCATTGTGCGGATACTCGTTTTATTTTAAACCATTGTGTTTGCTTTTCGGGTCTCTGCATGCCATTAGATCTGGATAAATACAAGGTTATGTCGAAAGAAATAATTCATCTATGTATCTGAATTGCCCATTTTGACGACTCGAGCATGATTAACAACGACAAAACCCGACCATTTGCTGACAAGCGACTCATAATATATCACACGTTTTAAGCCTAAATGGTATACATAAGACAATATTCGTCCATCAATTATTTCTGATAATGGAAAATTAAGTGATCAACCAATCTTTTATTGACCTCACTCAGCCATGACACTTAGAACAACTTAAAGAAATACAGCAGACATAAGAGGTACTTTTGGGTAGACAGATGGTTGGTCTATTATGTATTATTGCTCGACATCTATATTGTATGGGGGAGAGCTTGGTGGTCGCCAACAAACAAATGCATTTCAGAGCAAAAGTTGCGATACAATAAATTGCACCTATTTGCAGCTCCAAGCACCGCATATGTTACAGCATAAATAGCAGTATTAACAACACAACAAACTGCATATAGTAGGTTTTTCTGTAATGCTACGCCAGACAAAGGTTTGTAATGCTAATTGACACTAAATGTAAAGCGATTGCTAAAGGTAGAGTAATCAGTTGACCTCCATTAGGGAGATACCTTGTTTTGTAAGCAGCATAATGGACCAATGTCTCCGGTTTAGGAAGTAAGTGGCTATGTTATGGTATTTGCAATCACTAAATTATCTGTCTATGGCAACGGCTTTAGAATGTTTCCATACCCTCGACGACCCGAAGATGCTATATCAAGATATTATGTCCGGCGCTTATCTGCTGTAAACTTAAGTAAAGCTGTGAGATCATTCCTTATGTTGCAATGAGTCTCGATTTAATTCTAGGGTCAAAAGCTTTCCATTATTTACATCGGTTCACTAACCTAGGAGACTCAAAAACAGCCTATTACTTCTTGTGGTCATGTAACTAATGTGCCGCGATTGTTGAGGAAGAATACTTATCATGCGTCAAACTGAATGTAATGCAATGCCTTGTGGATAAACGTGATATCAACTGCCTACGCACAGCGTACATATACTTAGCCAGACGCACTCCATCAGCTAGCTGGGATTAAATGAACAATGTAGACTAATGGCATGAGATTTCAGTGTCTGCATAGTTGGATAGTTTACATAAAAAGTTAATTGAATTGTTGGCTTTATTGGCAATTAAGTGTCAATGGTTTGATTACAGTGAGTCTTAAATAACAAGTAGATGACATAATACCTATGTAATGGTAACTTACATACCGTTACAGTAAGTGCATCAATATTTATGACAGTGCAGCACAGTATTCATTATAGATCGGCACTTCTACACCTAGTGGGAATACAAACAAATGTTTGTATTTTTACATTCATGATGTACTGTGATTGTCGTTTCATATTCCGCGAAGGTGAATTAACAAACATAGTTCAATGTTACACATATATTATAAAACGCTCTGGACGGACCCGATACAAAAGCATGAGAGACGTTGGTTCTTAGCTTTTTGGTTATCATTTAACTATGACAGCGGCAATTGTAGCAGGTAGTGTTCGCTTGTGGCAAGTATTACGCCTTGTTTGGGGTAGACAAATGTAAGAGTTGACACCCAGGGGACGAGTTGTATGATTAGATAAACGTGAATGTCATATTCCCAGCAATGTTCATAAAACATCTGTTGATGACAAATAAACGGGACCAAATGGGTATAATGCTTAAAACAATGGTCTGTAAGCTATAACGAGCATTTTCAAATTGATTGAGTGTCTATGTGTACACCTTGTCTGTGATTAGTGTAGTTACTAACCAGGCAAAACAAACACAGCAAATAATGTAATCTATTTGCGGTTTTTACTTCTTTATCGCTCTAAAATCATAAACGTTTGTAGCCTGGGTAGGTTATGATGGACCATTTTCACTAGCGCGACAAAAGTGAGCGTATGCATGTTCATTTGTATAAGGTTCTGGAGCATATTTGGGCATGCTTACCTGTGATATAAAGATGCGATTAGTTTCTTGGAAATGTTTCAATTAGTTGTATTCTGTACCCATCGGCCGGCATAACTGGCTGGATTAAACTTCCCATTATTTAGTTAATATATAAGCCACACCACAACAAATTGCTAATGATCCATCTCGGGAATGTGTAATGAATTATGAGTTGATTCTTGGTATTCCTGGAGAAATATCATCATCGAAATTAATCATAAGCTTCATAGTAGCGGCCTCCAAACTCAAACGGTTGCATTATATGACTGATTGTAGTGTGTATCATTTGTTATGCGGCAAGATATGCCGCAATATAATTGGATCATGCAAGCACCCATTATTTTGAAAAGTTATTTGCTTTACACTCATTAAAGGTTTACTATATTCGCAACTGTTTATCCGACGAGTCGGTTGCTCGGGTCAATCACGCACTAAACGACATTCGAGCATCCGATCATCGGCGATTACCACTCTATCAGCTCCAAGCGTTCTCGTATTGGTTTGTGTGTTCGATATGGTCCCTAAACCTCACAAAGGCAATATGGTCTTGTCGCGCTTATTTCTGCACACCTGATAACCAAACCGGCTTACTTAGCGTTTAATGCTTTGAGTGTGGCGATGACGTGGTTGCAATTATATACCTTTGCTTGTTAGGCATAATCACGGCATTCATTCATAATTCAGTCAAATAACATAGCTTAAAGCTTGTGTGATCCCTTTAAACCACCAGATTTAAGTGGTAAACCCAAACAGCTGATATTAATTGTAAACATTAATAAATTGACGAGTAACCAGCGTATCACATTCCCACCCCCTCTCCTCATGTTTACTCAACACACAATCGCCCGAGGGCCTTGGCAACTATCCTTCCCTCACTCAACAGACTGCTCCGAGGTCAGCGCATCTCTCTCCCAACATCGAGCAACACTCCATGAGTAATAAAGTTAACGTTAATTTTAAACCCTACCCCTTCAGTTCGTGGCTTTTGGGTGTACGCAGCATATTTTAAGCTAATTAGTCGCTGCAAATGTAATTACCAGAAATCTAAAAAATCTTAAAAACAACCCATTATAACGGGGTATTGGGAGAGCCAGTCTTTCCAAGTGTCATCCTCAATTAACGCTCTAAAGATTGAACAGAGAATGTTTTGTTGTTGTTGTGAACACCCGTATTTGTTCTACGCTCAAACACTAATCATTATATAGCACCAAGTTATCATACTAAGATTGTGTCTTAGTATGACATTGCAGGGCTCGCGTTGTCAAGCGCCACTGTATTTGTGTATCGTGAAGAGGTTACCCGGGGCCTCTATACCATATACATCTACACCTACTTCCAGTACTGATTCATATCCTGGAGAGGATAAGAATAAGTCATGGGGGTAGGAGCTGGCCAGATAACATACAGCCCAATCTTCGGTGGAGCTGGGGTAGCAGGAGAAATCCCGGGGCCTCTGTGGTCCTGATGAAACTGGAGAGCAGTTGTAATACTAGGAGGCTTTTGCACTTTTTTTCCCCACACATTATGTATTGAGGGCGGGACATTCACAGCCCCACTCTCGTCATCCCTGATTGAAACAGCCTGACGCGGCTTTACAGATCTAGCCTTAATTTCACCCTTCATTTGGCTATATTTTGTGAGCTTAGCTCAAATGAGCTTAAATTCATGATCGGAGATATAACCATCTTCATGTGCCGCCGATACAATGTCGGCAATGGTATTCAATTTGCTCTGCGCTAGAATGCTGATCTGATCATGTTTTTTCACCTTAATGGTCAGCCGCCGACTGATGAATTTTACAGCAATCGCAACTAGCCCACAAGCGGCCCCCGTAGCACCTAGGACTGTAGCAATAGGGGCAGCAACCACCGTAGACACCAGAACCGCACCACTTGCGCCAAGACACATACCCACAGCAACTAAAGCAGTGTCTACAGCGTCCACTGAGTTTACTGCACACCTATATTTTTTATACATAGCACCATATTTTTCAATTTCTTTCTCAAGGCGTTGCTTCTTGAGACTGATCTCATTCAACCGATAGGGGTGGCCTGGATTCTCATCAGGTGGCACAGCTGGTTGTTGTTTCATACTACTGTTATAGGCACATAAGTCTATAAGTCAAGTTCAATTAGGAGAGATACTACAGACCAAGTCGCCCCTCTGTTTTGAGTGGTTGTATAAAAGTTAATACCGTTGCCTTGTTCTAGCTGTAAAGGCTGGTCTAAAGATATTACAACAGCCCGTTGGTCAGTAGGCTTACTTATTCCTACCGCTTGATTCGTTCCATTAATAACAGGAACGACTGTTATAGCAGCAGTATCAGCGCCCACACCAGAAGACAATCCCATACAAATGATCTTACCATTGGATAACATGGTATATCCACAGTTTGTGTCTCGTGATGTCCCCTGGCCCCATGTCCAAACGACCACATGCTTCTGCCAATATAGTAATGAGATGGTTCGTTTGGGAGCTTATGTGTTCTCTCAGATCCCTACGATGCTGTCTGTGTCTTTCATCAACATACTTTTTATTAGCAGCATCTTTGGGCGATATTGGGTCTCCCAACCGAACGGTTTTATTATCTCCCATTTCAAGATCTCCAGTCATAGTACCGCCACTTTTATCCATTTTTTGTGAATCGCCAATAGATACACACGTCTTTGTAGCATATTCCAAGAGGTCGGTGCCCTGAACAGTGCTTGACGGTTTTTGCCTAGGTCCATAAATACTCGTTTTTATTGACATCTTGTAAATTCCAGAACAAGATAACAGGTAAGTCGCGGTTATCTAATAGCCTTCCTTTATTATCACATGACTGAACCTTTAACTCATGCACTGTTCCACTAGTGACACGCTTACATACAGGATTAGCGATGTTCGTGGTTATAATATCACCGAAAGAGCCACCCTCTAAGCCAACAACTTCAACAAGCGTAGTGGGCGCACCATCTAGCATGTTGTGCGTGGTGCTGACTTGATCGAGGTGAACATAAATTGTGTTAAAGATGCTAAAGTTGATGGGCCGATCACCTATGTGAGTACCTGAAGGAATTAATTGTCTACCCTTACCATCATCAAGACCCAACATTTTTAACACACCGTCTAATATGCACGCAGCCCCATTATCGGGAATTGTGAGGGTAATAACCCCATTCACAGCATCAACATTTAAACCAAGACCTATTGACATAATCTGCTTCTGAAGAAGGCTGAAACTCCAGAGACCAGGTTTTAATTGGACAGATCCTCCCTCTTCTGAAGTTCTTGACCGCCATTGAATGGTCTCGTTTGATTCGAGATTGTACCAGCCCACAGTATACGTGATTGACCTTAGGCCAACACGTAGATGACCTGCATTGTTGTCAATAGGAATTTGCAGGGACACAGCATCGCAGCTTTGAACATTAGACAGAGTGTGATACATAGCACTATGAATAAACAAGCCTTTAGTTGTCAATACGAATAAAACGTACAAAACCGGGCTGGTCTACCCACTTGATATTAATCCTGAGAATCTGACACACCTTCTCATCCAGGTTAAGACAGGTAAAATTACAGATGCGTTTGGGGTCGAGTTCTCCAACATGTTTGATAAATACGTGGTGCCAAACATAAGCGACGATAGCCTTGCAGTTGGCTGGAGAACCAACCACATGCAATACTGGCAGAACCAGGTTAACTTTGTTGTATTGTGTGCAACCAGTGGCGGCGGAGTTTCTGCCCTGGACCACCTCAGATCTGACTCCCAAGCACTAAGTAACCTCTACAGGTCTACTACACCATCCAGAGACTTTTAAACGAAATGAGAAAAGCCCTCCCGGATGACGCTATATGGTCGGCTACCAACAATACCTTCGACAAGAGAATCTACCACCGGCTCTGCCACAAGTTTGGGGTTGACGAAAACAGCGACTCGAGGATAAAGGGCAGTAACCAGGGCCTAGGGCGGGTCTACTTCATCGACCCTGAAACACACGAGGTAGGGATCATCACTCATTGCGGAAACACCCACCTGTACGAATCAGTTAGGCAAACCTTTGAGTAATCAACCAATGGGTTTGTTTTCCAGGGCGGCAAGTTGCACATTGATTTTATAAAGCAAGACCAGGATTGAGCAAACACCGCCTGGAGTACTTACATCCTGGATAAATCAGCGGGGTTCACCGCTCCAGGTATCGCACGGATAAATGACAGCATTAGGATCTATATCTGGGCCATTCTTGGCGCTCAGACGCAGACCTCAGAGATACTAGGCGTTGGCACCTCCTTCAATGCTCAAAAGCAATTTCAGGCTAACGTTGAGGATGCCATCAACTCTCCAGTGGACATTCCGTCATCCATCTGCAGGTATCGGAACGTCCTCCAGAATGCTTCCTCAAAGGTTGATTATGTGTTTGGAACAGGCCTTTACATGGCTCCGTCTGATATGAGCCTCGCCATTGGAAACGTTGCTGGGTACAACAATCTGATTATCATTGCAACTGAGGAACAGCAAATCGGCAGCAATACTGATGTCAACGCGGTTGCTGTACCTCCAGAGAGATGAAGCTTTGACCCCCCGCCCGCCGCGCCATCATGGGACCCTCCACCCGCCGCCAAAGACCCTCCACCTACTGCTCCACCATCTGTGCACGAGGATGAGAAAACTGCTCTTATTGTATGCGGAATCGTTATAGGCTTAGCTGTGCTTTGGTTTGCTACGTAGTAGGTCGCGGAGTATCAGTAGGATAACTCCCCCCACCTCAACAGCTGCAGCCCACACATGTTCTGCCATCCAACCAGCCACCTTTGCAGCTGACGTAAGCAGCCACGATACAATGGAGACAATGATTCCTGGAAGGGGGGCTGCTGCCTTACTGGCTAGACTCTTCAGGGCGTTTGCCAAGGAGTTCAGCTGCTTTTTAATCCACTCCTTTAAGCTGGGCGGGGGCCGCGTTGGTGCCGGGGTTGGACTAGTGCTCCTTCCGCCCGTCAAAGCAACTACCAGGGTCGAGATTGCCAACCCAACCACAGTGAGGATGGATGCGATTGTTATACCTTGCTCCCCAAACAAGGTGCACACACGCTCAGCTAGCATCTTGTCCTCGTTAAGAATTCTATCGATCGTTTCCCTGATGCGGTTAATCTGAGTTCGTAGATGTTCGCGGTTTACAGATGCAGCCTCAACATGGACAGGGTGCAGTTCCTGCCGATCTACGAGCTTAGTTGCTTGGAATCTCCATGAGCCACTATCACCCCTCCCCCTCTCATACAACCATATCATTTTGGCCTTCCGAGCTGCCATATCCCTTTCTATCTCAGTTATCTGAGCTAGGTTGTTGACCAGCTGACCCCTCTGGGTCTGCATAGCCTTGTCAAGTCCTATAAGCTCTCTGAGGGGTAGATCGTTGTCTGTTTGTGTACCTAGGTCTTGGATGGTATTATGAACGTCCTCTATAAAGCTTGTTTCTTCCACACCACCCCCCGTCCCGGAAATGGCTTCAGGGCCCCTCATTTCTAAATTCTCTGCAGCTTTAGCAGCTGCTTTGTCAACGCCTTGGAGGGCTGTTGCTTCCTTTCGTGACACTGCTTTTCGGGACCACCCAGTGAACCCCAAACCATCACGGACGGCCTTAGGCCCCTGTTTGCTAGCTATTGTTTGAAGTGAAAGCGCGGCCTTAGTACGAGAATGTTTAATACTAAGGTCAGGGTAGTCCTTCAAACGTAACTCTCCTCAAACAAGTTCAAACTTCGTATAATCGCGGCCGAGAGACGGTGTGTAACCCTTTTCAGCCAATGCATCGTAATAATCATTGACAGCGCCTATAACGAGTCGGCCTTCCTGCGGTATAGACCGATCCATCCCAAAGTCCCCTTCTATAACAGGTGGGAGAGCGGCCGGTGGGGGAGTCTCATCCTCTCCTCCTACAGGCCAATCCTTATCCTCTCTTCCAGGGTGTTCCTCCATTGCGTCATCAAATGCTGGGTTATCAAACTCCATGTCTATGTGTTAAAGATATAACTGCAATTAAGAATTCAACATGACGAGTACTTACGGACGCAAACTAAATCCACACCGCCGGATACACGAACCCTTAGGGGTAAAGGGGCTGCGGCAGTCTGTAGTTATTACAAACAATCCAAGCACTATTGATCAGAACCAACAACTACTGGTTCACTTCCCCAATCTAGGTGCAGAAGACGTCATTGTTCCTGGGACAGCACGACTGGCGTTTACAATCACGCTGACCTCGACTGATGTTAACCGCAGCATTGTGCAAAACCTGGGTCGCGCGGTGGTTAAGAAATTGACAATCAAGATTTCTGGCAATGAGGTCATGTCTATTGATGACAGCGATGTGTACCACTGTTACCACGACTTGTGGCGGACTGCACAGGAGAGACAGGGCCTCCAGTACCACATTGACACATCAGATGACAGAAACACAACTAAGATACGAGTGCGGGCAGGAGATAAGAATGAGACGGAGTAAGAGGACAAGTCCATAGCCAATGTGTATAGTAACAGGTTCAACGTTCCGCTTGACTTTGAACTCCTCGAGAGCCACATGCTGTTCTACCAGAGCGCACTTAATGACAGACTGGAATACGAGCTCACGTTCAACGACTACAACCGCGTAATTCACGCAACAGGCGACACCGCTGCAAGCTACAAAATTGATGGCATCTCGCTGGAGTATGACATGGTTACCCAAACAGAGTTGGCCCACATGATACGCACCCAGTACACAGGTCGGCTCTCGATTCTGTACGACCGTGTACTTCGTCACAGAAAGCTTGTATGCAATAAAAGAGATACACTGTGGAACATCAATCTGAACGTGCCGGCTCGCAGTATGAAGGGCATCCTACTGCTCTTTGAAGACACCCAGGGCGCATTTTTCGCCAGGAAAACAGAGTCGTTCTACAACCCAAAGATAACGAAGGTCGAAGTGACCATTGAGGGCATCCCCAATCAGCTCTATGCCCAGGGCATGTGTGGCTACCAGCAGTGGGATGAGGTGAAGAAGGCCTTTGCAGCAACGAGTAAACGAGACCCCAGTGTAGCAATAGCAGTAAAAGACTTTCCCTAGGAGAGTACCTAACCAGTATGTATGCTCTGTGGCTCGACTTAAGGACGAGTGATGACGACCAGCTGCATGGTAGTGGCAGGGCTGTGGAGAATGCGTCTGAGGGTGTCACCATTCAGATCACAAAAAAGGCAGAGACTGCCGGTGCATTGAACATCTATATGTATATTGTTATGGATGCACAGCTTACCATTAAAGATGGCAGGTTCGTCAGCGCAGTCTACTAACAAGGATTTGATGAAACCAAAAACTGAGTTCACATTTCCAGATGGTCCCTGTTCGGCAATTGTTTGTGGGCAGACAGGGTGTGGCAAAACCGCATTCATCCTCGACCTACTTGAAGGGCCCTTCTTCGGTGCCTTCGAGCATATTGTAATTCTCTGCCCTACCATACGTTTCAACGAGGCCTATCGCGGTCATGGGTGTGGAACGATTCAGAGGTGTACGTGGTTGACCCCGGGGAGCGGCTCCATGACCACTTGAGGGCTTTCTACCACTGCTTCAAGGGCGAACCTACCCTCTACATCATCGATGACTGTTCGGCAACAAAGGCCTTAACCAAGAAAAAAGACATGTTATCCGTACTGGCCTTTAGCGGCCGCCATGCGCAGCAAAGTGTCTGGGTCCTCACCCAGAAATTCAACTCTGTGCTGAAGGATTTACGTGAACAGACCCGTTGGATGGCACTTTTCCACACCAAGGATCGTGACTCGTTTGAAGACGCCCTACTAGAGAATGATGTCATTCCAACGAGTGAGGAACGTACCACAGTACGCAATCTACTAGCAAAGACCAAGCACGCAAAACTGGTGCTGAAGACTGATCAACCCACTGGATATGCTTTCATTTGATATTGGCTTTAATAGCAGCCGCTGCTTCAGTAACCAATTTAGGTTTCTTCATCTGGGGATCAGTGCAATATATTAGACTTCGAAGGTGTATACGTATATTCATGGATCCTGGTACCATTATTGATCAACTCCTTAAACAGGACGCATCTTGCCTGCCAGCCACAAAATCTGAGCAAGCAGAACCCCGCTGCACCCCTGGTGAAGATATGTCTTCTAAGAGAGATAGGCTTGCTGCTGTCATAGCTGGGGGTCAGGCCCATCACTACCTCGGCGATCAGCACCTGTCGACTGCAAAGATTGAATCAATGTCCGATGAAGATATTACAAAGCTCTATGCAAAATATGAGGCTCGGATGGGCGCTAGCATGACGGGGACTCTGGGGCAGTCGGTTCTCCAACTATTTTATAGCGTTGCTTGTATGTTTCTACCAATCCCCCCAGAACATCAGCCAAATCTGATTAGGGACCTCGAGACTGACCCGTTAGTCGGGCACGCGCTAAGAACTGCCACATGTGAACTTTATCATCGCTTTGGTATGATGTTGGCTCTGCTTACTGCAGCCTTAACAACCGCCAAGTATTGTCAATTTGGAGCCAGCACCCCCGCCATCTGGGACACCCCGTTCGACACCCCTCCCTCAAAATAGACTCTACAGTCTGAAAATTGGACCCCCAGTTTGGCCGGGACAGTGAAGGGGGGTCCTCCGCAGGGCAGATGGGTTCGACTCAGTCTTGGCTGGCGTGTGTGACATCACCTTTGTTTGTTGGCGGATTAGGGGTGTTTGGACTAGCATTGTATTGTAACAGGCAGAGACTAGTGGCCTCCACCCCTAAACATGCTGTGGCTAGGGGAGAGCCAGCAAAGTCAGCACCTCCGGACGCTCATTTAAAGGACCTGTTTTACATGGAATAAGATGACAACACCAATTACTGATGGAAAAATGCTCGTCAATGCGCTGTACCACGGTGCAGTTGTTTCCAGTATATCAATAGGTTATGACAGACTTAGTAAGATGCTTCTGGGTGGCGGGACTCCACGTCTTGATTTCACCCAAAGCGACCTGGCTATGGCTGTAGCCGATGTATCACTAGCCATGGCTACAAAGGATCTGCTAATTAAACAAGGAATCTTACCAGTTGATATACTGAAGTAATTGCCACAATGGCGCTGCTTGTTGGAGGTGCTCTTGTTAACGCCCTTGCGTTCTCTGGGAGCAACTTTTTATTTTCTAAGTTACGAGGCAGCCAAGTGGACACGGAACTTAAGCGACATGATATGGCAATCGAGCAGCTTCAGTCTGTTCAGGCAGCATGGGCCAAGAAGCGAACTGAGCGTTTAGACTTCATCAATGAGCAACTCCGCCGCCAGGGACATGCCGAGCATACTTTTCGGGATGTGAACGAGGCTATGCGTGAGTAGTACATCTTGACGGGTAAATCCGTTGACAAGCTGGACTCTGAGCTGCAGCTTTCAGACTTCTACGAGCCCTCAGATGGTCAAAAAGGGCGTGAGGTGGCGTTCATTATACTGGGTATGGCTGCGACTGGGCTGGTTGTATACAGGCTTGCTAAGTAGGTCATTTGGAGACTCGGGCGTTTACTTTGTAAGGATTGTCGCATGCAAAAGATCTACTATAGTCCTAAGGCCTACTGGAAAGGCATTACTTCTATCAAGAAGCTTGCAACAGATGCGAGGGTTTCTGAGGAAGTTGCCAGGGGGTGGCTAACAAAGCAAGCTATATGGCAAATCTACCTGCCAGTGCCAAAACACATTCCCAGACCAAAGTTTGATGTCCCTGTCCCTAATGAGGCCTAAACTACTTCAGGTGGACCCCGGACGGTAAATTATGGGAGCAGCGAATCAGCTGTTAGTAAAACATTGAGTATCAGTCAGACGTGGCCGTGTGAATATCCATCGAGACCAGGGTATAGTGGAACGCTTTAACCGCACCCTTGCTGAGCGGCTCTTTGGACACCAGGATGCCGTAGAGTTAAAGGATACTGGAAAACAATCGACGGAGTGGGTTTCTCAACTGCAGGCTGTAGTCTCTACGATAAGTAATGAGGTGACCGGCTTGACTGGGAAAAAGCCCAAAGATGCTATAGAGTCAAAGTGAGTTGCACACAAGCCCTCTGCAGTCGTACCAAGGCGCCCGCTGGGGGTCAAAGAGCAAAAGCTTCCCTCTGATGTTGGCGAGCCACTGACCCTGTGTGGTCACTCAATATTTACCCGATTGGACGCTCTGCCACTAAATCTGGTGAGCCTGTACTATATAATTTGTTGGATGGACCCCTCCGTGGCTTTGTAAACGAGGAGCTGCTTGTGGTGCAGCCCGATACCCAGCTGCCACCAGACGGTATTACCAAATAGATAAAAGAATGATAGTTAGTAATGGAAGCAACTGGAAAGTGTCCCTGGATATTACTTGGAAAGAGAGACCCTTGTGACAGGCCCTGTAAGTGTGACTTTTGTGCAATGCACAGGTTTAAGATTAAGCAGGGGATCGTAAATCGGCTTTGTGTAGAGTGTCAGAAGGGCATAAAAAATAACCTAAAATTATGTATGGACTGTGGATATGAAAGGGTTAACCACAAGCGCCTTCGTGAGAAGAGGAGGCTTGAGGGCGGTGAACCGGGTCGTAGGAAGGCAAGGGTGGCGAGACTGAGGAAGGCGTGCTAGATAAACCTTCTCGAGCTAGGAAGACCAAGCCCCCCACGTCCGCTGGCTGCCCCAGTCACAGATGGTGGTGCCGCTCCCACACCCAAACCCCCTCAGACAAGGAAGATCACTCCCCAGGTAACCCCCAGTCTCACTATTGCCGGCTTATGTGAGAAGACGGATGACCTCCTGATCGCGGAGGGTGAGGTGTCCAGCAGTGATGTGGGGTCAGGTGTCCAGCAGTGATGCGGGAAGTTCACCATCAGGGATCAGTGGCCGTTCATAGGTGGAAGGTGTGGATACATCCTGTCTGCCGGCTGTCTTTACCGGGTGGTAGGCCTGGGTATGCTTGTAGGCCAGGGTGTGTACACCACCCGGAGCTATCCATCGCTTTGTTTTAAAGGGGGATAGAGACACTTTATTAACTTGCAGCCTATATATCTTGTGGCTGTCACTTCGGAGCATGTTCATCATATGGCGGAACCGCTTCTGGTCGAACAGCAATTCAAGGTATTGTGCGTGGCACAGGTGTTTCTTGACCACTACCTTTTTAACGCCCTGTGCTTTCTTGATTTCCTCCCGGGTCGACATCAGGATGGAGTACATCTTTGGGCGCAGGCCTACATACTCCCTGATGGGTACACCACCACACTCGTCCTTCATCTTTCCTAGAACCTTCTTGCTGTCGTTGCTGTGGAGCGGGTGTGCTGGGTCGTTGTTGCTGGTGTCAAATAGGGCACTATCCTTTTTCATGTCGGCGTAGATGTCCAGTGTGCGGATCTCTAGGAGGAGGGAGTCGGTGTCTGTGTAGAGTAGGGTGAGGTCGCTGCCATACCGGGGCTTCATGGTGTTGTAGTAGAAGTCGTACATGAGGTGCTTGGACAGGTCGAGTATGCACATCCCCACGTAGACTTGGCGGTTGAGGACCAGGTGGGCCTTGTGGATGTGGATGGCGGCCAGGTCCTCGTCAAATATTTTCTGCCGGGCGAAGGAGGGGCTGACGATGAGATTTCTTATTTTGTTGCCGTCTGCGGCTCGGACCAGCTTCACGTCAACCCGCTTGCGGAGGTTCTCCATGGTCTTGCCGAAGACGGAGTTGTTCATTAGCTTGTAGAGGTCCTTTCTCGAAGGCACTGGTTGTGGCCTTGCGGAGTTCGGTGTTCTTCCGGATGTAGGGCTCCATCCTAGGGCTTTGGGTGAAGGATAGGGCGCGGTGGATCTTGGTCAGCCTCATCCCCAGGGCCAGATACAGTTTGAGGTTCCTGTAGTGGAGTACGAACTTCTCCTTGTTCCTCAGGTTCGGGACCAGCTTCTCAACGCCGGTGCCGCTGTACTCGTAAAGAAGTTTTTGCTGGTAGTCTGAGAGCCACTCGTTCTGTACAAGGAGTCGTTCGGGGGCTAAGGGGTAGTCGACCTCAAGGATGTACCTGGTCTCTGCGTCATCAGAGTGGGTGCGGTTCAGACTCTGCCGTCACGATGAAGGCGTCTGGGTTGTTGGCTGTGACCAGCTTGTCGAGAGAGGCTAGGAGGAACTGTGCGCTGTCTATGAAGTGGAGCTGTCCGAGGGATAGGGATATGTACTTCTCCATATTGTTGGGTATACAGTTGATGTCTCCCTCTACCTTGCTTATGCCCTGCATTAGGAGATGGCAGTCATAGCCCCGCAGGTGGTGGAAGACCACGGGAATGGGGGTTGTCTTGTGGCTCAACCTAAGCTTTAGGTTGCAGGCGTTGTGGGCTGGCCCTCTGTACTTGCCGGTTATGTGGCAGTGGTCACGGACCCAGTCAGTTCCGAGTGGTTTGCTGCAGATGTGGCATTGGGTTGAGGTCTTGTGGACTCTTTGGTCGTCTCAGGTCATCCGCATGGGGACTGGATTTGGAGAGAACCGATTTTATCTTTTTCTCCTCATGCTGTAGGACCTTGAGGAACTTCTCCACGGCGTCGCTTCCCCTGTAGATGACTGGGGGTGAGGTCTTCCCGTCGCATCGCCAACTATGTAGCCATACCCGCAGCCCTGGTGTTCCTGGGTCTTCTGGGTGTTGCTTTTTTCTGGATTGAGGGCTGGCCCTGGGAGCTTTACTGTGAGCGCCTCGAAGTCTGCATATATAACGTAGGGGGCCAGGAGTTGCTTTTGCCAGTTCTGGAAGGTTAGGAGGATGTTTTTCCCCTTCTCTGGCATGTCTATGCGCACGGCTGTTTGGCCGACCCCTGCACACTCTGGCTTGTGGGCCTGGAGGAGGGCCGAGGTGGTGTAGCCTTTGAGGCAGCGTTCGCTGAAGAATTTGCTGCCCTTGGATTTTGTCTGGTCATAGAGTAGGCGGTTCAGGTTTTTGATCCAGCTGTAGTGGCACAGGCCATCATTCTCGATGAGCATGAGGTTTATGCAGTTGCCGGGGAGTTGATTCGGTAGACCATGACAGCTTTCCCGTCCCAGCCAAATACGCTTAGGCCTCTGTCGAGAGCGGTTTCAATTTTTGCGATGTGGGTGGCTGGGGTTGGGTAGGACACGCTTGAGCCCTCTAGCTTATCCTTGGGCCACTGGATGCTGTACTTTGATGTCTGCTGCGGATCCTTGCTGGCTTGGTTGAGGGCTTAGACGATGGCCCATAGGATGCAGAAGTCGTCTCGGTTCTTCACGTTTATGATGGCCCGTTTGTTTGCCAGTGCTGGCGGTAGGGGGAAGTAGGAGCCGCCTTTGAGTGGTTGATACTTCGCGATGTCGATCCAGATGGTTTCTGCCACCTCGAACATCCACCCAGAACCTAGGTTAATCCACTTCTCCAGCATCTCATGGATTTGGGGGCCGGCCGGGTCTATCGCAGAGTCAATGTCTTCTTTGCCTAGAACCACCTGCTGCTTGTTTCGTAGGACTGGCTCTGTGTACTCCGTGACACCATCTTTGTCGGTCTTGTAGAGACTTACTTTGACTGCGAGCTGGGTTTTGAGGCCACATAGCAGGTTCAGCTCCTCGGCCAGAACTTTACGAACCTGGGGTCGCACACTCTTTCTGGAAGGTTATTAGGTACGAGGCGTAGGGGTGAGTCTTGGGAACGTTCATGATCCAGCCTCGCAGTTGGTTGTTGATGGCACGCTTGGTTCTCCTGAATTTGAGGCGGGGAGTGGGGACTGGTCTGGGTCACGTGGTGGTTGACCTTTGGCGGGGGTTGGAAACTGGTCTGGTGGTTGTTCTTGGACGTGGAATTGTTTTATGGGGGCTGACCTTGGACGTAGAGCCGGCGCTTTCACCACCTCAGAATAGAGACGTGGCTGTGGGGTCGGCACTGGGGGAGGTGGTTGAACTGGTTCGCCCAATACCTTAGCCCTCATTCTTGCATAGATCTTCTTGTACCTCCTGTCGAATGCGTTTTTCTTTTCGAACGCTGCGAGGGCGACCTTCGTCCGTAGGTAGGGCAGTGGGGCTTGGCCGTGGATCTCAGTATAGTCGGCTTGGGCCTTTTGGGCGCGTGTATTGTGGGACGTCATTACCTATACTGCGCTGTTAGTTTAAAAGGGGTGTAAAAATGACAAAAATCTAATCGCGAGAAAATCCCCACCTGCGCCTCGTGGCCTGCTAGGTCTCTTAGCTGGCGGTCCCCTTGCGGCTCCCTGCCCCTGCCCATGCGACTCGTGGCCCTCTGCCCCCCGCGACTCATTGCTGCCCTAACTTAGTCTGTTGGAAATATGGTTGCTGGCTGGTTGGATATATGGGGTATGGGCAATTTGTTTCCGTGCGTGAGGTGGTCTCAAGATTAGCCGCCCTGCGCCGGAACCGCTATTACCTATACTACTAATGTATATGTTAGATCCAAAGCTTAGCCTTATGCTTCAGTCACATTTGCGCCGGCCGCCGGCTGGGAAGTAGGAATAGGCCTGCTTTCCGGCGTCCCCGGCGTCTTCGGTGCCAGGGACATTTTTCCGATGTCTTGGATTTTGTCGTGAGTATGGTCACATTTTAGTGAATATCGACTTTCCAATAACCGTACTAACCCAGGCTAAATTATTTGATATTATGTGAATTTGGAAATCAGCTCATCGCACATACGTTTGACTTTGATGCATGCTATTTGTGTCAGAGGTTGATGTGATCTGCAGCTATAAATTAATCTTTCCTTTGCAGATTGATATTGCACGAGTCTGTTATACAATAGGATGCAAGAAAATTGTGGAACCATATTATAAATGCCCCATTTGTTTAATTAAATATCCTTTTTTGTGTGGCCCTGTTTCGACTCTGATAATTGTCGTGCACAGTGTAGCAACATAGTCAAGGTCCCCTAGCCTGATGGCTGCGGGCGCTGTTTACATGTTACTGATATTCAATAGTCTCGCCTTCAGTCTAGGACACCTTAACATCTTGAGCTGGACAGACATCCCAGATTTGGGATGCTCCAATCACAAGCCGTGTCTCTCGGTCACTCTTGGGTACTTTTGAGTCGTTGTCTCTCATTTGTTAGTTCTACAAGTTCCGAAGATCTTGTCCAACCGGACGAGTGATTTTTATGAGCCGGGCACACATTGTACAACACTCCGATTCATTGTTTCACGCTGAGTGGCACCGTTAATCACACAGTCGGCGAGAGAAGCGGACACACAACTGGTTCGTTTTAACTGACTATTACGTAAACATACTATAGTGCAGCTAAGCAATTAAAGCGCTTGTTGTGGTGCCAATTTGAACTTTTGAAGCGCCCCATAATTCCAGAAGACATTCAATGCGTTCTCATTGGACGCAGACCACTACAATGTCCATGACGTCACATAGAACCGAGGGTTCGTATCACAAGCCAGACACGCGCAATTAAGGTCAATCCGGGTCACAACCTTTGCGTTGATTGGTCACAAAGATTAACGAACGTGTCTAATGAATATTCGGACGCGCCAGTTTAAGACCTTATCTTATCGTAGACTCTAGGGCGAGAAGCGTAGCGGAACCCCTGGTGCCTGGGACGTAGACTAGTAGCAACATAAGAATCATAAATCCGACCGAATGTCATAATTTAAACTATCTATAATTTGAAAGCCCATAACAATATTGAAGGCTGATGGGCTTGTATTCAAGAAGCATATAAGATTTTAAGCTTAGATTTTGTCTCACGATTAGGAAAACAAAATGATTAACAGTTGCCTCCAACCCGTTTTTAGGATACAGTCTCTGTTTTGATTTGTCATAAGATTGAAAAAGAATTTTCCGCTTCAAATCTGGTAAACACATTCAATAACATAAAAACCCTCATTATCGCAATTTTGGAAGCAAAGAAGATCATGGACACAACTTGGTGCTCATTCGACCACATTTGTACAAATAAGTGATGAATCAAAAATGACCTGCACATACGTACATCCAATGAATAACAAGTATTCAAGTATTCGGCCCTGGATACTTTACTCTTTCAAATGATATGTAAATCGTAAATCATGCAAATATAAACTACCTCTCATTCTGGTGGAGACTGAGTATCATTTGAGGATTTGAGGACTGTAAAAAGTATATGTATACATATACGCATATGGGTTTTGTGTCATTCCAGTATGTTGAAACAATGATGATAAGGAAGTTTCATATTATAAAGGTTAAGGTGCAGTTATAATATTTAAAATGAACTGACTAAAGATTCCGAAGAATGCATTCTCAAACATTTCCTCAGGGAAAAATCTCATGATCATTCACTAAAGCACCAAGTGCGCTTGTGCAAGATATCGTTGGCAAGGGTACCTTTTCTGTATACCCTCAATCTTGCTCGGGACGGGTAGCCTCTGTTATTGTGCTCTGCATGCATAATTTATCTCGGGAAACCGTACAATTGAAGGGATTCGTGAATAAAATACACATTCACCAAATGGGTGGGCTGTCCATATTTGGTTACATAGCGCCGTCTTTAAGCGAACTCTCGTAACATTTTAAGTTTGCTAATTAACGACATTGAAACCGGCCATGGTCATTAAATTATTTTTATATACTTTCAACCCAATAGAGAGCAAACAAAGTGCCACAGAATTGCGCCTTCCAATTGGGCAAATGGGCTCAAAGAGCGAATTATGTGTCAACATTTTATAAAGACTTGAAGATTATATGACTGCCTTGAATTGTATAAAACAACTTCTGAGATCGAGCTAAATGAAAACAATGAGCAATACTCTATGTTTTGATATGATATATTCAACAGCGCCTATGAATTTATATAACTGTTCTATGCAAGCTAAGCCGGAAGAATCAACGAATCAGTATAGCCTTGGCGCTGGCAAAGAGCAAATGAAAGTGAAATAAACATTGCACTTCGTGCCTCAGACCATAGCTGTTAGGCTCCTGATTACATAGCCATACAATATTTAGGAGGATCATAGGATTATTTAACGGCATGGTTTTTATTACGACTTGATACATTTAATTCTGTTTGATTTTAATTTATTTTTTAACTCAAACATATCTTTGTATCTTAATTATAAGATAAGCCACACTTACCGACATAACAAATACATTGCACTGTCGACTATTAACCTTATCTTGCAATCAACTTGCTTGAACATTATCCATGTTGTATGTGCCGCAAGCATTCGAGAGACGAAACCCGACAAGCCCCAATGAATTTAGACAAACATATTTTTAATCCATACACAAATAATAATCACAGAACAATTCACATTTAAAGCGCAATTGTTGTAATATGCATGTCCTAATAGGCAGATTAGACAAAATAACAGACAGGTCAACAGCTCGTTGAAACACAAGTTTAATGGCCTTGAACTGACATATACCGGTGAATCACTGACGCAGTTTTAGAGGACGTCTTAAACTGGGTTGGTGTTGTCTCTTATGCATAAGATTGGTGACGTTAACTGAATAATATAATTCGAAAAGTTCTAATTCGTAATGATATATGTTAGTCGAGGAGTCAGATTGATAAATGCAATGCGGTGAATGGATTTGCGTTCAACATTCACACGGACATCACTTATGGCCCCAGTCGTTCTTATCACTCTGAACATAAGTTACACCAAATGTCCTTGGGAAATATAACAAATAAAGATGTCTGTCGCTGATGTTGAGCTACTTGTCAGCTGTACCTAGCAACGACTGCTACTGGGCACGCGGCAGGAAGCTGGTGTGGAGCGACAGGTCATTCTTTACTACATAGATTGCCATCACAATATGATTAAAGGGGTGCTGAAACAATACTATTCGGGTGATTTGACCTCTGCACAGAACAGACATCGATCCATATATGTTGTCTTATGCATGGCATATTTTTCAGGCAGATATATTATCGTTTATCACTGCACAACGCATATATACCACGATGCCTTGATGCTGAACTTGATTATGAATCCGGCCATACAATCGGCTAATTCACAGTGTTGCAACCCCGCAATCGCAATAATTGTGCAATACTCTCCAATATATTGAGAAAGCATTAAATGTCATACTCCTGTGATACTCAGCAAATGCCGAGGATCCTGCGCAGTTACGCCGTACTTATTGTGACGAGTCAGAGATAAACGTGGCCCTTTTACGTATGCTAGCGTTGAAATTACACATTTACCCCCATTTATGAAGATGTATTGCACCCAGGTTATGCTGGTTTAGAGAGACGGAAAAACGGAATAAAAGCTACACTTGCCATCAAAACAGACCTATGTCAGGCCTTCACTAATTAGTCACATTGGTATTTTCATACAGCCTTGTGGTGATTAGATACACGGAACCGTCATCTACCAGAATGCTCTTCAAGCAGAGCTTACATAGATATGAAAACTGAATGAAGTGTCTTGTTGCACTCACCGGAACGCCTTTTCATCATTGAGGTTGCGCTGGATATTCACAGATTTTTTGTTGCGCTCATATAATTTAGCCGGAATGTCGCAAATTACGTCAGTGAGTAGCGAAGGATTAGAGTTGATCATTGGAGAGTCTACAATGAATAATCAGTTCACTACCAGCTCATAGACCATCTTTCCTTGAAAGAATCGCCCACTTGTCATTGCCTAGCCTACAAAACAGTGGAGACTAAAGCAATAATAATGAGATGGATGGCACCGTTGGTATAGCCACCTATTGGCTATCAATGCAACATTCATCCCATTCTCGCCCCGATATTGGCTTTACTGTGCCGTAATGAATCTCATGAGACTTATTCATCCACAGTTATGACCCCCGTGGCAGTAATATATTCTACACAAGGGGTTCATGACCAACATCAGTGGATTGAAGCCTCTGGTTTTACAAAGTCAACCGACGTGAAAGCCTTCCGCCATGCTAAACTACAACATACTTATGGCGATGAATTCAACGTATATAATCCTCACTGCCTTTAGCGATAGTAACACCAGCACTTTGCTCATAATTGTTCAGCTCGAAAACATGGCTGATTTCACATGAAAACGACCCGTCGAAGGCTAAATAATCAATCAAAACCAACAAAACCCCATGTCGATTCATTTGCTTGAGATATAAATGCTAACATACAATTGCATTCAAAAGGAAGAAGAACGAGTATGCCAATATGAAATAAACGGTCGTCAGGGACAGAAACCCAGCAGTGATGTTCAATATGTGTTTGCGTTGCAGTCTGGCTTTTGTCAAACACAATTTAGGATCATTTTAACGAATTCATACGTTGGGTTAAATGCTGCTATCATTGGTTAACTTGTGCAGCATTATATCTTTACTAGCCTCTCATAATTCGGATCACTGGATAATTTTACAGTATTGATTTTATATTTTGCGGAACAAAACAAATGGACATTTGCTTTTAATGGGTATGCCATTGTGCACACATTTTAGCGATAAAAATGTCATTTCATTACGGTCATTTACTTTCTGTTGCTTTGATATTTTAGAGCGCCTCATTTAGGCAGATTGAAGGAAAGGACTTAGGCGGTGTAATATAAAATAATAGCTGCTTTTCATTACCGAGCAATCCATAGAGTGACAATATCAGTCGGCAATGCAAAATGATCTAGTAATCCAGCATATGTACTTGACTTCATTAAGACATCTGCGTTTGACAGATTGCTAAAGCGACAACCGTTTACAGTTTCATAGCGCCGCTTCCAAATAGTCTTCAACAGGTGAAAAATAGTTTGTATACCTTATGATTGAAGGCTACTAGTGCGCAAAATGCGAACGGCGTAAGTAATCATATGCTTACCTTTAGTTACTACAGAGGTAGTTAAAGTTACTGCAAAGCCGTAGGTGGCATCAAAGTTGGTCTACATATATTAGCCTCAAAAGAAACGAAAGCCTTAGGCGGTTTGGATAAAAAGATGGCATCACGTTTATGTTTGTTGAACTATATTCTCCTCAGCGTTGCATTTATCAGTGTTATTAATCCTTTGAGGACGCGCAGTTATGTGCATTATGAGGCATGGGTAAAGAGGAAGATATAATTGTATATATAGGAAATTAAAGACGCGGCTATGCATATCACATACATAAATGCGGATGTGATACATGTGATGATCCAGTCCTGAAGTGATAATGATAAGCTTAAGTTATTTTAATTGGTTATTATAGTAACCTACTTAATGAGATGCAGTCACATCCATTTATGTTTAAATACTTGGTTTGAAATTTATTTATTTATTTATGAAGGGCGTTTTGACAACGATGGCTGCCGGTTAAGAAAGTTATGTTATGACAAAATTGGTGGGCAGTATTAAGCGTCTATTAATATCTGCACAGCATGCTTGTTGCTTACTCATCTTGGTTACCAATAAGTTCTTGGTTGCTAAGGAGTTATTGTATTCCATTTTTGTGCGGCCTTGGTGGTTTGAGTGTTGTATGCATTGCATCTCAACCCTCTATCCCAACCGACTGACTATGCTTCATCTGCCATACCCTTACCTTTGCTCTCACCCCAACTACTGTCTGATTCTGATGCCTAGTATGATGCATACCATCGGAATATGTTGGATGAGGAGGTAGCTTTGGGAAGGTCGATTATTCCTTTCCTTATATGGAAACGGTAAAGCCAATTCTTAGATATACGAAACAGGCTCCCACTCAGAGAGACTCTAAAAGAAACTTACTCACTTCGACTCCAAGAAGACCACTACTACCTCGTTTTATACTGAAAATAAACCAACCTTAGTTCCAGACGGAGTCCTTCGTTTACCTGTGCGCTTATAAACCGTGTTGGTTAATTAGAATTAAAAAGGAACACACAATAAAAGAACAAAACTAATGTCTAAGTCTTACCCTAAGACGCGATAATACATTTTCAAATAAGCATGCGATGCGCGCCACTCCACACCGGGGCGCAAGGTTCCTTATGAAGTTTGTCATAATATACACCAAAAACCTTAGCAAATAAGTAAATAATTTCTATCAGCAGCTGCGCATGAGCCCTGTCAAAGACATATCGAAACGCAAACATCGATTTTGGTCAATTTCGAAGAGGGTGTTGGAAGATCAATATATGATCGTCACATTCTGCTAAATGTTTATCGACTGCACGTTAATGTTGTAACCTATTACAACGCATAAGGCGATTGTTAAGTCAAAATATCAATACAAGCCATCTTAATTATAGAAAATAATCCAAACGTGAACAGTTAATGCATATTAAGTAGGTTAACCGTGAATCAAAGCAAGATTTTTGTGATACACAAAAGCTTTGAATATTTGACAAACGGAAATGTAAAATACGATTCTAAATCACAACCTACTACAATGTTGAACGCCAAATTATGACAACATACCTAAAACTTATTATTGCGTGCACCTCCCAACCATCAGCTGTAAGGAGTAACTAAACAGCTTATAGCTCAGCAGAAATAGCTCACTTCAGACGATATATGCAAACACACCACCGGTGTGCAGTAGGCTATTTTCATGACATCGATTTTAAAACCACACGGAACATTGGAGGCACGGTCAACTCAACCAATAAGATATCTCCGTTACTGCAGCATAAACAACAGTCTCATGGGCTTTTGTTGGGATCCCAACAGCTTATATTAATTATTAACCTCAGCCTATTAAATTTAACAGTGACCCACGTGTCACCTCCCCTTTTCCTCAGATAGACCCCACACCTCAAAGCCACATGCCTTTGGCCCAAGAAACTTCCCTTCCCTCACTGACCAGGCTAGTGTATGTTCCATGAGAATTTTAATTGCGCGCCTTAGTAGTTGAGGGAATCACTACTAACTTTTACATTAATTATTTCCTGGCCTCCGACCTTAAACATCGCTTTCCACACTTAAGGCTAAAACCCATCTAAAGTACATGGTAACGAAATGAAAACCATCGCACGTGCGTATCGGGTGCGTCCTTACAGTACACACCATGATATTACATTGAACGCTCTATGCACCCCAAATAAAATAGTTTTGTTGCAAGAAAATTTATAGGCGCCTCGGACATGCCGGGCAAAGTGAGGTGATGCAAGTCGCTGGTGTCAGTTGAAATTCTCTTGGCCTCTTTATTGTAAATATTGACTGAATTACGTAAGTATATGGTATGGCATAAATAGCAAGGCTTGTGTCAGACTGGTTTTGGTAGCGGTGACATGAATATCGAGGGCGTATTTACGTGACCTTATTTTAGTCTTTGACCTAATTATATATAGGTGAATAATAAGTGAAAGTGTTTCTTTAAATCCCTCTAAACAATTACAAGCCTAAAATCTTGGAGAATTTCACAATTATTCAGATTGTTGGGTTTTAATATCGTGGATCAAAATCAATTGTCAGGTTCAGCACCAAGGCAAAGTGTGGAATGATCTGCCAGAATAAAATATACATGCATCTATGCCTGCTCTGCGCAAATGTCAAATGTCGAGCTAGGTATCACCGTACGAGATATGTAGTTGTATTGTTTAGCTCCCTTTAATGATAATTTATTGCTCTTGTCGATGTTACAGTCTTGACGGTACGTTTTATGTACCCATTTGTCTACAGACAAATGTGTAATAAAATAACATGGTCAAGGACATTCGCTGATAACTATGCAATATTGTTGGCATAATGTTTCATTATCATAAACATCTTGGCTGGTTTGCTCATCAACGATAGTTGGAAGACATATTGCTTTTTTTTTTCTTTTCTTCTCAAGTCAAGGTTTTTCTGGCTTTTCTCCGGAACGGTTAAACATATCAACATGAAATTTTGGGGAATGATAGATCAAGTTGAGACACAACTGCCGATCCAGTTTGACGCGCATGCGCAGTGTTGGAGGCTTATGGGATCGATTTTTCGTCAATTTTTTTCCTCATGTTCTACGACTATCTCCTCCATAACTACTGCAGTTACGAACATATGAATTATATGGTTGTAACAAGCAATTATCGTAGCATGGAATAGGCGAAAAACATACTTGTTTTCACCTTTTGTACTTTGTATAATGACATATATTTTAGAGTACCTATCGCGATTTTTGCTACGAGTTCTCTCCTCGCTGATATTTCTGAAACGGCTGTATTTACGCACATGAAATTTTGTCAGTAATTAGAACTTGGCCTCGTGATAATGATTGTAACAGTATTTTAGGCATGCACAGTAAAAAAAACCCAGTAAAATGGACGTTTAGTTTGAATGTTTTCTACTGCAGCAGCTTAGCAGCAGGCTATCTGCAGTTCGTGTCTAAGTAGGCCAAACCTTACGTAATCGACCAGAGGCATTCATCGATTTCGCCTTGTATTGACTTGGCTTAGGGGTCATGTCAAAACATCTAAGCGACAGCAACTTGTGATCTTATAATAGTGCGCGTTACCAGCTCTCCTCGGTCCGTGTATATTTTGTCTCAGCGACAGTGTGCACTGGATGTCCCTGTGCAATCAAAGCAGGTATATATACACAAACACACATACACGCACACATATATATATATATGTATACACACAGGCGCTCGGTTTTCGATGCCAAGCTTCCGCGCCGAGCCGCTATCTATAAATAGCATATATATGTGTATATTTATAAGTGTGTGTGTTTATATACGTATACAGATATATATAGAGATAGAGAGATATATATATATGATATAGATAGAGATATATATAGATATATATAGATATAGAGATATATATAGAGATATATAGATGAGATATATATATATATATATATCTATATATATATATATTTTATATATATACACATAAATATATATATATATATATATAGATATATGTATATATACATGTATATATATATATATATATATATATATATATATATATATACATATGTATATAGATATATAGATAAATAAATATATATAAATATATATATAGATATATATATATATACATGTATATATACATATATATATATATACATATATATATATATATATATATATATATATATAAATATACATATATACATATATAGGAATATAAAAAATAAATATATATATATAAATGCATGTATATATACATATATATATATATATATATATATATATATATACATTTTTGTTTAGAGATAATATTGTTTGTGTTATATTGTTGGTACCTTATTATTAGTCGTCCAGGCTTGCCGTTGGAAGACATGCGGTTGGCGCTTGTGCCAACTCTAAGTAGGCCAAACCTATAAGTGTGTGTGTGTTTTTATATATATATATATATATATATATATATATATATATATATATATATATATATATATATATATATATATATATATATATATATATATATATATATATATATATATATATATATATATATATATATATATATATATATATATATATATATATATATTTTACAAATATGCATATATATATATTTTTCACCTTGAGCTTAATATTTCAATGTTATGTGTTATTCGAGTTATATGTTTTAAAATTATAAGTACTATCTAAGTGATTTTACTATGTTATATGTGTTATTTATCAAATATGATATTTGAGTGCGAAAAATTATGCGCATAATTTACCATGAATAATGACTCACAATAAAGTGTCATAATGGCGTTATGAATATATTATACTTAAATTTTTCACAAATAAATTCTTCACTGACACTCTTCTGAGACTGATCATATCACTGTGGAATTTAAGTATGATATAACATTAGTTTGCTTAAAATATGTTGATACCGTATTGATGGTCGTCCAGACTAGCCGTTGGAAGACATGCCGTTGGCGCTTGTGCCAACTCTAATCATATCACTGTGGAATTCAAGTATAAGATAACATCAGTTTAGGTATTATTGTTAATACCGTATTGCTGGTCGTCCAGACTAGCCGTTGGAAGACATGCCGTTGGCGCTTGTGCCTACTCAAAGTAGTCCAAACCTTACGTAATCGACCAGTACCGTGGGTGTGTGCGTTTGTGTGCATCGAAACATATTCGTATTTATCAACTAAGCTATGTACGACTACAATTGAGTAAATTACTCTAAACTGGTCACTGCTACGGAGCACGTCGTCCTGAAAGGATCTTTTATTCCCTTTTCAAAGATGGGACCGCCATTTGTACGTGATCATCCGAGTCACGAGTCAGGTTGTCACACCTTGGAGTCGAACCCACAGCCTGTGGATCAAAAGGCGAAGCAGTAAACCACCAATCCACTGAGACCGGCTTAGTGCCATTCCCTCGGCTTTGTATTGACTTGGTTAAGGGGTCATGTCAAAACATCTGCTAAGGGGTCATATCAAATCATCTAAGGGACTGCAGCTTGTGACATCTATCCAAAAAAAGTGCGCGTTACCAGCTCCCATCGCTGACATCTATCGTAAACGTGTGCGGCGCATAGGGTTTCTTAACAAGGCGCAATCACAGACCCGATTGCTAAACTAATAGGTCAAGAATTCATTTTGTTTAGAGATATCATTTGTTTGTGTAATATTGTTGATAGCGTATTGCTGGTCGTCCAGGCTTGCCATTGGAAGACATGCCTTTGGCGTTCCTGCCGAATCTAGTTAATTAACTGGTGTTTGTTGACTACAGCTCTTTTTTTTTGGACCATGCTATACTTTTGATGCCTGGATGTTTCATTGTATATTCTCATTATGCTCATTTGCATAAACAGCACCCCTAGCATTTGGTGACTTTATATTCAAATGTGGTACGAAATTTTCTTGTGTGTTAATAAAATGCAAGCAAAAAGCTGAGCTCGCTTACAATGCAAGTAGCAAACATGTGGCGAGAATACAACGGCAATACAAACGATACAAAAAGAAACCACCATTGTAAGAGGTAATTTCTGTGCTACCTAATTATAAAATACATGCAATAATAATGACGGGAATCATTAGACAGCATTTTATCTATTATTGATTGAATATAACGGATGAAATGTAATCATGGCGTATCTATGTTATCTTATTTTAGTCATTGGCCGAGTTATATTAATTGTGCGCCTTTCACATTGCTACCGTATATATACATGTATACGCCTATATACGTACACTGCTATACGTCTTTTATTGAATGCTTGCTGTTGTCATCTCAATCGAGTGTCAAGCCCATATTTCACATTTAGGCAGGTGTATATATGAACCTCATGATTCACTTAAACACATGCAACATCTACCCGTAGATCCAGGCAATGTTCTTCATTTTCTTATCATATTCATATCATATGCAATGTTTGCAGAGTATTCAACATATCTTTGCAGCATGCATACAAATTACGCCTTTACATAGAGTATTTGTTATCATCCCAAGGAAAGCATCCAGAGGCAAGCGAATAGAGACTAAACAGCATAAAGTAATGGTTCAATGTGTGACATGTGGTAAAGCATGCTATTGACTTACGCTATCAATCTAGCTCCACAGGATCCACTTGAAGCTCCCAAGATTAAGTTAAGTGCAATGCATCATCACCCATGCCTCACCAAGCTCTAACTTCCTTAAACACTGATCAATTTTATATATATACTATTATTTCGATCATGGTTGGATGCTCTGTGCTATCTGGCTGTACACCATTCCTGTTTTGATATCCCATTTTGTTTGGCTTTACTCTTTTTTCTTTTAAGTGTATAATTGACGCATATTTAGTGAGTTGCAAAATGTTAATTCATGGTTTTCATAAATGTTGGATCATCTTGAGCTTTAGTATCGCCATTGTGATGTAAAGCACTTAAACTAAATAGACCGACATGAATGACCATAATACTTTGGTCTCATTGTAATTGCCTTGCATATTTTATTCGCTGCATGCAATAATTAACTATGAAATAAGGCCGAGTTCCTCATTCACGAAATGGATGAATGGACTACTTGCTGGTTTGTTGCCCTCTCTAGACACCATTCAAATATGACAATGTATGTTTCAGATCGAATAGAACCTGCACAAGATCAAAGCTTCGCCTTATCTATTATGGTCATTTGTATTTATACGCATTTTGAACTACGTTTCATCCTACAGGCTTATTGGTTGTAATAAACTTTGTATATGGAGTGAAATTCGATTTATTATTTTTTCTTAGTGTAAGTTATATCTCTACAGGCGACTGGACTAATTACAAATTGCCTACAATAGCCGCGTGAGCACATTTGATCGTATGGTGGCATATAATGATGCAAGTTGCAAATATAGCCGCATATATTTCATGACACATGCTCTTTTAGTTTAGAGAATCATAGCAATTGATCCGAGTTGATTTGCTAACATATCCTGGTAGCAGAGATGTTGATCTTAGTGAGCAGCGTGTGTTCAAGTAGATTTACATGCATGAATATTGGAGGAGACTAGTTGACACTGGCTTTTGTCATACTGCTTAATAAATGAGACTCTAATTGGCTTTTTTGATGTACGTGGGGTGCCTGCAAAATGTTCATTGGGAAAACGCGCAAATGAGAGGACAAAATAATTGAATGCACATTTGCCAGTTAGGTGGGTTGTACATTAGTTGCTATGTAGCGTGTTTATTAAGTGAATATTATTAACATTGTACCACCATGGTGAGGTTATGTTTCTTCACCTCTTTGCCATACACCAAGGATAAGTGTCTCAATCTTTCACTTTATAAGCAGATTAGCTCGGAAGTGATTGACAAATGCCATACCGTCGCACGAGCTAGCCCGTTATTGCTAGGCATGATCCGCCTTGTAGATTGGTTGGATTCACTTATGTAACTCGCATCAGAATGTCATGAAAACTTCAATGCAAAATAAATCCTGGGGGTTCCCTCTGTATAACGTATGGGCCGTTTATATATGTTCTATTGCATTAACCTTTATTTCCTGTTAATGTGACGGGTATATCACAGTAATGCATCAATGATCGACGTGAGCTTTGCTTTGTTGGTATAATACATGATATCGTTATCGCCGTGCCAAGTGACTGCGAGATGAGCCGCTTATAGTTCATGGTCAGCTCTTTTAGTTTAGAGAATCATAGCAATCTGATATAACGAGATTAATTCAGTGATATATTTGCGCTGCTGAAAAATAATTGGCCTTATTTGAATAAAACCCAGAACGCAAGAATCACGTTGTTTAAGGCACCCACGTGTTATTACACAGCAAAAATGATTAATTAAAGCAGCATATAGCCAATACTGGGGCGCGATTACGATTGCCAAATAGAGGATGTAAAAGTTAATTCTGCCGACAATTAACTGCATTACTTTTAAAATTTTGACCTTCCTGATCATGACCATCGGTGGCTGAATTCAATTTGCATACACTAACTCTTGTAACCAGTAGTTGACCTTCATATTTCCCTAAAATCTTTGCTGTGCAAGGGATGAAATTTATAGCACCAATTCATCACAACAGAGCAAGCCATTGAAGATTTCCCTGGATCAAAGAGCTCAGCCAGGTCTCACATATCTAGTAAATCAATGTATGTATGGGGAACTGAAGTCACAGCATATACCATATCATGATCATTGGTAAAAAATACAATAGATTCATGTCATTATTCATATAGAGACAGCTCTTTCAAATACGATTCAATATAAGAATAGCTTGTCAGAGCACATTATTTTTTCGCGCATGTCAGTGTATTCGTCGTTTAATTATACAGAATTATCATCATCGCGCAGATCCTAGTTTTATTTGTGTTTGCGCTTTCCCGTCTGTCACAAAATCTGTTTATCTGAACTGCCCCTATTGACGACACGAGCATTATTTACAACGACAAGAGCCGATATTTGACTAACAAGTGACTCATAATCTATCACGTGTTTCAAACCTTAATGGTATATATCGACGGTGATTTTCGTCAATGCACACACACACACACACACACACACACACCACACACATATATAGATATAGAGAGATATAGAGAGAGAGAGAGATATATATATAGAGATATAGATATATATATAGAGATATATATATAGATCGATATCTCTCTCTATATATATATATATATATATATATATATATATATATATATAAACACACACACACACACAGAGAGATATAGAGAGGGATATAGAGATATATAGGCTCAGATATATATATATTTTACTGGCTAAACTTTTAGATCCATGTAATGTTGGATGACGCTTAGTGCATACCAATGTGAGGTACTTCATAGCACTTAATTCATTTCGCAATGCAAAATACGCCTTCTAAATATATCTTGCTTCGTATTACATATCTCACATATAAGTTTATTTTATGTTGGTTCTGTTTTTAACAAATGTGTTGGTTGTTATCTTGGAGTAATCAAAATATATACGTAAAACGAATAAGTGTGTAATAAGCAAATATTGCTTAAGATTACAGTAGATCGATGTTGCATCGTTTAGGCTGGGTACAACGTAGTATATTGCCTCAGTAATTGTGTTTCAAGCGCTTGGCAAATACTGGAATGATATCTTGTGTGCGGCTCATCCGCGATTAGGATAATTGATTCAGAACAATAGAGCAGTAATTGATAGACTGCGCATATTGTCGCATGGATCAGCAAAATGTTCTGTGCATGAAATAATTCATCTTAATGCGGCAAGAGAAAATCTAATGATAGTACAATCTGCTCAGTCAAAATATATGGGGACGTATACAACTGTTGAGTCTTAAACATATATAAGGAATTTGCAATAAATCACCATTCCAACTATATATCATATTAATTTCAGTATCCATTTGTCATCTTTGGTAATGATCGAATTCATGTACACGTGTTGCATTCAAAACTCTAAGGGTACATTAGTTAAAGGGGCATTACTAGTTCTGCAACAAGAAGGAAGCAATTAACCTGACCTAAATGCAGACTCCACTGTCGGTATCAGGCAAAGGCAACATCTAACGAATAATCTTAATTATTAACTAATGGTAATCTACTCTATGTATGCCAGATGGCAGTGTAAGTTAGTGCCGCAGCATTTACATTTGTTTTATCACTGACATGATATCAAGTAAGAGGTGGAACAAAAGTCAGAGCACCTTCCTCTACTTAAACAGTTACTAGGTAGGTTGTAAGTGCCGTAAAAGCACTAAGTGGGACGTCCTGAGTAACACGCTTCTGTGTCAGCCAGTGAAAGATAACGGTTTATTTTAGTGAGATAGCTATTTCACCTAGCGTATTAAACATTCCAACGCATCTAACTATTTATTACATAAATAGTGACTCTACCCTTCCCTTCATTTTGACCACCCCCCCCCCACCCACCCCCCCCCCCCCCCCCCCCCCACTCCCGTAGAAAAGGCGCACGAGGATGACCAAGCACGCAAAACTGCTGCTGAAGGCTGATCAACCTACTGCATATGCCGTCGATTGAAGCGATGTTGGCCCGGAAAGCAACCGCTGCCTCGTTTCCCAGTTTAGGTGTAATTATCTGGGTAGTAGTGTCCTACCTACGCCGGGTTCAGCAATATATTAGACTCTCGAAGTGTAAACGTATATTCATGGATCCTGATACTATCATTGATCAACTCCTTATACAGGACGCTGCCACGAAGGGGAAATGCCTTCTAAGAGAAATAAGTTTGTTGCTGTCATAGCTGGGGGTGAGGCCTGTCAATACCTTGGTGAGCAGTGCCTTACAAATGACCAGGTTGAACTAATGTCTGAAGAAGAGATCACAAAGCCGCATGTGAGATACGAGGTTCGGCTAGGCGCTAGCATGACACCCACTATAGGTAAGTCAGTGCTAGAGCTATACTCAGATATTGATTGTATGTTTCTACCAATCCCACCAGAAGACCAAAGCTAATTTTTGTTGGGCACGCGCTAAGCATTACAACATGTGAGCTATATCATTACTATGGCATGTTGTTAGCTTCATTTATCGCGGCTTACATCAGGTTAATGTTGATTTGGCCTGTAAAAAGTACTATCTCGGTGAAACAGATTCTCTTAGGACAAACTATACGATTATAATCAAACTGCTGCTTATTATTAAACATAAACATTGCAACATGAACCTCAAGCGGTTAAAGTACAAATGTCATGCCCACATCGTTTGTTTGTATCAAGCAATAATAGAACATCACTTGCCACGGAACTTATATTACGAAGAAGATATACATAATTTCCTAGCATGCATAAAATATATAAGAACAAATAACTGGTATGGCAGATTCCACAATGAAGATTGTGCCAATCACAACAATTCTTCAATAAGTATTCAACCTGTAAGCCGCATCAGCAAATATTTCAGTTGATTGATGAGAATATCAGGTATATTAAGCTCACTTCAATAGTGAACACTTGCTTTTGTTAGCTGTTTGTCGAGCCATCATTTTGTATTAGTCTCGCAAAACGATGGCACGCACGTGATTGAATGTTTAATTTCATCTAGACAAATAGTCACTCTCAGTATGTACTGACATGTCGTTTGACGACTACGGCTTTTAACAGAATTTTTACTTTTATATTCGCACTGGGATATAACCTGGTACGTAAAATTTACTCAAACCAAATTTTGTCAAACCTGAGCTCTGACAAACGGTTCCATTAACATGCCAATTATTACTTCATACGAATAACAAGCAGTCTAAGCTAACCGATCCACTGCATGTTAATCCCTCGACATCATTTACTTATAATAATGTCTTTATATCTCTTGACTATATATTTTGATAATATCATGTCATTACTCTGTAGTTTTCAGACTTATTTTAATGTGAGAATTTTTGCATGTTTCGTAATAACGCCAGCCTTATGAACATGACGATTTTTGCTAGGGTTGGGCTTTAATGGTAAGTCTCGATATACCTTATCATATAGCTATCACCTGTGATGAAAAAAACACCTGCACACGTGAGAATAAAGTTGATAAGGAAATACCTAATGTCTGTTATATTGGGTAGCATTATCACTATATTTTGTGGTGGAGTTAAAAAAAAGTGATCAATGTTCTTTTAATAATTATTGGCCTCGCGTCACAAACACTATCGAAAAAAATTTCTCATCAGCTCGCTCGTTCGATATGTAGGCATTATTTATATTATACACAACATATGAATTGGCCGATGAAAGCTTAAAGCACGATAGATACAAAACGTGTCAGCTGTACTCTGAATGCCTTGACCCATGAAACACCTGCTAACGAAAGGCGATCGATTCTGAGACTGTAATGATATCGGTGAGATACCAATCAGCAAACCATTCCAGTATTTGTCGCGGGGTTGTTTGCGTTTATAATTTATAGTTTCGTCCACTGCACAATTGCTAAACATAAAAGCAAATAAGAAGCTATCAAGCAGATTCGAAATGCAGTTTGATATCTGCTTGATTTCAAGAACCCACGCTACATTCGCTCCATGTCAGCATTCAAGTAGGCCACTTTACTTCTAATTTTGCAGTCACACATAGCAATGTTAGTAAACATATAGTCAGTGGAAAGGCCAAGTAAAAAAAAGGGAGGAATGGCATACGAACATGCATGTGTTGTGCATAACCCAATGTGCTTGTTCGATTTGTATGCAGTCACCTTAACTTACCACCCGAACTCCAACCAATTCTATTAACCCCTTGGTCTGATTTCCCTAACACTGTTTTCGCTCTGCTGCAACTTAATTACGTGCTTAGGGATAGATACACGGATTAACTTTTACCAATACAAATCACGTCTTTGATAGATTATTGTATGCGTGTGTTCAAGACAATTTGCGACAAAACCTAATTGGAACTCGCATATGCGCGAGGACTTCAACGAACTTATTTGCTATGCTGTTTAGCGTTCACTTGAAAAAAATAAATCGCGAAACCCAAGTCATTAATCACGACTCGGGAAGTGCTTTGACAATTGGCTAGCACTACACTAAAACATATAGTCATTAAAAAGCCTGAGTGACAAAGGAAGACGTTGCGTACGACAATTCTTGTGCTTATCCTGAGTTTGATCTGTAAATAACAGGATCTCACATTCGAGTTCGTGGCATCATGCAGAACGGAATGGACATATTGATTGACAATAGCCAAGAAAGTTGCATCTTCAATACAGAATGTTGGGTGTGGGATCAATGAATTAAAAACAACGGTTGTATTGGTGTTAGGGACTGACGAAAGTGCTACGAAGTGGATGCTACTTTGGTATTATGGAGGCCGACCCACTATTGCGGCCCTTTGGAGGCGCAGTATGAGTTGCTCTGGATAGCTAACATCGTCGACAATATAAATATGCTAACTGAAAGCTATGGTGTTCTTGGTTGAGAATTTGTGCTCAACGTCACATAGATATATGATGTTGTCGACTGAAATGAACGGACGCAGACGATTTATAAGAAGCCATTAGCTAAATGGCGTTAGTGACGTAAGTTCATGATACGTTAAAATGAGGGAAATACGCTTTGACACAAATAAAGCAATACCCTTACTAAATGGTTTGCAGAAAATATTCGACCTTCTGAGTGACTGTTACGCTCATATTACACGTGACAAGGCCTGATATCAATTATAATGAATTTTGCTACACTAAATTAATTCGAGGGATTCAATGGGCTGAATATTGCAGCAGCTGTTTCTATTAGACCAAGATATCACGGTCATGTAAAATAATCAAACCCAGTGTGATGTCTATAATAAGAACAGCTTGACGAGGCACTATGCCTATTTCATTACTTGCAGTGGGCAGCTGGCATTTAAATGCCTATAGTCTCGTCGTCAAACTAATAAAAGCAAGTGCTTCGAGGAAATGCACAGCAACATTCGGTCATTCATCATCAATTAAAAGATGAACCAAACATCGACATTTCGCTTTTAGCTTTACGCTTTTTATTTGTATCACCTGTTGAATCTAATTAGTCTGGTTCCATTGTTTTAAATTTCTAATGAATTTTTACTCTAAAGAGAGTAGAGATAAAAATCTTAAATGAATGCTAAACGTGCTAAAAGCGATCATCGTACCTAAATACAAAATGCATTGCTGGGTACTGAAAGGATTACGTTAAACGTTAAGTTTATGCATGTGTATCATTTGCCGATTCATAGGCCAATGAATAAGAATTGATGAGCTAGAATCAGTGACGAGTAATTATTCGTTTGTCAACAACCCAAATAAGCTATTGGTAAAAGTATGCTAGTCGCAGCACTTCAAAGTGCAACGTTTTAGAGTGCATCGGAAACTTTGTGTACACCTTATCGACTATTATCGTATTTATTCACAAACCTGAAATCGGCATGCTTCAATCGTGGAAGCATAGCAATGATGAGGTCGATAAATCACGAAAATAGAGTGTTTTAAACAAAACTGTTTTGTTCATATCTGAACATGCAGGACGGCGAGTCCCCATTATGTGATAGCTGGGAACGGCTGTGCTTCGTTCGGGTGACAAGTAAGATCAATCAATTATCAGATGCAAATGCAGTAGAATAACGTCAATTAAAGTTTGAACATAATGTAGGCATGTGCTTAGCGGAGTGCCTGCTAGATGACAACCTAACATGTTTTAATGCACCCTAATGTATCGACCTCGTCGCACTCTGCCGCATAATACCTACTCATTTGCTTCCTCTAAGACGGTATTACAATATTGAAGGGAATGAACAGGTCAGGGAAACCACTTGCCGCTAAACAAAGGGGTGCATCGGGGCGAAATAAACTCCGAGGCAGTTATATCTTGCAGCAATTACGAGGGACAAGGGGGTATTAATGCGTGCTAGTGTAATTTAGGATATTCAGTCGGCCATATTATAATTCAACAAAAGGTTAGGCCGAAAGCGTAACCTTATTTTTGGTCACTCTTAGTAATGACACGTGTATATTAGTAAGTTAACCCGCATAGATGTAAACTTCAGAACGCTTTTAGGCATTGTTCTGCATTTATTAGATGTTCTAATACCAACACATTAAATGTCACAGAGACTTTTCGGGACAAACGATAAAGTATTGCTTCCAAAAGACATGGCGGGATAAATAATAGCATACATGCAAGGTATCGAATACTGCCAGTTGAATGAATATGGATTGGATGCACTCATAATGAGCGTAACATTTAATTTTATTTTCCTTGGTTTTTATATTGATGGTTCAATTCATCGGCAAATATATATATAATATGGTGGTCCATTTATGCCCAAAACGCATAAAAAAATTGAACGGTTGGTGCTTTATCCTTTGAGGTTATGGTTGCTGATCACGATGGCCTTTACGGCTTATTAATTGGGTTTTATCTACTAGGTTATTGATAGAAGGGATGCCTTACATGCTTTAAGATCTGGCCTTAAGCGGCTGTCTGGCGCTGCAATGTGCCCTCACCAAAAAGTACAACTCTGTACTGAAGGACCTACGCGAGCACACCAGCTGGGTGTTGCCCTGTCACACCAAGGACCGTGACTCGTTTGAAGACGCCCTGCTTGAGAAGGGTGTGATCCCGACAAGAGTGGAACGTGCTGCAGTAATATCTACTAGCAGAGACCAAGCGCAAAACTGCTGCTGAAGACTGATCAATCTACGGCATATGCCGTTGTTTGCAATGTCAGCTTGCATGCAAATCGAAACTATCTTGCTCTTGACCACACTGGAGGCGGCTGTGTCATCGGTCGTCAGGTGAGATGTTATTGCATGGGTAGTATACCATTATATTAGATTTGACAGTGTTTATTAGCAACAGCACGTGTGATTAGAGGCAATATGGATCTTGATAGCATCATCGATCAACTCCTCGCCAAGCCAGATACTGTTGCGGTCTCAGCTGACGAACTCCTGTGCCAGCGGCCTCTGTTGACATGACTAGTGAGGGAAATAGGCATGCTTTGATCATATCGTGTATTCAGGACTGTTAGTATCTAGATGCGCTATATCTGATCATTCACCAAGTTGAATTCATGATTGACGAAGTTGAATGTTCGATACGAGGCATGACGAGCACTCTTAGTAATGCAGTTTTACAGCTGTACTCGGGTAACGCTGGTATGATTATTCTGATTCCACTAACACACCAGCAAAAACTAAATGCAGAATTCGAGGCCGACTAGTTTGTTATACACGCTTTTATCACTGATACGTGTTAGGTTTATCACCGCAAATGCATGTACTTAGCTCTGCTTTCCGAGACCTAGACCAACAGCTTAGCACTATCAATTTGGAGAAACAAGTATGATAGGCAAATATGTCAACTGAGGCAACGATTCCATATATGTCAGCAGAGGCAAAGAACCCACAGAGTTCGGTGGCGTCGGTGGCGAGGGTGACTAGTGAGCCCACCAAAAACCCATTGAGAGTTTGTTGCAGGGTGATAGGGCGCTGCCTCCCAGAAAAGCAAAAAAGGATAAGCTTCTGGGTGAGCTCGGTGAGGATAAGGCCAAGCTCACCTCTGCTAGAGATGAGGAAATCACTGCTACTGCGGCCACGGAAATGCCTTCTACATCTTCTCCGCCTTTCGTGCCGTTTTTGCCCCAACCCAATATTACATGGGCGTCGTGAGGTTTTCAGAGCATGCTGCCCGGCACAGGCTTACAAAGCAGGCCATTAGGCAGATTTACCTGCTAAACCCGTAACTCATTTATAGGCCAAATTTTCGCCTAATGAGGTCCATCAAGCCAATCTCCTGTTTCTTCCTCATGACAGCTGGAGACGCCGGACTTGCAAATATGCCCCTACATTAGTGGACATGGGCTTGCGCTACAAATCAGCATAGGTATTGACCACAGCCGAGGCTACATAGAATGGTTGGAGATGCACTTGAAAGGATATGCAAGAGAGGACCACTGCATTTGCCTAAACTACTCCGGAAAAGAATTCATGGGCGCAGTGAACCAACTGCTGGTCAACCATGGGGTCGGGGTGAGGTGTGGCCGTGTGAATGTCCATCGAAACCAGGCTATTGTGGAACGCCTTCACCACATTCTGGCTGAGCGGCTCGTTAAACATCAGTATGCCATTGAATTAAAACTTCTGATGAACGATCAACTGAGTCGGTATCTCGGCTGCAAGATGTTGTCGGTGCAATAAACAATGTGGTGACCAGATTGAGTGGGAAAAGGCTCAAAGATGCTATAAAGACAACAGCAGTTGCATAGAAGCCCTTGCCCATGGTTCCAGGACGCTTTCCTCTAGTGCTGGCGATCTCTACCGCTACCAGCCTTGTGAGCTGGAGCCCGGACGCTGTCGTGCCACTGACCATGTGTGGTCACTCAAGGTCTACCAGCTTGGATGCTCTGTCAATTAGCTCTTCTAGTTGTGGGACGGGACACGTTGTAGCTTTGTCAGAAAAGAGCTTGTGGTGATGCCACAACTGATAATGTTTGCACCCCTTCCACTTTTGGCTACACTCCAGGCAAGCCATTCTAACGTTTCCCCAACAGTGTCATCTGCTGCTGTCCAGACGATGCCACTGAACTGTCAAATATCCTTGGGCTGGTGGGCCCATAGCATTTTGATGTGGCATACCACGCAGTTGTTCTGCTGATGCCTTTCCTGTTGGCGGGGTAGCAGCTCTACGTCTCGAGACTGACGACGTTCTTGGTGTCGTGCGCCACAGAGCTCCATAGTCAACCATGAGCATGTTCTTTATGGGAAGGCACAGTTGAGTTTATATCTGTGTTGTTGCCAATCTACTGTTGCTCATTCGCAATGGCAATCAGTTTGTTGTATCCAACGACTTGGCCTACATGGAAAGTATGTTGCTTGGCACCATGAAGAAGTCTCTGTCTGCACCCTACCACACAGGTGCTCCAGGCGGCATTTTGTAATAACTAAACACCTCTTACTTCCAGTACTTATTTCTAGTAATAGCACCTCCTCCCACTATAATGGAGGGGATAGGAATGAGGCACGTGGGGTAGGTCTGGCTAGATAACATACAGCCCAATCTTCAGTGGAGTTGGGGTTACAGGGACAATCATGTGACCCCTGTGGTCCTGCTGAAACTGAAGAGCAGTTGTCATACCAGAGGGCTTTTACACTTTTTTCACACAACGTAAAAAGTCTATGGGGTATATTCTGCGTACTGAAACAGTTCAATATCATTCACAGTCCGCTTAAAGAAGCACCCAATGTTTGTCTGATACCTGTCAATGCTTCGTCTTTTCCACGTTGGATCAGTTTCTTTTTTTCATCGATTGAAACAGTCTGGCGAGCTTTTACAAATTAGCCTTAATTTCACCCTTCATTTGGGTATTATGTGACCTCAGTTAAAGCGAGTTTAAACTCATAAATCTTCGAGTGCTGTCGATGCAATATCAGCCATGGTATTCAATTTGCTCTGCTCTAGAATGTGGATCTGATCATGTTTTTTCACCTTGATGGCCAGTCGTCTACTGACGAATTTTCCAGCGATTCCAAATAGCCCACAAGCGGCTCCAGTAACTCCCAACACTGTGGCAATAGGAATAGCAACTACTGTACACATTATACCTACACCACTTGCGCCAAGACACATGCCAACAGTAACTAAAGCAGTTTCTACTGCGTCCATTGAGTTAACTGCAAGCCTATATTCTCTAGGTATTGCTTCATAAGACTGACTTCATTCAACCTATAGGAGTGCCCTGGATTCTTATCAGGCAGCTCTGGATATAACGGTGCCATAGGAATGGTTGCTTGTTTTTTCATACTGCTGTTGTATGCATAAGTCTATATCTCAAGTTCAATAAGGAGTGATACTACAGTACAAGTCGACCTTCTGTTTGGAATGAGTGTAAAGAAGTTAATAACGTTGCCTTGTTCTAGCTGTAAAGGCTTGTCTAAAGATGTTACAGCAGCCCGTTGGTCAGCAGGTTTAGTAATTTCTACTTTTTGTTTTATTCCATTCATAACAGGAACGACTGCTATAACACCAATTTCAGCGCCAACACCAGAAGACATCCCCATACAATTGATCTTACCATTCGATAATATGGCCCCATCACCAATCGACCACTCATATCCTGTGCGAAGAGCGCCACTTGTTTCTGCCTAAATAGTAATGAGGGGTTTTGTCCTTTCATCTGCATATTCTTATAGGTCCCTATTCTGCTGTCTATGTTTGTTTGTTTCAACATACTTTATATTAGCAGCATCCTTTGGTGAACTCGGGTCTCCAAACCCACATATTTTAATATCTTCCATTTCAAGGTCTCTAGTCATGGTACCGCCACCTTAATTCATTTTTTGTGAGTCTTTGTTGCATATTCAGAGAAGTTGGTGCCCTGATCCGTTTTCTGTTTAGTTCCATAAGTACTCGCTTTTATTGAAATCTTGTAAATTGAAGAATAACAGTAACAGAAAGTTCGTGATTGTTCAATAGACGTCCCTTATTATTCCTTAACTGAACCTTTATCTTATTCACAGCTCCGTCAGTAACACGTTTTGACACAGAATTACCAATGTTTGTGGTTATAATATCACCAAAAGAGCCGGCCTCAAAGCCCACAACTTCAAGAAGCGTAGTGGACGCACCATCAAGCATGTTGTGTGTGGTACTGACTTGATCAAGGTAAATATAAAGTGGGTTAAAGATGCTAAAGTTGATGGGCCGGTCACCTTTATAACTACCTCAATTAAGCCATTCTCCACCCAGACCATTATCAAGAACCAATATTTGTAACACACCGTTGTCACATCGTAAATCCCCATCAGGAACTGCGAGGGTAATAATCTCATCGAAAGCATCAACCTCTAAAGTAAGACCTAGAGATGTAAATTCCTTCAGCATAATTTTAAAGTTCCAGAGACTAGGTGTTTAATGGGCACCACCTCTTTTTCCTACAGTCCTAGACCGCCATACAATGGTCATATTTGATTCAATGTTATACCAACCCACAGTATATGTGATTGATCTTAGGCCAACACATAAATCACCTGCACTGTTGTCAATAGCATTTTGCAGGGACACAGACTCGCCGCTTTGAACATTTGTCAGTGTTTGATACATAGCACTATGGATAAACAAGCCTTTAGATTCACTAGAAATGAAACATACAAACCGGGCCTGCTGTACCCACCTCATATAGCAGCTGAACAGCTGACACATCTCCTCATACAGTGCAAGCGGACGTCAGTACAGAGGCGTTCAAGGTGAGGCTTTCCAACCTATTTGAGCACTACTTGGTGCCAAACTTAAGCGACGACAAACTTGTTGTTGGCTGGAAAACCAAGCACACACAATACTTAACACTGGAGTCCAACCAATAAGGAACTCTGAACGAAATGAGGGTAGCACTACTGGATGACGCCACATGGTCAGCCACCGATAATACCTTCGACAAGAGAATCTACCATGAACTTTGCCATGAGTTATGTGTTGCTGAAAATACCGATTGAAGGATAAAAGGTGAAAACCAGGGCCTCAAGCGGGTTTACTTTACTGACCCGGAGACAGACGTAGTAAGGCCAATCACTCATTATGTACCCACTTGTACGAATCCGTCAGGCAAACCTTTGCCAAATCAACAGACGGCTTTGTTTTCCAGGGCTGCAAGCTACATATTGATAACATAAAGCAAGACCTATCAGGTGCAAGCACTACCTGGAGTACTTACATACTGAAATACTGAGGGGTTCACAGCTCCAGGTATTGCATGAATAAACGACAGTATTCGAACCTATGTTTGGGCCATCCTTGGGGCTCAGGCGCAGACACGCTCAGGGATGCTAGGTACGGGCACATCCTTTGACACCCAAAAGCAGTTTAAGGCTCAAATTGAGAATGCTATCAACTGACCAGTTGACATTCCCTCATCCATCCGCAGGTATCAGAACATGCTCCAGAGTGCTTCCTCAAAGGTTGACTATGTGTTTGGAACGGGCCTTTACATGGCTCCGTCGGACATGAGCCTCACCGTTGGAAGGGTAACTGGGTATATCAACCTGATTACAATCGCTAGTGAGCAACAGCAGATCGGCAGCAATACTGATATCACCGTGGATATTGCAATTTCAAATAGAGGAAGCTTTGACACCCAGCCTGATGACATAGGCAGCCCCTCTCTACTTATCCCAAACGGTGTTACTGAAAGACCACACCCCGTAGGAAAGGCGCACGAGAGGAGAAAGCCGCTGTTATTGTAGGCGGTATTGCTATAGGATTATCTGTTCTTTGGCTTGCTATGTAGTAGGTCACAGAGCATTTGGAGTATTGCTCCAGCCAGCTCGCATTACAGAGTTTGAGGTTGACTTCATCACCCACGTTCGAGGCTCTCGCCAGGCTCTACTCTACACCATCCATACAGAGAGTCAGATAAGCCCTTACTCAGACACCAAGCTGAAGGAGATCGTTAGTACCAGGGTTGAGATTGCCAATCCTATCGCAGTGAGGATGGTGGCGATTGTAACCCTTTGCTCCTGGAACAGAGTGCGTACACGCTCAGCTAGCGTTGTGTTCTCGTTTTATCGTTTCCCTGATGCGGTTGATTTGGGTCCGCAGCTTTTTTCGGTTCACAGAGGCAGACTCAATACGGACTCTATAAACATACTGCAGCTCAGTCTTATCTCCCCATCTAGTTCAGTTATCTTAGCTCGGTTGTACTTTTCAATACTTATAAGCGAGAGGAAATTGCTGGGATTTGCAGTCAGAAGCTTCCACTGTCGTCCCCACCTAGCCCAAAGCTCACCTTGTTTAGACGAGTGGCCTGCAGCCCGCACTTATACACTGCCTTCTTCCACACTTGTTTCTTCTTTGGATCCGACTTGATCTTCTGTTAACCCAGCAGGCATTATTCGAAGTATCTAAAGTTTCGTCAATGAGGTTAGTCTCCTTCATTAGCGAACCTAGTCGCATCCCTCTCCCCTTCCATAGCTCCCTCCTACTCTGCGGTGTAAAATGTTGGATTCTCATATTCTGTCATGTTGTTATGTTACAGATATACTCACTATTACACATAACGAGTACTTACCGACGCAAACTAAATCCATACCGCTGGATAACGAGTACTGCGACAGTCTGTACAAACAATCCAATCACTATTGACCAGAACCAACAACTGCTAATCTATCCATAGCGAACCTGGATACGCGTGTAAAATGTTGGATTCCCCAGGTTATGTTAAAAATACTCGGGCGAGTACTTACCGCGAACTAAATCCATACCGTCGCGTGTAAAGGGCGTTAGTTATTACAAACAATCCAATCACTATTGACCAGAACCAACAACTGCTTGTCCGCTTCCCCATTCTAGGTCCTTTGCATTAGCGAACCTAGTCGCATCCCTCTCCCCTCCCATAGCTCCCTCCTCCTCTGCAGTGTAAAATGTTGGATTCTCATAATCTGTCATGTTGTTATGTTACAGATATACTCGTTATTACTTAACATGATTAAATCCACCGCGTGCCCCCAAAAGTTATTACAAACAATCCAAGCACTATTGACCAGAACCAACAACTGCTTGTCCGCTTCCCCAATCTAGGTGCGGACGACGTCATTGTACCAAAAACAGCACGGCTGGCCTTTACAATCACGCTGATCTCGCAAATGCTAACTGCAACGTTGTGCAAAACCGGCAATGAGGTCATGTCTATTGATGACAGCTATGTGTACCACTGTTACCACAAATTGTGGCGGACTGCACAGGAGAGACAGGGCCTCCCGTATCAGGGCATTGACACATCAGATGAAAAAAACGCAACTAAGATACGAGTGGGGGCAGGAGACAAGGATGAAGCCGAGGAAGAGAACAAGGCCATAGCCTATGTTTATGGCAACAGGTTCTTCATTCCACTTGACTATGAACTCCTCGACAGCAAGTATCATCTGTGGCTCGACCTAATGATGAGTGATGATGACCAGCTGCTTGGAGAATGCGTTTTAGGGCATCACCATTCAGATCACAGAAAAAGCAGAGGCGGGCGGTGCATTGAACGTCTAAATGTAAATTGTTATTGTTGCACAACTTAAAATTAAAGAAGGCAGGTTCGTCAGCGCAGGCTTTTGAGTTTACATTTCAAGATGGTCCCTGTTCGGCTATTGTTTGTGGACAGAGTGAATGCGGAAAAATCGTATTCATCCTCGACCTACTTGAAGGGCCCTTCTTTGGTGCCTTTAAGCACATTGTAATTCTCTGCCCTACCATACGTTTCAATGAGGTCTATCAGTCGTGGTCATGGGTGTGGGATGATTCAGAGGTGTACGTGGTTGATCCAGGAGAGCGGCTCCTTGACCACTTGAGGGCTTTCTACCATTGTTTTAAGGGCGAGGTTATCCTGTACATTGTTGATGACTGTTTGGCAACAAAGTAACTAACCAAGAAGAATGACATGTTATCCAAACTGGTTTTTAGCTGCTGCCATGCGCAGCTAAGTGTCTGGGTCCTCAAAGTACAACTCTGAAGGACCTACATGAGCTGACCCTATGGGTGACGCTATTTTACACCAAGGACCGTGACTCATTTGAAGAGGCCCTACTTGAGAATTATATGATCCCAACAAGAGAAAACGCGCCGCTGTACGCCAGTTACTAGCAAAGACCAAGCACGCAAGACTGATCAACCTGTATTTTTCGGTTCAAAGTAATTTATTTTTTTATTTATGAAGGGCGTTTTGACAAAGATGTTTGCCGGTTAGGAAAGTTATGTAATGACGAGATTGGTGGGTAGTATTAAGCGTGATTTTGTTACTCTCTGTAGGGCTATTAATATCTGCACAGCATGCTTGTTGCTTACTCATCTTGGTTTACCAAGGAGTTGATGGTTGCTAAGGTGTTATGGCATTCCATTTTTGTCCGGCCTTGGTGGTTTGAGGGTTGTATGTATATCATCTCAACCCTCTATCCAAACCGACTAGCTATGCTTCATCTGCCATACCATTACCTTCGCCCCCTCACCCAAACTACTGTCTGATTCTGATGCCTAGTATGATGCATAGCATCAGAATGTGTAGGATGAGGAAATAGCACTGGGATGGTTGATTATTCCTTTCCTGAAATGGAGGCGATAAAGCCAATTCTTAGGTATATAAGATCCATGAAACAGGCTCCCACTCAGAGGGACTCACTCACTTCGACTCTAAGAGGGACTCCAAAACAAACTCACTCACTCCAATAAAACCACTTCTGCCTTGTTTTCTGTTTGTTTGGATTGTACTAGAAATAAACCATCCTTGGTTCAAGACCGAGTACTTCGTTTACCTGGGCACTTAAAAACCATGTTGATAATCAGAAGTAAAAAGGAACACTCAAGAAAAGAACAAATAATAATATCTAAGCATTACCTCAAGGCACGATAAACAATGTGTCACTCTCTCCGTTTGATTCAAAGAGGTGGATAACCTATGGACATACTAGTTTACCTACAAACTAGCATGGCGAAGCCAGACCTGACCCCTGTACGGGTCCGACTTAGGGTGAGCAAAAATCACGTATAAGCTGTCAAAGAGGGCATAGTATAGATGAGGGGCGGTGCGCCATAACTGCTACTTTCTATACTACTCAATTGTTTCTTGCATGTAAGGTATTTTTAATAATGTTGGAATCCTGGTGATTTGATGGTATTCACAATTTGCTTGCCATTCGATTTATCCTTTACGTGGAAACTTTGTGTGTGATATCTACAGGCGGGGAACCCCGGATATATTTTGTTATCGCACCCTTTGGTAGAATAAATCGCTTATCATCGTCCAAACGTTATAATAACGCATGGTGGTAGCATGAAATAACGAGTAAGAGCAAACATGTTTCAACAAGTGATGCTAAGCACGCTATAATGACAAACACGTTATAGCGAGTGATGACAAACACGTTATAACGAGTGATGACAAACATGTTATAACGAGTGACGACAAACATGTAATAACGAATGATGACAAACATGCAATAACTAGTGATGACAAACATGTAATAGCGAGTGGCGACATGTAATAACGAGCGATGCTAACAAGAAATGACGAGTGGAGTGATAACAAACATGCAATAACGAGCTGCGAATAACATGGAAAAACGAGTGACAACCAACGTGTAATAACTAGTGTTGACGTGCACGATATAGCAGGTAATAACAATCGTGTAACAAAGAGTGCCAACCAGTACGCAATAACGAGAAATGACGAGTGTTTGCAAGTACGAAGTAACGAGAAATGACAAACATGTAATAACGAGAGTTGACGCGCATGAAATAGCGTGTAATGACAAACATGCAATAAAGAGTGTGGACAAGTATGCAATAGCGAGTAATGGTGCACATGTAATAAAGAGTGACGATAAGCATGCAATAACGAGTTACAGCACATGCAATAGCGAGTGATGTCAAACGTGTAACAGCGAGTGATGCCAAACACGTTCTAACGAGTAATGAGTAACGATGATGATGCCGATCAAGTAATGCAAACATTCCACTTATGTTGTATCAAATCAATGGGTGACGACTTCCCCTCATATATGAGTAGTGTCTCGCTTGAATAGCACACTCGTCCAAGCGAGTGATGACAACAAGTGATGTCTCTGATGTGTATACGAAGGATTACTATCTGGTTTAGACTTGTGATAACCCCCACTACTGTATCAATTATTAATTCAGGTTTTTATGTTTTCATCTCAAACTTTGGTCATGCACGAGCAAGTTGATTTGGCGAACTGTACCAACTATGATAGATGCACCAAATGCACCGCCTTTGTAAGCGGTAGGTCGTGGACGAACCACCAACAACTTCGGACTGAGGTTTGTTGGCTGAAGCAAAAACGCGTCAATCCATCTAAGCCAGATAAAAGCAGCACGAAGTTGCTGACAGCGATTGATTGTATTGCTCTGCACCTTTCTGGCCCAACTGAGGTTCTTGAGACTTGGATATAGGTGGCCAGAAGATGACAAAACGTTTGCTCTATATACCACTCCAGCCCCAAGTTATTGGCCAAGGTTTTTGCTTTCGATGACAGCGTTTTAAATGAACTGAAGGAAAAGTTAAGAACATCACTGACCAACAGAAACTGAGTGCTGTTGTCTTTGATGCGATGTCAATAAAAAAACAGCTGTCATATGATGCAGCCAAAGATCATATTAATGGCTTTGAAGCTGTGTTGTCACACAGTAGAAACAAGTATGTTGCTAGCCATGGTGGAGTTTTTATGATGCATGGTCTGATACATAAGGGTGAGAAAGTGATAACGAGAAAGCGAAATCGAGAGATAGTTCTAATTAGAAAGTGATGGTGAGAGAGTGACAGTATTAGTGAGATAGTGAAGGTGATATCGAGGTAGCTATAATGAGAGTGAGAAAGAGGTAGTGAGAAAGTGAAAGTAAGAGAGTTAAAGTGAGTAAGCGATGGTAGGTGAATGTTAGTGAGAGAGTTGTTGTTTTCGTGACGGTGACAGAATGGTAGTAAGAAAATGATTGTGGAAGCGTGATAGTGAGAATGTCACAGTAAGAGAGGGATAATGATTGAGTTATAGTAAGATGGTGATAGTGGGAGAACGTGAGTGTCAACTACAATTGTTTTGAATTGCATATTTACGGGCATTGAGCGTAGAAAAGCATGCGCATTATCGTAATACATCCGTGACCCTTTATTTTGATTTGTCGACGAAGGCTGGATTGCTTCAAATTGCAATATTCATAATCAGGTTCAAGTTTTCACAACTAGCAATGTTACTGAACAATGTCTGAGGTATGATGTAAGACATTTGTACCAACTGTCGAATATATCATTGCACAAATGCTTTTCATGAAGCGGCAGATGACACTTCTAGATTGCAAAACGTCTACTCTGTGAAGTATTACAAATCTCTCACACCAATATTTGTAAGCACTGCTATCAGCTAATCTACAAGCTAGCGACGCACATTCTCATCTTTCTTCTCTAACGCTGCTATTTGTGCACAAATTAGCTAGCCACCATTTACATTTTCGAATAACAACAGATATTACCAAGCTAATTAGTTTTGCACCTGCGAGGGGAAACGCATTGATAGCAGATTCGATTTCAACATTGAGCGTGGCAAGCGAGGGCAATAAAGGGACCATTACACGCGATTTGATCTACTCTGAGTATTAGCAGCTACATTTACTATGGACAATTTCGGAAAGAAAGCTTATTAGGTCATGTGGTTAATAGGGTTCTGTACTTGCAATCAGTACTAAAAATCTTTCCTGTTTCAAACTTCTGGTTATCAATTAGTTGTTTCGAATGACAAGGTCGAATGTTGCCATGGTTAAAACTTAAGTAATCTAACAAACGCGTACGTAGATATCAATTACAGGAAGTACCTAAGGACAATTAGCAAACACAGAGATAATATTCCGATAACCGTACCAGATGCTTCCAAGTAATCTGTGTATAATAGCCTAAGCCAAAACCTACCCCGCCTATGTAAGCAAACTCGATCTCACTCTCTGGATCTCACTCCCTCATTATTATTCTCTTTATCTCGAGCTTACTCTGACGATCCTGCTATCGCGATCTTATTCTCACTCTCTCACTCTTACTATCTCACCCTCATGTCTTGCTCACAAATTCATTTGATGCAGTTAACCTTTTGTAAATGATTCCATTACGCACCCTTCGCTGTCGTCAGTATGAAGTGATGTACTAGGCCATATAAAGTATGAATAAGGTCGGTGTCAATGCATTCGTTTAGTTGTAGTCGCGTGGGGGATAGAGGTATGGAAATGACGGGGTGTGGTCGGGATTTAACATAACCCATGGCAGGGATTAAGGTCGGATTATTAGGAGAATAAGAATGGGGTCACGGCGGTAGTTACGGTAAGGATCTGCGAAAACCGTAATCAAACTTGCCGAAGATGCCTTCATTAGCAGCAATCCTGTGTCATTCAAAGCTGATAATCAGTCAAGACAACGCAGGCCTGTTAGCCCATCCTAGTTTTTAGTAGCACCAAATACTGTTCTCATTATTCTTCAGAAAGGCAAAAATACATTTAATAAATAATTCACCAAATGGACCTGAAAGAGTTCACCGCGGACATTTTCGTTAAGTTCATCATTGCCAATCTACGGTCACGTACCAGTTAACCTTCACATCCGTCCCACATATCAACTTATATCATGTGGCATTGGTGTTTAAAAGGACTGTAATGTGCTGACGTTGCAAATATATGGAATTTTTCTCCCAACGTATCATCCTAAATAACCATCGCGTTTTGAAATCGAATTCCCTGATTTTGCTTCAGCATATTCAGTGATAAAACACAAGCTTCCGAACTTAGAAACCATGCATATTGCTTGCTATTGTCAACCATATGGGTAGACCAGCTCACTTAACTGACATCTGTTCACTGCACTTATATCATTCGACGACCGTTTTGACATCGATCGAAACTGCTCTTCCTAATCGTTTTGTTGCAAGAACCTTTAGAAGTTATTATTTATATTAGTGCTACTGGGTTGACACCTCTGGAGATTAATATTGGGTACATTTCGGTTACCGTACATAGGTATACTTTTGAGGACGCACCAAAGAATGTGGGTCAATTCTCACTATGTTAATAACACATCCCGATCTATTATGATTGCATCAATCTTTCTATAAAACTTCGTTCTTTAACTTTCCTCTTATGTAAATGGTGAGGGCGCTGACTGCTACGTTTTAAACAAAAGGAATGGTTAATTGTGTTTTGCTCTACAAACAATCAACAAAACCATACACCAACTTGAGAAAAAACCACAAGCACTTGCGATAAATATTCACAACACGCGAGGAAGAAACCTTGTCTTTTTATATAATTGTCGATGTTATACAGCATCCGACGCATTCATCTCCAATCTACTGGATATATGGCATTTTGTGGATTACCCTATGGCAGGCAGCCAGATGTATAACGTAACTTGTCTTTGTTATTGTCTGCTCAAATAATCAGAGAGGCACCCTATGTGGAATTAACTACCGACATGATGAAGACAGCAGTAGAAACAATTGAAAAGCAATTTAACAATCCATGAACAGTCGGCAAAATCAAGAGCTATTCAATGCATATGATAACCCGATTCATAATTTATGTTACTGCATGTTACTTAGAATGTAAGCTTGCCCAGTTAAAAATTACTTTTGCTTATTCAATGATATCACTCGAAATGTGTCCTCCCCAAAGTAATTCGTATCTGGGTTATTGTTCTGGAAGCTTAGGTATGATATTGAATAGTGCATCTCATTTAGTTATATAGCCATGGGAAGCGCTGGTCTGATTATTGATAGCGCAATCAAGAACTCAATTACCCTGGTGACCCCATGTTGAACACACTGGCAGCTATACCAATTAGAATATTTCCTAGGACTGTCCATGGTCACTCGTTGAGCTTGCGGGCTGAATTAAATGTAATAGCGTCTAAGTTTCTTTTGTCTTTCATCAGTCGATCGGAAGATGAAAGTAGTTGTTTTGTCCGTAAGATTTGTCGATGCCTTTCCTTTCTGTGTAATGGAAGCAAGTGATCAGGCTATTGTGATCGTAAATGTCTATCAGAAGATTTTGCCTGTGAGATATTGCCTTTGAGATATCAGAGAACCAATTGTCAGATATTGGCTGACGATGAATTATCATATCAATGTTGTGTACCACAGAATGTAAACTATCCTGCTAATATTCCAATCTACCACTACTCTGTGTGCCGCAGCGGTCAACTGGAAAGACCAGTTTTGCAGAAATGCGGATTACACTGTGACAGGAGCTAAGATTGATTACATCATTTGTCTTAGCGGTTGTCAACGAAAGCTTATGTGCCAATGACCCATAAGACATGACGAAATATGTGATCAAACACAGAAATTGACACCGATGCAGTGTCAACAGGATACAATTTAACGGATGGGCAAAAGTAACTGACATCCCTTTTTCCGAATCTTCAAATGCACCAGAGGATGCAATATTGCACCTGGGATGTAACATATAAAAAAAACTACACCTCAATCATGCAAACAGTTAATGGACCTTGATTAGCAGCTAGACAATTACCAAGCCCGGACATTTATGACTTACGACCATCACGATACACCACTCTTTTCGCATACGTACCTCAAGCATAAGCGTTGCAATAGGGCCGTTTGAAATATTGTGATAAACTATTTGCTGCTAGATTATATAATGAGAATGATATCATCAGTAATTCTGCCGCTGCAAAATTCAAACTATGCAGCCTTCAAATCCTGCCGCAAATATCGACGTTATGGCCCAACAATATCAATGCCATTAGCAGTGCATCAAGAAAACATGACAAACCGCTCATTTGAGAGTGGCATTTTAGTAGACTGCACAATTAGCCATGTGGCTTATAATGGCGCCCTCGTGACTTCAAAATAGTTACTTATTATCAGACAGCGATGTCGACTAAATTTTAAAGGATGCGTCCGAAACCTACGAAATTATAGTTCAATCGTATTGCTTAACCCTTCTGGTTTTTATTCACGATGCGATGACGCGTAATGCATGAACAACAAAATATATTATTCCGTATTCGTAAAGTCTATTAGCCAGTAACTAAAATTCAAACTATGCAGCCTTTATGGCCCAACAATATCTTTGCTAATTAGCAAATTTTAAAGGATGCGTCCGAAACCTACGAAATTATAGTTCAATCGTATTGCTTAACCCTTCTGGTTTTTATTCACGATGCGATGACGCGTAATGCATGAACAACAAAATATATTATTCCGATTCGTAAAGTCTATTAGCCCGTAACTAACACTTTTTCACTTTGCTAATCAGCATCTCTCACATAACTATATATGGTTATACTCCTCGTAGAGCATGATGAATTCGTAGTTGTCATTACTCCTTGAGCAATTAGTTTTAATTCACGATAATTGCCTCTTTGTTCTGTTTACTCTCCACAATCGTTATTAAACCATTGTCTCTCTAATAATTGCTACGCGACACATAGCGGCCAGATTTTGACTTTTGCCATTCGCCAACCCAAAGAACGCTTGCTCATTACTGCAAAGATATAATCGATAGCACCTCAGGGGTGTAAGGTGTGGTAAGCTTCAATTTACTTCCCTAACTCGCGATAGTGCGTAACAGCATTATTTCTTATAAAGTTGTCTAGACTGGATAGCACTATTATGATCCCATCACCATCACCAAAATGGTTGCATTTAAACGGTAAGTTTGTGATCCACTGTCACTGCATTTGCAATAGGGATAGAGAAACTCTTCCGCATTCCAGCCATGTGTGCAATCGAAAGATCGTCTGTGCAACAGAACGGAATGTCCCAAACATGTGACTGTGCCACAAAAACAACAATTTATTGCTATAGTTCATAGGCTACAAGAAACTATATATATATAGGACCATAAAAGCAAATTCCGCAATCCTAAATGCAAATGCCTCTTTAAAATGACATGCCTACACAGTTATTGATTAACGGCGATGACCATCGCCAAATTATAAAAATTCGCATATGTCGATTCGATGACCGGATGTAGGAAGGCGTTTCTATGACATGATTCATGAAATCTGGTTGTGTGTATTTTGTGGATTCCAGATGAGCACGTTAGATGTCATGGCTGACAAGGACGGCTACTTCTCAATCAATGGTAGACAACTTATATGTGCTAATTCTACATCGTAAACCTATATCTGTCAATTGTGTCATTAAAATATCGAAGACCAACTGCATTAGGTGACTCCCGTTATGATCATCACAAAATGAAAATATTAAAAAGGGATAGCATAGATGAATGTTTTGGGAAGGGTATAATTACATTTATGCTATAAAAACTCGGCTACTTTGTGCACTGCTGAGCTTTAATTTGTCGTTAAGTTATAAATTTATCAACAGTCTAATATTGATTGGGCGGTTCTGATCAAGCAATTATTCGGTGTAACCCTTATGTTTTTCAAAGACAATTATGCAGAAACACAGTTACCAAAAAAATCGTGATTTGTAAACCTACCCACACATGGTGTCGTAGTGCAGGCTCTGCTAAGATGAATTACCATTGAGATATTTTATGAAACAAGAGATACTAACATACAAAGCTGTCAATGTTGGGTCATAAAGATAACGGGCTTCCTGATTTGGTAATCACGACTCATACCAGAGCGTCTCCTATTGCCAAACTGCTGGTTATAAATCTTAATCATATGCTAACGGACGCTCCTGAGTATCGGCTTTATGAATCAGCCTTCAGGATATTGCCGGAAAATTACTGACTGATAGAATGCGGAATTTTACCCTGTGCATTGTCTCGTGTAAATAAAAACACATTACGCAGAGCAAGCTGGCTGAATTCAGCATTTCTCTTTGTTCAGTGTTACTTAGATACACTGTATTTCTTAGTGTCCTGCCCTTACATTTTTTGCCATAAATGATGCACGCATGCAGAAAAAATAAATCGCGGTTGGATACTGTGATCGTTTACCTGATCTTAATATTAAGACACACCACATGTATTTATTTGTTGGTTTGAACCAAAGACCTATGTAGGCTCTCAAAAAATTGATAAAGGTGGCAGTATTATGACTGGAGACCTTGAAATGGGAGCTGTTCAGCTGTGGGAGACCACGAGGAAGGGCTGTGTTGGAGGAAGTGACTACTCTGCTATCATAGGGCAAAACTACTTCAGCAACTATAGCAAGAAGCCTGGTTATACGCCTCAGCCCTCCCCAGTCCTCAAAGGAGCACAACCTGAAAACGCAGTCAACAAACACCCGGATGGTCGCCACCGGACTGTGATGCAGCTCCAGCAGAACCTGTGGCTTATTCATATTCGGAATTATCCTCCCAGGACTCCGAGTGTAGGGGCAATTTATCTCAAGCAGCACAACCTCCTCAGGATGCCCCCGACAGACAGCATCCACTCCACCCCCGGTCACCCCCTGTGCCCGCCGGATCGGGAGCACACAAAAGCCATCCGGAGAGTAGGCCGTCGCACCACCCTCAATATAGATATTATTTCCGTAGACATTGGTATCGTACACCTTCTCCAATACCGCAATTGTAACCTCCTCAAAAGTCGTACCCCAGAGGCAGGGTGCTCTAAAGCCAACACCCTCGTTGTTTCCTGATCTATTCAGTAACTATAAGTTGCCGCCGGTAACAGCGGACAAAGTAGTAAAAGACTGGTTGACAGATCCAATGCAGATTTGGCAGAACCAGGTAAACTTTGCAGTGCGGTATGCAACATCCGGCTGCGGCGTGTCATCCCACGACAACCTCGAGGCTGGGATTCCACTCGTGAAAGCACTCTACACCTTTCACCTTTATTACACAGTGCGTCGCCTATTAGCAGAACTGCAAGCGCCTCTACCTCAGGATCATACCTATGACCCCTATAACAATACATATGACAGAAGGCAACTGAAGCTAATAGTGGCCTTGGTATCTTATATACACATGATGCGTATGGTTTCGGGAGTGTCGTCAAGGTTGCTGGTCGAAACGTTTGTTATGACCCTACACAGATGGTCTTTGAGGCGGAAAAGGATACAAAGCCAGGTTTTTCCCACGCGAGTAACCTACAATACTTTTGTGAGAAAATGGGTGCTGTTCTACATGTAGCACAGGGACCTGAAGCAGACGAGGCCTGGAGTACCTTCATACTGGACACGTCTGAGGGCTTTACACAGACAGGCGTTGAGCAAATTAACGACAGCATTTGGAATTATGTATGGGCCATTCTTGAGGCTCAGGCGCAGACCCGCTCAGAGATACTAGGTGTTGGTACGTCCTTTGATGCTCAAAAGCAATTTCAGGCCAACGTTGTGGATGCCATCAACTCCCCAGTGGACATTCCGTCATCCATCTGACGGTATCAGAACGTCCTCCAGAATGCCTCTTCAAAGGTTGATTATGTGTTTGGAACGGTCCTGTACTTGGCTCCGTCTGATATGAGCCTCGCCATTGGAAACGTTGCTGGGTACAACAATCTGATTACTATCGCAACTGTGGAACAGCAGATCGGCAACAATACTGATGTCAACTCGGTTCCGGTGGTTCCAGATAGAGGAAGCTTTGAGCCGCCGCAAGATACAGATATGGGAGTCCCCTCTCCAGGCGTTCCAAGTGGCGTGGCCGCGACGGTCTGCGTGGGGCGCACGATGATAAGAAAACTGATCTTATTGTAGGCTGAATCGCTATAGGCTTAGCTGTGCTTTGGTTTCCTAAGTAGTAGGTCACTGAGTATCAGGAGAATAACTCCCCCACCTCCACAGCTTCGGCCCACACATGTTCTGCCATCCAACCAGCCACATTTGCAGCTGACTTAAGCAGCCATGATACGATGGAGCCAATGATTCCTGGAAGGGCAGCTGCTGCTTTACCGGCTAGGCCCTTCAGGACGTTTGCCAAGGAGTTCAGCTGTTTTTTAATCCATTCCTTCACCCCGGGCTTATCAGCTGGCGTCGGTGTTGGTGCCGGGGTTGCACTAGTGCTCCCTCCACCCGTCAGAGCAAGTTCCAGGGTCGAGATTGCCAATCCAATCGCATTGAGAATGGAGGCGATTGCTATGCCCTGCTCCCGGAACAGGGTGCGTACACGCTCAGCTAGCGTTGTGTCCTCGTTCAGAAGTCTGTTGTTTCCCTGATGCGGTTAATTTGGGTTCGCAGACGTTCACGGTTTACAGAGGCAGCCTCAACACAGATACGTTGCGGGTCCTGAAGCTCTGCAAGCTCATCTGCTTGGAATTTCCATGCTCGACTGTCACCCCTCCCTTCCTCCTCCAGGCTTGCCATTTTAGCTTTCCGCCGGTCTATATCCCTTTCTATCTCAGTTATCTTAGCTAGGTTGTTGAATTTTCTGCCTTTGTATTTTGTCTGGTCGTAGAGTAGGCGGTCTAGGTTTTTAATCCAGGTGTAATGGCATACTCCGTCGTCCTCGATCAGCATGAGGTTTATGCAGGTGCGGGGTATTTGCTGATCCAGTGGACTATGACGGTTTTCCCATCCCAACCAAATACGTTTAGGCCGAGGTCTAGGATGGGGTACGCCACATTGTATTTTGAGGGCCGATGTGGATTCTTGGCAGCTGGGTGGAGGGCTGAGATGATGAACCATAGTATGCATAAGTCGTCTCGGTTCTTTACGTTTATGATGGCCCCTTTGTTTGCCAGTGGTGGCGGTAGAGGGAGGTAGGAGTCGCCTTTGAGTGGTTGATACTTGGCGATGTCGATCCAGATGGTTTTACCGCCTCGAAGACCCATCCAGAACCTTGTTTGGTCCACTTCTCTAGTATCTCCTGAATTTGGGGGGCAGCTTGGGATAGAGGAGGGTCAATGTCTTCTGGATCTAGAATCACCTGATGTTTGTTTCGTAGGACTGGCTCGACGTACTCCGTGGTACCATCTTTATCGGTCTTGTAGAGTCTTACCTTGATTGTGAACTGGGTCTTGAGGCCTCCTAAGATATTCAGCTCCTCAGCTAGAACTCTGCGCACTTTGGTCGCTCCCTACCCCTGTGACTCATGGCCTCCCTCTCCCCTGCGACTCATGGCCTGCTGAGAGGCTCTCCGTCATTAATCGGAGACTCCAGCTCTTGGCAGCTCTTGAGACCTTAGGCCCTGAAAGGAATAGTAGAAGTGGCTAAATGATGCTCTGAAGTGGAGGGATTCCTTATCGTTGATGGGTGGGTCTCCATTTGGAGGGGTGTTCTGGAACCGCTATTACCTGGGACTACTACTGGGACTGTTGATCCGACGTCTCGGGGTTGGCGTCTGTTGGAGACATGGAGTCATCGGATTGGTCGAGGCTTCCACGGCTCCGAATTACACGTGGTAAAGGGACGCTATGACAAAGCAACGCACGGCGCCTTACATGTTGCGTCTTCACATTTTATTTCATAGACTGAGGCTTGAGTCTGCGCTCTTAGTGAAGCTATGCACTCTTTGGTTCTATGTTCTGATCATTTCGGGAATGCTGCGTATATGTTAGGTTGGCTCTCTATAGGTATAATGTGCTCATATATTCATAAATAGAAACCCCTTATCATCATTTAAAAATTGATTGCATGAAGCCACAAATGTAACAAAATGCTGTTATATTCAGTGGAAAGCCACTTTATTGAACAATTATTCTGAACGCCATTGATTTCTAATGACATTGTCTTTATAGAATTATGCGAATTCCTAACAAAAATGGTTAAATTGTATGAATTCAAACATTTATTGAATATTAAAAAAGAGTGGGCTTATATATCACCACAATTAACGAAATTACCTGTCATAACCCCAGCAAAGGGCAATAGAGCTACATCTTATGAATGTTGCTGAGGTCGGAGGGCTGCTCACTATCAATATATTCAGGATAACCGGACAGAATTGTACAATATTTTCTTTCGAAGTTGCAACTGCACAATCGATGAATTTGAAATCAAGTAAAAAAAAATTACTGACAATATTTTTCTGAAAGTCCGGCGACTGTCAAACTCGCAAGAAAAGGTAAACAGACATGTAGTCTGTGGTGAATCGAACTGTTTGGATATTCCTTGGTCGCAGACTTGCTATCGGCGTCTACCGCATCTCTTATATCGCACAATAAACGCATGCACACACAAAATGACAGATATTTCTTCATCATTATTTTAAATACTATTTTCATCGAAATTCCAGTATTGATAACTGTGACTTTATTTGACGCCTGACAAATCAGTCATAACGTTAGTACTGTGCTGAACCCTGGTGACACGGTAATAGATCGTCAACGGATTTGCCCGAAATACTGGTATATATTTAGCACGAAGAAGAAAGGCAGTGCTCCTGTGGAGGTCGTCGCGGTTAAATCCTTAAAATATCAAATAGACAAACATAAGTAAAATATTAAATACAGTAATTTATTGTATGTGTCGTAAGAAATATATTATATTTTCTGTCAATATCGATAAAACATTTAACCAATAAAAATAATTCGTCCGAATACGGACGAATGATAAGCGCTATAGATCTTATTAGCCCGGCTACCGAACGTATAATAAACGTTGTATATATCATCCGTCCGGTTACCCAATGAATAACGTACAGGCAAGTTTGTATTCGTCCCAAAACCACAAAAATAGTGGTCAGAAAAATTCTTATTCGTCCAGTCACCTGCACATGGTTGCCCTTATTTGTCCATAAACTGCAGTAATAATAAAGAATGCTGGTCAGTGCACCCCCACCCCCCTCCACCAGTACCATCAGCACCGTGTCAATCCATCCTCGCCGGGACGATGTGCCCACGGGTCGATGCGCCCCTGGGACGTTGCGCGTCATGAATGATGCGCTATCCAGTTACAGAACGAAAGCGAATGTGTATACTGAATGCTACATATTTCATTTAACAAAGGAACAGTATTAGTGAATTTATATTTGCTGATATAAAATAGATTTAAAGCACAATAACTAACATCCAGCGAAACCATACATCGCACCATCGCTCCCGGTTATAGAGTGCTGTATAGGGGCGTTTGGACTCGGCCAGGGCATTTGACCGTGCCGTGGTCTCGGGACGATATACCCCATGAACAAAACGCGTACGGACACAGAAACGGACAAAAGAAGAATGTATGGTATATTTTATTTATGGCATTAGCATATAATGTTATACTTGAATTAAAAGTGCACACAAAAATATATATAACTCAACAAATCTCGGGCTCTTTATTCAACATTCAAAAACCATATATAAAAACAAACACGACTCGGAGTGTACATTCATGAAATTACCCAATTGCATTTTGAGAGATGGAATAGATTAGCTGCCCAGAATTTCAGTCTATGAGTAAGGCGATTCTTTGAAATTCTATCCTCCACAATACCCCTTGGCAGCATATGATTCACCCGAGCACATATTTGTTTAAAAAACAAACGAACTGATACCTGCGGAAGTCATCTGCGCCATAAGTGGTCCTGACTTAGGACCTGCGGTAATGATAACTGACAAGGCCCATATTGTCATACTACAAGGCCTGAAACACAATGGAAATGAATAATTGATAATCATGTCATTGTCTCAGTAATGCATATATTTTTGAAAGTAATGGGCCAAGATCGAATCAAGTTACAAAAGTGCATCTCCGTTGCCTCAAATGGCAGAAAGCAATCCATTTAGTTATGCATTAGCATTCAGTTAGACTGTTCAATTGAATGCAGTTTTTGTGAACCGTTATTTGTTAGATTTGTTTACAAAGCTCTGATTTATGTGCGACATAAACCACTATTGTCCCTCTCTGCGATGTAGTCATGACGTATCGTTTCTGTGCAGGATGTAGATTTAAAAACACTTTTTAACTCAGTATCTCATCATTTTGCATCTCATATAGCCTCAGGACAAACTCCAACAATCTACAGGCATCCACAATCAATTTAACCTGCGATGTATAACATAAACCACTATTTTTCATTTCTGAGAAGTTATCATGACGGATTGTTCCTGTACAGGATGTAGCTGAAACAAACGCTTTTAAACACAATATCTCGTCATTTTTCATCTCATACAGCCTCAAGACAGCCTCCTGCACCCTATGGAGGCATACACAATTCATGTCATCTGTTATGTACACCATAAACCACTATTATCCCTCTCAGGGATGTTGTCATAACGGATTGTTCCTGTGCAAGACATAGAAGAAAAAACACTTTTAATCACAATATGTCATCATTTTGCATCTCAGATAGCCTCAGACAGCCTCCTACATCCTATGGAGGCATTCACAATCCATGTTATCTGCTATGTACAACAAAAACAACTATTGTCCCTCTCAGGGATGTTGTTATAGCGGATTGTTCTTGTGCAGGATGTCGATGAAAAAAACAACTTTTCAACTCAGTATCTTATCATTTTGCATGTCATCTAGTCTCAGGACAACCTCTTACGCTCTATGGAAGCATCCACAATCAATGTCATCTGATTGTGTATAACATAAACCACTATTGTTCATCTCAGGGATGTTGTCATAATGCATTGCTCCTGTGCAGGATGAAGATTTAAAAACACTTTTAATCACAATCGCTCATTATTTTGCATCTCAGATAGCCTTATGACAGCCCCCAACGCCATCTGTATGTATAACATAAACCACTATTGTCCCTCTCTTGGAAGTTTTCATAATGCATTGTTCCTGTGCAGAATGTAAATGGGAAAAAAAACACTTTTAATCACAGTATCTCATCATTTTTCATCTCTGATAGCCTCAGGACAACCTCCAACCCTATGGAGGCATCCACAATCCATTTCATATGCTATGTATAACATAAACCACGATTGTCCTCTCTGAGAGCAATGACTTTCGTTACAAATATTTCTAAAAAGGCTTTTGATCAAGATAATCACCACCATCAAGCATTAACGTATCATGATGATAAATATAGATTTTTTTTGTTTTGTTATGCGTGTATCTGTATACAAGAGAGGTCTACAAACAGTTATATACCTGTACAGTGTAAACAGGAAAATCACAGCTACGTGATGCATATAAAAACCTTCTTTTGAAACCCTGAAATTATCAAGCAAGAGTAACACCCTTAGGACTGTAATAATGGGAATGCATTATTCACAATGGACCACTAAAACCAATCCTTTCTTGATTAACCAGTTGTTGCCATAAGAAAAGTCCCACAACTCACGCTCATGCACATAAAATTACATTTAATGGTTTGCTGACAGTGTGTGTTTGAGACCAAATATTCAGTGCAACATGTACGTTGTATTCGCTATGTGATGTACTCAATTGCTAACCATAAACAAATTGATGTTGTTGCATCCAAACATACTGACCCACTGACTTTCCAGCTTGTTCAGACTCTCAAAATACTTTATCGATGCTGATCATTTCATCCGAGCTTACCATGCCTCTGAGTCACCCAAGTAGTGGTTGATTCTGTCAAAGAGCAAGCGTCAGCACTCTTTATGTCATACATAGTAAACAGACATGAAAATGGAACAGCTGACCCTACACAGGTTTGATAATAGCCTAGAATCTGGCAAATTACATGCATGCATACATGGAATTACTTTCTTTCTTAACTAGGCTGTGAACCAACAAACGCACAAAATGGCCCAATTTCTGATAATTGGCAAGTGGCAGAAATCATGCAATTCCAAATATTTTGTCAGAGCTTTGTAAACAAATCTAACAAATAATGGTTCACAAAATTGCATTAAATTGAACAATCTAACTTGGATTGCTTACTGCCATTTGAAGCAACGGAGATGCACTTTTGTGACCAGATTCAATCTGGCCATACAACTGAAGTATCAGGGTCAATGACCTCATTCTCTGAAGAGTTATTTCATTAAGCATTTATTAACTAGAAAACATGTATGTTGTTAAAATATTGAAATTAATAAAAGAAGCGGTCACAAATTTAATTTTGAATCAAGTATTTTAAACATAGTGAAAGCGAAATAATTTTTAATTATGTAATAATTTTTGTAATAACATGCATGTAGAAAATTTAAATCCACCTTCTATTTTGTCGTAAAGCTGGTATGGTTCTTTGCTTTCAACTTCCCTCCATGACAGACAACCTTGCAATATCATGACATTCTGTGTAAAAAGATCTCCTACGAAATGGATGGGTCAAAACTAGAACATTGATTGTTTTAACGCATTAATCCATAACACAAGAAGGATTGTATGATGTATCATATAAGATGTACACCTACAACATCGTCATTTAAACATTTCCATCTTTCTCCACATCTAATGAACACCACATAGTTGCCACTTGTTATCAAAGAACCTTTGTGTTCAATAAATGCCCACATGAGCTACAGAGTTGTTTTCTGGAATAATAGATTTTGTTACTGGCACAACATGTTATTTTAGAATATATTTGATTGAAAAATAATAATACAAATACTGAATAAGGCTTATTTTAATTGTCATTGATATGGTTAAATATACCTGGGGTAAACATGGCATGTTAAGGGAATCAGGGGATTGAACAATCTCTAATGTGTCCTTAAATGTGATGCAGCACATTACTTTCTGCAGATAAGCATTGAATATGCATGATAAAAGTAAAGGAATTAATGAAGTAGAATGAAAATGAAATTTTTAATAGAAAGTTTGGTCACCATAATTTGCTTGTACCCTAAATGAGCTTGAAAATTGCCATTTGCATCAAAATATCAGAAATGCTCCCTATAATAAGACATGATCAAATTGCTATGTTTGAATGAGAAGAATGGTGAAATGAATTCAGCAAAATTAACCCACCCAAGAAACCTTCAGCAGAGTTTGTATTTATTTCATTTTCAAATTTTATCTAGACATGAACAGGTAACTCTTGATTAATTAAATGTTATAGATCTGCTTAGTAAAGCTACACAAATAATTAAACATGGATCACATTGATGAGGAAGAAAGTCCCATTTGTCAATTATACAAATTGTAATGCAAGAAATATGACACTCAAATTAACAGTGACAGAGTTCATTTACTGTTTCAAATGAACAACAAATGTATCTAACTGGACGCTCTGTAAAATCAAACAGCTGCAATGCATGCGTTTTACACTTGCATCTGCAGCATGCATGTTACAATCTTATCATTCCCTTAATGTGAAAAAAGTTTATGGAAAAAAAAATATGATATAAAAAAGGCTGCATTGCTAAATGTAAATTATTAATAGATTTGCGCATTCAGAACTTGAAAGGTACGAAGTCATTAAAGGCATTCTTCAAGGGTATTGTTACCTGACCGAAGCAAATGCTTATTATGATACATACCAAACAAGCATAACATTCCAAGTGTATATAATCCGCATAAATTAATAATTATTGACTTGCTCATCTGATAACAAAGATTGTCACTGATGACTGTTGGGATATGTTTGCTTGTAAATTAATACTGTTTAAAAGCTGGCATAAAGCTGGCATAAACCTATTTGTTTGAGCTTAGATTTTTGGCACATTAGGTGAATTGAGAATTAAATGGAACCAACTCATGCATTCTGTCAACAATGCCATGGCAAGATAACACAATAGAAAACCCCATTCCCCATGCAATTCTTATCAACCTCTACTTTGGGCTAACAATAATGAACGACATATATTGTTGAAAAACCAATGATGACTAAGTTTGTCCAGCTCATTGAATAGTTGTACCGCTGTGTGACAAAAGCTCTGGCGCTTGCCTTTTAACACCTACTTGTTTATCTATGTACTGAAAATTCATGAATACCATGTCTTAATAACTTAATCTAAGAGCTGCAATATATTTATATATTTGGTACTTTTCTAATTCCAGTAACTGTTTTTGAGTGACATTTATTCGTTCTCCTGCCATGCATTGCTTGCAAAATGCCTAGCATGTGTATTAATGAATTAAACATTCAATAGTTTAACCAATTATGATACAAAAATGATGCTTTATTAGATAATTATTAATACCAAATGATATGTAAATATACAGGGCCAACACAGCAAAAATGGATTTTACCTCATGAACTGACAGAGAAAGGTGCTGTATGTGGCCAAAGGATGTAGCTTCATTACCACAGATGGTGCAGTGGACTAGAAAGCATATTGATATTGTATATGCATATGTACAGTTGCAAATACATGCAAATTTGATAAATTATTATTACATAAATACACAAACGGCATTGCATATAAGAAAGAATATATGTTCTTATATAAAGTATATTGATATTTATGATTAGAAACATTTACTTGTGTGCTTGATCTTGTCTATGAATATGTCCTGCATGTCTGTCCTATTAAAATGGATGATTAAGAAAACTCATGACATCGATTTCTAATTCAAGCCATGTACGCTACAATGTCGAAGACTACAGACCTTACTATGTTCCAAATGTTCACAAATTAATAATATTAAGGTGATAAAATAACACTTATCTGGGAAATGCTTGGTTGTTCTGTGAGGGTCGTTAACGATATGACGCAGAGCTTCTTGTACACCCATTTACAATCCAAACAGATCCCAAGTACTTTTTATAAACATAGTTTTTTTAATTGCACAATTGAGAAATACATAAGTATTGTATTACATTAATTAAACCAGCAAACCATAATCAAAGTCACAGCAACGACAGTATAATACATACGTTCCAGATACTCAATCATATTAGCAGGGAGCAACTCTCTCGATTCACATTTCATCAATTCGCCTCATCTTTAAGGAGATATTAAATAGGATAAGGTATTAGAATAATATAGAAATTAATCAGCATTATCAGTTATTATATGTACAATTGAAAAGCACCATGATGTTGATGTTTGAGCAGTAACTTGGGCCTGCAATACCACATTTAGGTGATGCCTGCATTCCGGAAAGCCAGGTCAGTGGGCCCTAAACATTATAGATACACACATATTAATAACCAACAATTACAGAACGACAGTCTGTGTGTACATGTATGAGACTAGAAGCAACAATGCAAAAAACATACAGTAACATACAGTATTGTACCTGGTACAGATTGGACCTTTGCTTATTCATATCCATATGTCTTCCTGCCACGGCTCCTTTCCGGGACTGTAACAAAGTACATGTAAGCATTATACTTAACTTATATTAATAAGATGAACCCCTGACCTAATTATAGGGATGATGAGGCATTGACTGTTGAGGCTGTTGAGGCAGCGGTCGTGAGGGTTGTGGCCGCCTTGACAGTTGTTCTAAGACAGATGCTGAAGAATTCATAGTCTAAGATAAGCAATAGTAATAAGGTATACTATGTTGCCAAGGAGTCAAACACAATCATATTTGTCTGAGACATATTCTTTCTCACAAATTTATAGGATGATCAACCAATAAAAGGGACTAATATAAACTTATAAGCGCAGTGTTCCCAAGTGGTCTATTACTAAGTCATGACCAAGTGCTCTATTCATTGTTTTCTTTATGCACAGTACTTAGCAAGATTCATGGCGTCAATAATGTTCCTGTAGGCAAATATATGAGTGGAAGGTGAGATGGTATTAAGGAAGTAGCGATCAGAGACCAGGGAGTGGTGGAGCTGCTCATCACCTCTAGTGTTAACCGAACATGCCAGTAGCTTCACATGTCGTGTACGCCGTACCATTTCCACGTCCTTTTTGGAATTACCCTCACGAAATGTGTCATACAGAGACAACTTCCGTGTTGCATCTGCATCAGCATTGGGATTTATCCAAGGACAGACCACCATTAGATGCCCTGTCTGTGCAGCTACATTTTCAGCGGTCGCAGCGACAATGCGGCCATCATGTGTTTGCAATATCCCTGCGTATCGTCTCTCAGCATTGCGTACAATCATATCAGGTATATCTGATATGATGACATCAGGAAACTTTCTCATAGATGCCACAACATCAACATGATCTCCTGGACTCTCTGTCCGCAATAGGCATTTTAATGCACAGATTATGCCATTTGGGCAGGAGCTTGAAATCCATCCATCTGTTTTATTGCTTGTCAACTGCAAACAAAGGTTAATGTTTGAATTGACATAAAACTTTTCAGGCCAGAATACTCAAATAGAACATCAATGGTCAGAATACATGAGAACATTTGAACTTTACTATAAATATGTATATATTGCAGAAGGTAGATACCCCTGTGAACAATAGCATGATAAATCTTGGCCCATTACTTTCAAAAATATATACATTACTGAGGCAATGCCATGTTTATCAATTGTTCATTACCATTGTGTTTCACGCCTTGTAGAGTGACAATATGGACCTTGTATCAATGCCGGGGGTCCTAAGTCAGCACCACATTTGCAGCAGATGACTTCCGCATGTATCAGTTCGTTTTTTTAACCAATATGTGCTCGGATGAATCACATGCTAAGGGGTATGGCACTCTTTTCTCTCTTAGCCAGTAGGAAATCATTTCTAGCTTTGAGGCCGTAGGTGGAAGATACAATTTCAACGAATCACATTCCTCATGGACTGAGAATTCTGGTTCATTGTTGTTATTGTTCACTGTAACTATAACGCACGCGACCAAGTCGTGAATAGCATGTTGAGTGTGCGTCACAAATGACAGACATGCGAATGCCACGTCCTGTGCTGCTGTCACACGCATGCAGAAGAGGGTGAACTGCTGAAGTTTGAGTTCCCTCAGCTACCAATTGATGAGATTTAGCAGCATTTATGCTGGCCTCGGTGAACAGATGATGTGCTGCATTCAATTATTCAATAGAGATATTCAAGAGTGAAGGTGGGGCCACATAAGGCTCATCATTCCAATGCATCAAGTAGATGTTTGCATTTAAATGCAGGCATGCCACTTCTCTGTGCGGTGGCCATGACAAATTTACATGATATCAACTCACAATGCTAATGTGATTCGGACACAAGTTTTTGAATATGGATTGGCTTGCTTCGACCACGACCATCTAATTTACAATATACATCACTTCTCACATCCACACAAAAGGATTTGTTATCAATGCATATACTCTTGTCGTCTCCTCACGTGAACTCTTAGCGTAACCGGGACAGAACATAACATGTACCAGACATTATTAGACCAGAACGTAACTTGACCAAACTGTATGTACTTCTATTCTTTCCAAGCACGAAATGCTCCTCAATAATAATAACAATGATTATGTAGACCTTTATTTGTTTGTATATCCGAGCTCGTTGCCCATACACAATAATCACTAAATTAAAAAGCCCCTCCCCAACGCTAAACTTTTTGTGAGTGTCAGAGAGAGTGAATAATTTTGTTACCCCTACATTGATGTTGTCAGTTATTATTGCGATTGCAGGGAACAGGAGATTAGCGAATTATACGTGCAGAAACGTCCAATTGTGTAGAGAGAGTCACTAGATGTTCTGGTGGCATGATAAATTAGTTCATAAGTGCGTGGGAATAGGGTGAGAGAGGATTGTAAGCATTGGAACATAACATTCAATTTCAGTGGAACTGTTTAGAGTTGTTATAACATCAGTTGACACTCCCATCTTTGGGGTCCAAATACAAAGAAACCATTGCATATTCTCATTTATTGTAATATATCAGTTCTTTGATCTTGACGATATAAAAGCTTTGCGTATATATTCAGCCAAGTTAACGTTTCGAATCCGTTACGTTTTGGTACAGTTATGTCTTGTACATTTTACGTTCTGTCCCGGTTAAGTTATTACCCGGATTTCTGTATGAGCTGTGGTAGGGGTGACAGGACTAATAATAATTTCTCTGACCACTATATGTCCCGTTATCGGACGAATAAAAACTTGCCTGAACGTTATTCATCCGGTAACCAGGCGAATAAGTTCTACAACGTTTATTATTCGTCCGGTAACCGGGCGAATAAGATCTGCAACGTTTATTATTCGTCCGGTAATCGGGCGAATAAGATATGAAACGTTTATTATTCAGCATCCTTTGTTGCAGATGCTTTGCCGCCATAGACAAGATAGGCGAAGCAATGTATGCTCCCTGTGTTTCTGGCCGTATTATCTATCTTTGCCCTCCAAGTTTGAAGGATTATTTTTATTGTTTAAATGTTTTATCGATATTGACAGAAAATATAATTTAATTCTTACAATACCTAAAATAAATAACTATTTTTAATATTTCATTTTTGTGTGTCTATATGATATTTAGGCTATTAACCGCTACATCCTCCACAGGAGCATTGCTCCTTTGAGGGTTGTTCCTGAGCGGGACGCATGCAAGCTATTATCTCTCGATGCTGCAGGAGAATATGTTAGGTTCCCTCTGCATATCGGGCGTTAGTTATGAAATGACTTGATGGCCGTTAATTTAGTCCCAAAAGAAAGATAGATTTTTATAATAGCTGAGACGTTTATTGCATAGCCAAAACCGATACTACTCTGCCGATCACTTACGTTGATAGGCCATATATTGTGGGCTGCAGCATATGCGAGGGATAGGTCAGTAGCGGGCGCCATCTTGAAGTCGGGTATTCTTTAACTAATAGGTTTTTGTAATCCCGCAGACCGCCCCACTTACCACCCCACTAGCCTTTCGGACTTGCCAAAATTACCTGTGGCCAGTCCGCACCCGATTTTGACGCCTGATCCCCGAAAACCGGCATCTGTCAGCTACGTCTATTAATATTTTCCTCGGCGTTCGGAAGTATGAATAAGGGAACCGAGCAATGCTAAATGTTGATCTTTACCCAGAAAGTTGTCACAATTTGCACGTTATGACATCTACGGACCGGAATGTAAGCACCACCTAGCCTGTATCATAACGCACCCTCCCCCAACATACGTCGTATACTATCATAACGGTTTCTTAACAAAACAGCAACAGACATTTACGACCTTTATATCACTGGTCTACTTGCCGAACGTTTTTAATTTGGCTTATGCGCTTAGACAGATTTTTGAGGCAGGCTTTGTTTTTTTAACAAAATATATTTTAAGCGCACCCATCTCCTCACAATATTTGTCATATATCGCATAGGGTAATGTCCTAATTATGTATACCTCTATCTAAAAAGACACTGCTTCACTTTTTGAACTTCCTCCAAGCTATCTTTACAGGATCCGATTTCTACAAAAAACAGTTTGGAAATCTGATAAATAAACCAGATATATATTTCAAATACTCAATGTTGAGGGTATAAAAATCGTGCCGAAATAGTTAAATCTACATGGATTAGCCATAAGATCTGCAAGAATTAGCAATAATGCATCGCCGTTATCTAACTGTTGTATAATGCGGCATGGTTATGTTCATGGATCGTTCGACCTATGACTTTGCAATCAGAGGCTAACCATTGCCATTACAAAGAGTGTGACACCCACCTCTTACCCTTCTTTTATTGATAAGAATTTGTTTTCGCATGATGGTGTGCCGTAACATTGATCACTCGTTGGCAGGCAAATATGAAAAATTTTGTCGATAACGTGGAGCCATGCTACCCTTGCCAGCGCAAAGACCCTATAATATTGGTTGCCCTATGTAACCACTAGTCTACCGCCGTCCCATGTGACGCCAATGGCTGTGGCCATTTTTTCCGACCCCGGCCGGGAGTCTTGCGATTTGATTTACTTATTTGCCGATTACTAATGACATTACCTGACTACACGTTATGTTAGTGCTCTTCGTCACCTCCGCCCAGCTCCTCTGGTAGTTCAAAATTTGCTTCTTAATCAAACATATCACAGAAAAAGCACAACATATATGCATATCTGGTTGTGTTAATGGGTGTGTGAAACAGTCGTAAATAGTGTTGAATGTGTGCGCGTTCTTGTGTTGCCTTTATAGATATGGATGGGCTTGATTGTCCATTGAATACTTTGTCTCGATATTTCCCCATATTAATCTGATAAATTCCATCGTCATCGGCCGTGAGAGGCCACAAGGACAGTCGTTGAATCGAAGATTAACAGGGGTATAATATTTAAACATTGGCAATATGTAACATTGCATAGAAATTAACAGAGTGATTGTAACCTTTACTTATATAAAAACTATGAAGGGCTATATATGCTACACAAGAGTGCACTGTTACATAATATTGCTTTAAATCTGGATTAAATATTGCATGCAAATAGTGTTGTTCTGTGGACGAACCCTTCAAACAGGCTCAAAGTCGATGTAGCTCCTTTTTACGGGAATAGACCATTTTGAAGGTTTGAGTAGGCATTAGAATTCTTTTCCATAAAGTGAACTTGTTAACGTCTGCTGCAATGAGAGCACTCACAACGATAAGCCAACCTATCAGAGTCGATTGGTTAATGCGGCTAGCTAAATCTGGCGTTCATGAACCAATCAAAGAGAACTTTTCTATAGGAGCTTATTAAAGCTATTTTAGTTATTTAGACGGCCAAGATGTGGTCAAGTCTTAAGCTCGGATCAATATAAATCTATCTCGGACGTCTTACTGTGCTCATGATTGGAATAGGCGTTGATGAGTCGATAAATGCGCACCTCTTAAAACAGCTGCTATCTAATTTATTTAAGATCATTATTATGACAGCGAGAATTCACATGATGTACGACTGAGCAGAAAATAGTAAATTAATGGCACTTTTGACGCAGGTTCCACAAGCATAATGCGACAATCGTCATAGGAAAGGTATTTTCTGCAGCAAGTATTCAAGCTCGGAAATAAGCCATTACATTTCAGCATTATGGCATAGTGGAAGTTGCATTGCGTCTGATATCCGTGCTTACAGCATCGAAACAGCAATGCCGCAACAAAGAGGTGCATAATTTTTGTGACTGACATGAACAAAAAATGACTTCAATGCCAGGACGGATTGGACGCATGGGTACACCATAGGTTATGAGCCATCATGGGGCCCTATTGTCATTAGTGGCGCGCAAACGGGTAAGAAACTTACGATCAACCTACCCACGCAGCAAAAATCCAAAAGCGATCTCCTCGAATC
>CM067349.1:59618385-59623385 GCA_034190875.2 Urechis unicinctus | reverse complement strand
ACTTGTGTTTAGTGGCGTCCGTATTAGTTGCAGCAGTATTAGCCAGATAGAATAGCTAGGATCGAGCACCAATCATTGCTTGCAGGGCAAAAACTGCACGCTTGTGTTACCCTATTCTTTAGAGTGTGCTGTTAATAACTGAGGCAGTGTCGGCTAAGATGAAATACCTCATGAATGCCATAACGATTGCTTGTCCACACAATGTGATACTTTAAATATCACTCATCCCCAGCGCTGGGATGTTGCGCAATTTAAACCCAAATGCAAAACTTTACCTCATGGGTACAAAATTTTATAGGTGAGCAATGGATCTAGACGATTAGTAAAGATCAATACAATGACGTTGGTTTCTGAAGCAAATTTCATGCCGCATAAGCCATAATCGGATGCATCCTTACTTTCACCCTATATTTTAATAGACTCACATGTATCCTATATTTGAGTGGGTTTGAACAACCGTGTGGGCATGCTGTAATATATGTCGAGGGGTTAACACAATTACTGCACCTGCAAATATCAGACAAGATACCGAACATCAGTTGTCTCTGCTATGATGCTGTTGAGCAATAGACATACCTTTGTAGCCTTTCACATCTGTCTAGCCTCTCATACATTTGTAGCCTTTCACATCTGTCTAGCCTCCCAAACCTATGTAGCCTTTCACATCTGTCTAGCCTTCCACACCTATGAAGCCTTTCACATCTGTCTAGCCTCCCAAACCTTTGTTGACTTTCACATCTGTGTAACCTCCCAAACTGATGTAGCCTTCACACCTGGCTAGCCTCCCAAACCTAAGTAGCCTTTCACATCTGTCTAGCCTCCCAAGCATATGTAGCCTTCACACCTGTCTAGCCTCCCAAACCTATGTAGCCTTTCACATCTGTCTAGCCCCCAAAATCTTTGTAGCCTTTCACATCTGTCTAGCCTCCCAACCCTATGTAGCCTTTCACATTTGTCTAGCCTCCCAAACCTATGTAGCCTTTCACATCTGTCTAGCCTCCAAAATCTATTTACCCTTTCACATATGTCTAGCCTCCCAAACATATGTGGCCTTTAACACTTGTCTAGCCTCCCAAGCATATGTAGCCTTTCACATTTACTAGCTCTCCAGAACTATGTAGCCTTTCACATCTGTCTAGCCTCGCAGACCTATGTAGCATTTCACACCTGTCTAGCCTCTCAAACCTATGTAGTCATGCATATCTGTCTAGCTTCCCAAGCATATGTAGCCTTTCACATTTACTAGCTCTCCAAACCTATGTAGCCTTTCACATCTGTCTAGCCTCGCAGACCTATGTAGACATGCATATCTGTCTAGCCTCTCAGACCTATGTAGCCTTTAACATCTGTTTAGCACTCCCTTCAACTAACAGTCTTTGCAGTAACTGACTTGTAGGTGTACTGAAACCAGCTAGACGAATCAGAAACCAATTAACATAACGGTATATTCCCACGATAGCGTTGTTTAGTGCAGACTTCCTTCAGAGCTGTAGCTGATAGAATGCACAACCATTGACGGACTATCAATTTGCATGTCGGAATATGTTTTGCTGGCACTGCGATCCAACACTGATAGCTGAATGGATTATCTTGTCATGGGTATTTTGGTACACAAATACACACTTCAAACAGGGCGATGTGCCTTTTTATGAGAAAGGGTTATCGTGGAATGCCACAACTGTGTATAACCTGTAGCCGTGCTGTATAAACTAAATACCTTGTATCACAGCCCATGACAGCATGCTGATTCTAATCACTGCTTTATTTCGACTTTGCTCGCTATGCCAGCATATAACACGAACATATTTGTACCCAATACCGCAATCACTCATGCACCTTTTCATTCAAGGCAAAAACATCAGGTTTAATAACAATGAATGCGGTCTGTAGTAAAGGAACGTTTGCATGGGTGCCCATGGAGCTTATGTCGGTAATAATTAGCTCTTTATGGCTTCCTTTAATATGACTGATGCAACGCAATCCGATACATTGCTGACCCTCTGTACCGACCAATGTAACATCGTACAGTACCAGGATTGAGCTGATTATCTGACATGATCCTTATTCCTGGTTCGTAGAAATAAATGTCGGATTGTTATCATTATCATACTGCAAATATTAAAACACCATGCTAAGAATATCGTAGCTATGTAGAGCAATATGAAAATACGAGACTTACAAAGAAATAACATGGTTTTTTCTGCAGACGATGTTAAGAAATATCATGGTCTTTTCTGCAGACGGCATCGTTTTGCGGAGAATCTCGTTTAGCTGCAGATGAAAGAGCACATGCTGCAGTATCTGGGACACTGCATTTGAAATCATAACCTAATGGCTTTTCTTGCCGCGAATATTTTTGCATGACTCCACAAAAACCATTCCGAGCAGAATAACGCACACATATGGTATTCATGCAAGAAGTGAATATTGTAGACAACAGCAACTGTTTAAATTCTTTATACGTGTTTTACAGCCATAGCAAAAGTATCGTTCATCAAAGCCCATGCGGTCTTATCTAGATACCTTATCTATTTTAAGCATGGCATTATTCCGGCCTTGTCCGCCATAACCGCATAGAATGCTAGTATGCCCAGTAACTTGATCCAATATGTAACTCGCCCTTCAACACTCGAGGCCAACACATAAAGCTTATCGAAACTGAATGTCGTCTTTTGTACCGTAACGTTTTCATGGGTGCACAAAACTGTGATACGCTGAAATGCGATAATTAAGGCTCCATTGCTTCCTTTTGAAAAAGGCTAATACAGTGAGAAATGTGAAGATATTCTGACCTTTGCAACGGCGTCAGAAGTGTTGGTTACCCAGCTCGTAAAAGGAGGTCTCGTTTATAAATCTTTACAGTTACAATATCCAGTTCTTGCATTAATACCCCTGTTATATTTTATGATAAAGCATTGTTTTTCATGGGATGTAAGCTGCTCGACATTTTCTTTTTCTTAATGTTGAAGTCTTTATTAGATTAATATCTGCTCGCCTACTTCAACAAGTTCAATGATGTTGTAAAATATCAGCATTTAGTTAACCCATTTGGCACTAGCACCAACGTGATTCAAGGATTCTACACATCATCTAACATCTAACTATAATCGACAAAACTTTCCTATATTGCCGATAGCAGATATGTTTTTGTGGGCTTCGATAAGGCGGCTAATGTATGTAGTATGATGTACGCATGTGCAGCACAAAACAAAACTTCCCTTGTTACCCTTGTATTGCATGCAAGTTTTATTGCAAATGGACCATCGTACCTAGCAGAAGACTTGTTAAAACATTTTGCTTCCATACCAGCGCTATCAGGGCGTGCTTCAGTGTGTTCAATCAATGTCAAGTAACATACTTGTCTTCTAAATGTATGGTCTCAACTTTAATGTATAGTTTGCTGTCAGGAACGGAATTTTTGTAGACATCATTTGGTGCACTCGCAAAGCGTTCACGTGACAACATTTGTGATTACAATGTGCACTCGCATTTTATTACATTGAATCCGCCACTATCCTATGTAAACTAGTCCTGAATAAAGTGCATCAAAATTGCTCACATATGTAAAATATGCAATCAATGAACGGCGCCACAAAACGCCGGGCCGTGACCTCTGAAAGCAATGATGATTGCATTCGTACCAACTAAACTCACGGGCTACCATCTCAGCCGTAGTCGTCAGTTTCAAATGTACATAGATTTGTCTATTCCTAAAGTACTGTCTGCATCCATCAAGCAACAGAACAATGCATTGGTGTTAATACAACTGGGCATATAATTTGTCTTTCGGGTCACCGCGGATCAAGTTGGTGACCTGGCAAATGAAATCATTCATACGAGAAACTCACAAGGGTTATTTAGAAATAATGATGCATGCAGGTCTAAATGTACCAGCCATAGATTGTGTGCCCACTGATTCATCGGTTTACATAAAACAATGTTACGTTATTCATTTAGATGACCATTATCTGCAAGCCAACAACGATGGGGCATTTATGCGGCAATGCTCTTTCACAGAGCTGTATGAGACAAGATTTCTTACTTGTGAAGCTCCGGCAGAACACCAAGGGTACAAGCAGACCTGAGAGCTATTATTTATCTATATATATGACCTGTATGTGACATTTTGTTAGTGTTGTTGCTACCGAAAACAATGTTGTGCGTATGTGGAGTGAATGTTGCATAATAAACTAATTATGCCACTAACTGTTCGTTCTCTCCTCGGGAAGATACTTTGTTGCAGGTTTTATTGTTCCTTTGCCTGCGTGGTTTATCCACGAATGAATGTTAAAAATATCGCCGGAAATAACTACAGTGTTGTTTAATTGCGGCACAATCTTCGTCTCTTAAGAGACTCATTGCGTCATAAAAGCCGAGCGAGTAACACGATTGATGTCATCTAAAACAATTTTAATGTACTGATTGATTTTAATGGGGCCTAGCTATTATATGTCTGAAGCTGTTTTCATTTAACAAATCAGGTGATTTAAGGTCACGGGTGTATTATCAGTTTCCTGGCTGGATGCCTCTCTACTGTGCATTGATTAACATGTTTCAGTTGCTTTTAATATCCATTGCAATATCCGGCACAAAATGCAGTAGTTGCCTAGCATGAATTCTGAAAAGATTAATTTCAATGCTCCATTTTCCATAGATGCGTATAAACCAAGTTCTTTGCAAAATAAGTGAGTGATTGTCTTGCATGAATGGCAACTGCAGCTGCCTAAGGAACCAAAGAATCAACAAAATTAAGACTGGGATCCATTGGTGGCGGCATTTTATGTTGCACGACTAGCTTACTTTAACTGAGAAAGTTAATGCCAAGTGCAGTGTATTTAAAGGTAAACCAAACATGTTATCTTAATTGATCAAAATTAGCAATGAACTGAGGTTTCAATAGGAATTATATACCGCGTAACATTTTATGTGATTTCTAACCCAAAATGTTAACTGGATCATATACAGCATAGCGTTTCGATAAAAGTGACCGTTAAGCCATT
>CM067349.1:59596873-59618285 GCA_034190875.2 Urechis unicinctus | reverse complement strand
GGGGCACTTAAGTATATAGAGGTAGTATACATGTGTTGGGGTAGGTTTTTTTCGGCCTCCCGACGGGTTTTGTTGACCTCATAAATGTAGGATGGGGTATGCTCTTGCCATTTTACCTTGTATGACGGGTACAGGTTTTTGATACCGATCCCCTACGCAGGACAAGGCCAAGTGCCCCATCCAGACTGCGGGAATCAATAAGTGTTATCTTTTTTTAAATGTCAATGTGATATCGTTGAATACATATCGCCCTTCAAAGTAGATATTTCCACAAGATAATCATTGACAAAATGACACATATACTTAAATAATAAAATTCAGAAAGAAAAAGTTCGCTTGAGAAGAACCTTGTCTGCGCATGCGCGCAGAAAAACGATCTTGTCGTTCAAAATAACATGAACTTTTCAGAATTTGTGTGGCCGGATTAAATCGCCTTTGACGAAATCTCACACGTAAACTAACTCAACTTGTTAATAAAACATTCAGTTATGTGAAAAATTATTATTCATATGTACATGTCTGTAATAATCGTGTATAATTGGAACTCATGTATTGTCGCGTCAGTAAGACGTCGTGCACGGCTACAATGTCAAAAGCTAGATCCATATCCCTACATGAGCCCTTCGTGGTAAAGGGTGTGCGGCAATATGTAGTCATTACTTACAACCTGAGTACCATCGACCAAAACCAACAACTACTTGTCCGCTTCCCGAAACTGGGTGCAGCTGACGTCATGTCCGAGGGACTTTGCTGGCCTTTGCAATCACACTTGCCTGGAAAGATGCAAACCGAATCGTTGTACAAAGATTCAGGTGCGCCATGGCTAAGAAAACGACAATCAATATTTCTGGCTACGAAGTCATGTTGATCGATGACAACCAACTGTACAACTGTTACAGCGGCTAATGAAAGACGGCACAGGAGAGAGCTAATGTAACCTCTAGTACCAGGGCATTGACACATAAGGGTAGGGGGCAGGCGACAAGGATGAAACCGAGGTAGAGGACAAGGCCATAGCCGACGCCTATGGCAGTCTGTCCTTTATTCAGCTGGACTTTGAACTCCTTGAGAGCCACACGCCCTTCTACCTGAGTGCGCTTGGCGATAGACTGGAATACGAGCTCACATTTAACGACTACAGTCATGTGATTCATGCCAGGGTGACACCGATGCTACACAACAGATGACATTACCTTACAGTATGACATGGTCACTAAGCCAGAGCTGGCTATATGCCCAGGCCTACCAGCAGTGGGATAAAAACTGAGAAGGCATTTGCAGCAACGAGTAAACATGACCCAAGTGTGACTGCAAAATGCCAAGCAGTGACAGACGTGTCCCTAGGAGAGTTCCTGACCAGAAATTTTACCCCTGTGGCTTGGTTTGAAGGCGAGTGACGACAACCAGCTCCATGGCAGGCGAATGCGCTGAGGGTCTGTCGTCACGATCCAGATCACCAAAAAAGATGAAGCAGCCGGCGCGCATTGAACGTTTATATGTATGTGGCTATGGACGCACCTCTGAACATTAAGGATGGCCGTTACGTCATCGTCATTTAAAAACCCTCATATATTAATTGCCCTATTGTTCACGGGCACATCAAATGTCGGATATCATCTGGAAACCACGCACTTCAAGAATGCATTATGAATAAATGCATGTTTATTATTATGTCCGTAATGATTTAAATAAATACTTCTATTTATCAAAGGCTGATTAACAAATCGGTATCACTGAAAAAGGTTTGCAAATATTTCGTATATTCAAGTATAACAATTTGCCAACAACGTCCATCAATACTTCCACTCGCGTCAAAACAAACTTACGGGTGAACCAACTCTTGATATAGGAGGGATAAGCATTACCACTGGTTGCGTATTTCAAACTGCACATTCACCCTTAAAGACTGTCCCACCTGTGAAGGAAAGCGACCGTCCTGTACTGTTAACCTAACGTTCTGAAAACCGACAGCCCATCTAAAAGCTGTGTAAACGCCCATAGCTTTTGCTACGGCTGTCGCAGAAATGTCCTCTGACACAATGAATTAATTAAACTGTAGCGACAATACTGATGGTTTTTATCTTACTTACACTGTAAGGAATGATGCAGTTTTCAGTTAAGGACAATGGTGTTAAGGACCTTGGTACCCTTCCGGGCCATTGATTCACCGACTGACCCATTCATACGCGAATCCACTCAATCAATCACTCATTATCTCTCTCTCTCTCTCTCTTTCTTTCTCTCTCTCTCTCTCTCTCTCTCTCTCTCTCTCGAAGAGAGAGAGAGAGAGCTCTCTCTCTCTCTCTCTCTCTCTCCTTCTCTCTCTCTCTCTCTCTATCCCTCTCTCCTCACTCTCTTCTCAGAAAGAGCTTCTCTCTCCTCAAGAAGAGAGAAGAGACTCTATCTCTCTCTCTCTCCCCCTCTCTCCTCTCTCTCTATCTCTCTCTCTCTCTCTCTCCCTCTCTCTCTCTCTCTCTCCTCTCTCTCTCTCTCTCTCTCTCTCTCTCTCTCTCTCTCTCTCCCTCTATCTCTCCCCCCTCTCTCTCTCCTTCTCTCTCTCTCAGTTAGTCACACATTCACAGTATAAATCACTCATTCACTGGCTTATTCACTCATGTACATTATATCCTTCATTCACTTGACACGTGACCCGCGCGATATCTCACTCTCGAATTAACTACCTGCACTCTGTCACCTGATAAAACGCGGAAAAGTTAGGCGGGACGTGATCTGGTAACTTCATAACGAATTGGTATATTTTTCTTGGGTCGTAAAAGGTACGTATGTTCAAATGGAATTTCAGCCGGGATGGACGCCAGCCGACTTGTCCAAATTTAGGTGCTTTGTTTCAACTCAAAGCGCGACAGGTAGTAACGCAACAAATGTATCAAACCTGAGAGCTGGTATTTAAAGTCATTAGAATAACGCAGCGAGAAACCGTGTGTTGCTCTTCGAGGTCATTGAGCCAAGGTTTGGACCAGAAGATATTCCTGAATGGCAGCTTCTTGCTCTTGAAATACATTAGTAGCAAACTGCGTAAGGGATTAGATTAGCGACCAAACAAACGGTCCAGTGAGTGAGTGAGATTGTGACAGTACCATCAACTAGTCTATAGCGTCGCTAAGAGACCTCACTCGAGATTTCCGCCCGAGGCGTGAAGACGCCATCTGTTAGCCAAAGCGTTATTGTCATAGCGTCTTGTCATAACGTTTCTTAAAACCATGTAAAATTCTCTGTTTAATTTGGAGCTGTAGTCGCCTCGACCAATCAGATGACTACATATCTTTAACAGCCACAGAGCCCCGATAAGTTGGATCAACAGTCCCATGTGCTTTTGTTGATTTCATGGAATCGTCGCCAGATGTCGGGGGTGTCTTTCGTGTAATTTCATTATCGTCACGCAACTTCGTTTGAGACCTTTACATCCCCCATGACATGCCAAAAATGTTAATGTCGACCCCAGGCCAGTTCCCTCGCTTCAGACAGTTATTGACAATCTAAAACTACCATCCACAGTGGTGGATATGAATGATCGAAGATCGTGAACTGCGCGGACGCTGTTAGAGGCGAACGGTTTTCGATAGTGGTACCCCAGACCGGGGAATTTATAAAGTTGACATTTATTTAGTACTGTACTTGCTATTTTCGCTATTCAGAAGCCTATTGTGCGACTCGTTTTGGCAGCGACGAGGCTCTGCGAAACGACATTTAATCTAATCAGTCGCAGTGACGGCAGCCCAGTATTCTCATGTACTTTTGTGTCACGGTAGCGTCACCTTACGATTGCAATGTATTATAATTAGGGAAGCGATCACCCCAGAGCCACTCGAAGTGAGCCCTCTAAGCTTAGCTATAAACTCTTTGGTACTATCAACCGAACCTGGTCAAGTGAGTGCCCGCAAGAATGAGTTACCAAAAGGCTGAGCGACAGTGTGATTGTGATTGAGTTAGCGTACAAGCGAGTCGGGTTCGAGAGAGCGAATGACAAGATGAGCAAGTGACTATCTGGCGATAATCGCCATATGTTCCTAAATATTGAGCTGTTATGCTAAACGTCGATAAATTTTGACGAGGTCGCCCATCATTTATGAGTACCAACGCTGACTCGCATACCAGACCCCCTCAGAACACTTGCTCGGTCAATTATCTGGTAGGATTCCTTCCAACAAATTAGCCCAGTCACTTACAGTTTCTCGTAAAAATGTTGACTTGTTTTCTCGCTCGCACATTTTCTCACTCACTCACTCACTCACTCACTCACTCACTCACTCACTCACTCACTCACTCACTCACTCACTCACTCACTCACTCACTCACTCACTCACTCACTCACTCACTCACTCACTCACTCACTCACTCACTCACTCACTCACTCACTCACTCACTCACTCACTCACTCACTCACTCACTCACTCACTCACTCACTCACTCACTCACTCACTCACTTACTCACTCTTTCACTTTTACACTCCCTCACTCAGTCATGCACTCACCTGCTCGTTCACTCTCTCACCCAATCGCTCACTCACTCGTTCAGTCACTCGCATATATTCGAGCGCTATATACTCATTACGCCAAACCCTCATCAACAAGTATTTTACCCAATATAACCTCCGAGAGTGTTGTGGCAAACGGACGGAACTCGTATATCTACCGTCGCCCGCTATTGGACAGTCTTCACATGGAGAAAACTTAACATGTTGCTATGGCATCCGAATCATGCCCTGCTGAATCATCTATCAATTCAGGAATGCTGGCAAATATTTTAAATAAAACTCTTTATCGGAAATATGTGTCACATTTTTTCGGTGATGTATCAAGTTGTTGTTAATGATACTATGTTACCTAGAATAGTCTGAGGACGTGAGTTTCATATTTTCACTTACCAGACTTGTTGAAAGACGTCAGCCCGCCAGGTGGAATGTCTTGCAATAAAAGAGGACGGATTCAGAGTTTAAACTGTCCATTGTTCACGATGATTCGTCACATTGAAGATTATTTCCCTAAAACAGATCAGGGTTCCTCGGTTTATATCGCAATGCGGCAGTACATACACCTTCATCCACAGCAATTAAGGTGATATATTCTAGTCGTTTTAAAATAGGGCGAGTCATGCCGACCAATAGTAAGGTTTGATATGACTGTTATATATAATAGGTGACTATGACGAAGCGCACTTAATCTGACTTAGTCAGTGCCCTTTACTGTAAAGGCTTTCTTTCCGCATCTAACGTAACGAGTCTATCAAAAACCTTCTCTTAATTTTGATTCGCAGACTCTTAATTTTGATTCGCAGACGTTCATGGTTTGCAGAGGCATCCTCAACACAGATACGTCGCAGGTCCTGCAGCTCTGCAAGCTCACTTGCTTGCAATCTCCATGCTCGACAATAATCCCTCCCATCCTCCTCCAGGCTTGCCATTTTAGCTTCCCGCCAGTGTATATCCCTTTCTATCTCAGTTATCTTAGCTAGGTTGTTTACCAGCCCACCCTTCTGGGTCTGCATATCCTTGTCAAGCCCTAAAAGCTCTCGGAATGTCAGACCATCTGTCTGTGTACCCACGTCTTCTATAGCGTTATGAACGTCCTCTATAACGCTTGTTTCTTCCGCACCACCTGTTACAGTCATGGCTTCAGGGCTGCTCATTTCTAAATTCTCTGCGGCTTTATTAGCTGATTGATCAACGCCCTGGAGAACTTTTGCTTCTTTTTGAGACACCGCTTGTCGGGACCACTCAGTGAACCCCAAACAATCACGGTCGCCCTTAGCCCCCCCCCCCCCCCCCCCCCCCCACCCCCTTTACTAGCTATTGTTTGAAGTGAAAGCGGTTTTTCGGTACGAGAATTTGCAATACTCATGTAAGGGTAGTCTTTCAAACGCAACTCTCCTCCAACAAGTTTAAACTTTTCATAATCGCGAACAAGGGGGTGTGTGTGACCTTTTTTAGCTAATGCATCGTCATAATCATTGACAGCGCCTATAACTAATCACCCATCCTGTGATAGAGACTGATCCATCCCAATGTCCCCTTTTATAACAGGTGGGAGAGAGGGGGCCTCTGGGATAGGGACCACAGGGAGTACCTCATCCTCTCTTCCAGCCTCGTGCCAATCCTCCTCCGCTACGTCTTTAAATGTTGGGTTATCAAACTCCATGTTATTATGTTAAAGATATTATTGTAAATAAGCATTCAGCATGTCGAGTACTTACGGATGCAAACTAAATCCATAACCCCTCGGTGTAAAGGGCGTGCGACAGTGTGTAGTTATTACAAACAATCCAAGCACTATTGACCAGAACCAACAACTGCTGGTTCGCTTCCCCAATCTAGGCGCAGACGAAGTCATTGTCCCAGGGACAGCACGACTGGCCTTTATAATCATGCTGACCTCGACTCATGTTAACCGCAGCGTTGTGCAAAACCTGGGTCGCGCCGTGGTTAAGAAAGTGACAATCAAGATTTCTGGCAATGGGGTCATGTCTATTGATGACAGCGATGTGTATCACTGTTACCACGACTTGTTGTGGACTGCACATGAGAGACATGGCCTCCAGTATCAGGGCATTGACACATCAGATGATAGAAACGCAACTAAGATACGAGTGCGGGCAGGAGACAAGGATGAGGGCGAGGAAGAGGACAAGGCCATAGCCGATGGAAGCAGGTTCTACGTTCCACTTGACTTTTAACTCCTTGTGAGTCACATGCCATTCTACTAGAGTGCACTTAGCGACAGACTGGAGTACGAGCTCACATTCAACGACAACAACTGCGTGATTCACGCAACATGCGACAACGACGCCAGCTACAAGATTGATTGCATCTCCTTAGAGTATGACATGGTTACACAACCAGAGTTGGCCCATATGATACGCACCCAGTACACAGGTCGACTTGCAATTCTGTATGAGAGTGTGCTTCGTCACAGGAAGCTTGCATACAATAAAAGAGATACACTGTGGAACATCAACCTGAACATTCTGGCTCGCAGCATGAAGGGCATCCTACTGCTCTTTGAAGACCCAGCCAATGTCTCATTCGCCAGGAAGACATAGTCGTTCTACAACCCAAAGATTACAAGGTGACCATTGAGGGCATCCCCAACCAACTGTATGCCCAGAGAATGCGTAGCTACCAGCAGTGTGATGAGGTGAAGAAGACCTTTGCAGCAACGAGTAAACGAGACCCCAGTGTAGCAATAGCTGTAAAAGACGTGGCATTGTCGGACGTTTCCCTAGGAGAGTACCTAACCAGTAAGTATGCTCTGTGGCTCGACTTAAGGATGAGTGATGACGACCAGCTGCATGGTAGTGGCAGGGGCCGTGGAGAATGCGTCTGAGGGTGTCACCATTCAGATCACAAAAAAAGGAGAGTCGGTCGGTGCATTAAACGTCTACTAAGAGCTGTCAATTGGACAAACAAATTTAGTGAGTAAAATGGAAGAAACGAACACGAATCAAGGAGGGACAACACTGGTAGAGATAACGTCAGTGACCAGTGAGCGACCTACAAAAAACGCTAAAAGGGTTGCGGCTGGACGAAAGGGTGCTGCAGCTTGAAAAGCCAATCAGAATAAGCTTCTGAGAGAGCTCCGTGAGGCTAAGGCCGCGCTTACAGACGCTAGAGACGCAGCTGTCAAGCCAACATCAACAAGCAAGCCCCCGGAAAGGCGTTGGGTTGGCTGGACTAACGTGGTACTGGTACAGGTACAAACTACCCTAAACAGGTTACTTACAAAAGTCAGCAACCCTTAGTTGCTCAGGACTTACAATTAAAGGATCCTTTTTATATGGAATAAGATGACAACACCAATTACAGATGAAAAAATGCTCGTTAACGCGTTGTACCACGATGCAGTTGTTTCCGGTATATCAATAGGTTATGCCAAGCTCGGTAAGATGGCTTTAGGTGGGGCAGTTCCCAAACTTGACTTTACACCACGTGACCTGGCTATTGCTGTTGCCGATGAAGCTCTAGCCATGACCACAAAGGATATGCTAATTGAACAAGGGATTATACCAGGTGATATACTGAAGTAATGGCCACAATTGCGCTACTTGTTGGAGGTGCTCTTGTTAACGCCCTTGCATTCTCTGGGAGCAACTTTATATTCTCCAAACTACGAAGCAGCTCAGTGGACGCGGAACGTAAAAGCCATGATATGGCAAACGAACAGTTTCAATCTGCTCAGGCAGCATAGGCCAAGTAGCAAAATAAGCGTTTAGACTTCATCAATGAGCAACTGCGCCGCCGGAGACATGCCAAGCATACTTTTCGGGATGTGGACGAGGCTATGCGTGAGTACTACATGATTACGGGTAAGTCCGTCGGCCCGTTGGACTCTGAGCCCCAGCTTTCAGACTTCTACAAACCCTCAGATGGTCAAAAAGGGCGTGAGGTATGGCTGCGACTTGACTGGTTGCATACAGGCTAGCTAAGTAGGTCATTTGGAGACTCGAGCGTTTACTTTACTTGGACCGTCGCATGCAAAAGATCTACTATAGTCCTAAGGGCTACTGGAAAGACATTACAGCTATCAAGAAGCTTGCAACAGATGAGAGGGTTTCTGAGGAAGTTGCCAGGGGGTGGCTAACAAAGCAAGCTATATGACAAATCTTCCTGCCTATGCCAAAACACATTCCCAAACCAAAATTTGATGTATCTGGGCCTAATGAGGCTCACCAAGCCGATCACTTATTTCTTCATCAAGACGTTGTGAGGCGCCGGTGGTGGATGTGGCCCCACGCTACAAAGCGTCTAAGCCATTGACTACAAAAGAGGCTAAAGAGATCGCAGGTGCACTCGAAAGGATATACAAGCGAGGACCACTGCATTGGCCTAAACTACGACCCCGGATAGGAGTTTATGGGAGCAGTGAATCCGCTGCTAGCAAAACATGGAATATCAGTCAGGCGTGGCAGTGTGAATATCCATTGAGACCAGGCTATAGTGGAACGCTTTAACCGAAAACTTTCTGTGCGACTCTTTGGACACCAGTATGTCATAGAGTTAAGGGATACTGAAAAACAATCGGCTGATTGGGTATCTTGACTGCAGGCCGTAGACTATAAATAATGAGGTGACCCGCTTGACTGGGAAAAAACCTAAAGATGTTATAAAGGCAAAACGAGTTGCACAAAAGCCCTCTTCAGTCGTACCAGGGCGCCCGCTGGGGGTCAAAGAGCAAAAGTTTCCCTCTGGTGTTGGCGTTCGCTACCTCTACCAGCCTGGTGAGGCACAGCAAGACCACGGTCGTCGGGCCACTGACCCTGTATCACTCCATGTTTACCGGATTGGACGCTCTGTCACTAAATCTGGTGAGCCTGTATCATACTATTTGTTAGATGGACCACTCCGTGGCTTTGTAAAGGAGGAGTTACTTGTGGTGCCGTCCAAGTCCCAGTTGCCATAACAATGGTAGTATTTGAAAATAAGTGTCCGTGGATATTACTCAGAAAGAAAGACCCCTGTAACAGTCCCTGTACGCAAGAGTTTTGTAACTTACACAGATATAAGATAAAACATGGTGTCGTTAATCGTCTTTGTACGGGTTGTCAGAAGGGCATAAGAAATAACGTAGGATTGTGTATGGATTGTGGGTTCGATGAAGTCAACCACAGGCGAGTTTACCATAAGGAAAAAATTGCTTCACAACAGCCTATAGCCAGGGACACTGACTCGCCAGCCGGCGCCACTGAGCCTAAAAAAGAACGGGGATTTCCCACTGTATAAATAGAAATCCTGTGGCGCTGCCAACAAGGTCAAAGTCCGCTTGCTGTATAATTAATATGTACAGTAAGCACGACTCACAATACGCTACCAAGTAAAGCCCAAAACGATTATGTTACAACTCATGGTTTTAACCTGCCTTACCCACGCTCTAAGGTTGCACTCCAACCACTTGACAAGTGTAATGAATTTGAACACGTATACAATGAGATATTTGCTAGATTAAGGGCTGGGGAGGCACGCACCCTTGTCCCCACCAGTCCACGCTCCGCTCTGCCCCTCACACCCCAGTCCCCGCCCTGGACACCCCAGTACCTGAAACCCAGTCCCCAGTCCGCACATCACATATTGAGTTCGAGAAGACTAAGTGGGCTGTTAAAAACTATTTGCATGGATGGGTGATAAACTTAGTCTCACCCGCTTGGCTCGGACCTTATGATGTTCTTTAAGGGCAAGCATCGGAAGATGCATAAAGTTTTGACTGCTGAGCTGAAAGAGCTAGGTAGAATCAAGTGTCACTTTGTCCTTAAAGTAAGCACACCGATGATTGCAGCACTGAGTATGTTGAGCCTGGATTGCGTAATAAGCAGCAGGTGGTTCTCTCCTCAAAAGATATTAACGATGCTGCGCTGGACCAGTGTAATGCTAACATCCAAGAGCGGTTGGAGAAGTGGACCAATAAGGGGTAAGGTTAGGAGTATGAGGTAGTCACAACTCCGTGGATTGATATTGCCAACTACCTGCCATTGAAAGGTGGCTCCAACTTATTGCTACCGAGTAAGCTGGCAGCTAAGAAGACGATCATAAACATAAAAAACACAGACGACTACTGCCTTCTTTTTAATTGGCTCTGCATCCGGTTGTCAAGGACCCACCGCGACCATCAAAATTTAATATTCAGTGGCTGTTAACCCTGTGGGAAGGTAAAGGCGTAGAATATCCAACACCCGTGTCGCATATTGAGAAGGTAGAAAGGCATGCTAACTTAGCCTTGAACGTTTTTGGCTGGGATGGGGGGTCCACTATCATACACCACATCAGTAAACAGGCTGGTCCACGTAAAAACCTCATGCTGATTGAAAAGGATGTAAAAAGTTTCATTACACGCTAATCAAAGATCTGAACCGCTTGCTTTATGATCAGAGTAAACACAAAGAGCGCAAGTTCTACTCTGAGCGATGCCTACATGGTTATACCACTGATAAACTGCTCGCTGAGCACAAACCTGAGTATATGGGGATATGGCAAACTGCTGTGCGAGTGGATATGCCTGAGGAAGGAAAGAACGTATTATCCTTCCAGAACTGGCAGAAGCAGCTGGCTGCCCTGTATGTTATCTACGCTGACTTTGAGGCGCTCACGGTGAAACTTCCAGGCCCTGCACTTGATGCTACCAAGAGCAACAGGCAGAAAACAGAGGAACATGAACCATGTGGTTACGTCTATGTAGTTATTCGGTGTGATGGTCAGACCAAACCCCATGAGCTGTATAGAGGAGACAATTCTTGCTCGCCCTGCAACAGCTCAAGCTCAAAGCAGTTCTGTCAAAAGCGATTGCTGCTACTGCGCAAGAGAGTGTATCCCTATGAGTTTATGGTTGGCTGGGATAAGTTTGATGCATCGCTACCACCAATCCAGGAGATCTACAGCAAGCTCCCTGGACAGGGTATATCTATTGCAGACTATGAGCATGCACAGAAGTTCTGGAACGTGTTCGGGTGTAAAAACATGGGCGACTATCATGACCTGTACCTGCGCACAGATGTACTACTCTTGGCTGATGTGTTTGAGATATTCCGCAAAACCTGTCTTAAGCAATGTGGCTTACATCCAGCACACTACTATATAAGTCCTGGCCTTTCATGGGATGCGCTTCTTAAAAGTACAGGGGTGGAGCTCGTGATTCTCAACTACTATGACAAACACCTATTTATTGAGAAGGGCCTGCGCAGTGGCATAAGCATGGTATCACGTCACCACACTAAAGCTAATAACCCGTACGTAGAGGGCTTTGAGCAGGATAAGCCGCCGAATAATATCCAGTACCTTGACACTAACAACCTGTATGGGTGGGCTATGAGTCAAACTTTTCCTACTGCGGGTGTTGAGTGGTGGATCGGCCATCTACAGATGCAGGACCATCCCGACGATGCTGAAACCAGATATATACTCGAAGTTGATCTGGAATACCCTGCAGAGTTACATGCTGATCACAATGATTATCCCCTAGCGCCAGAGCGAATGTCTGTGCAGAATGAATGGTTGTCAGAATTGTGTATTGGGGAGGACCGGAGATGGAGTTGAAGAGCTAGTACCGAACCTGCGCAATGAAGAGAAGTATGTGGTCCACTATAGGAATCTCAAGCTTTACCTATCTCTAGGAATGAGGCTTACCAAGATACACCATGAGCTTGAATTCAATCAGAGCCCCTGGATGGAGCCTTACATTCACATGAACACAGCAATTTTGAGAAGGACCTGTACAAGCTGATCAACAACTCTGTCTTTGGTAAAACCATGGAGAATCTCAGAAGGCGGGTCGACGTCAAGATTGTACGCTCGGTAGAAGAGGAAAAAATACGCAAGGTTGTGGCCAGCCCCGCCTATGCTCGACATAAAGTATTCGATGTTGACCTGGCCGCCCTGCATATGCACAAGACCCAGTTTTAAATCGCCCGGTGTATGTAGGTATGTGCATACTCGACTTCTCCAAGCACCTGATGTACGACTTCTATTATAACACAATGAAGTCCGAATAAGGTAGCGACCTTGGGCTGCTATACATAGACATGGACTCGCTGCTTCTGGAGATCCGCACAGCTGAGGTGTGTGCAGACATGAAAGACCTCTTTGATACCAGCAATTATGATCCTTCCCACCCTTGTTCAGTAACGTAATCAAGCAAGTGCTAGGGAAGATAAAAGATGAGTGTGCTGGTGTGCCTATCAAGGCGTATGTTGGTCTGCGCCCAAAGATGTACTCGATCCTGATGTTTGACGAGGGTTAGATTAAAAGGGCTAAGGGAGTGAAGAAGGTTGTGGCTAAGAAACACCTACGTCACGCACAGTACACGGAGTCTATTCACCAAGAAGCAGTTCCGTCATGGAATGAAGATGCTACTCAGTGATGGTCATAAGTTATATGGGCTCCACGTCAACAAGGTGTCCCTCTCTCCTTTTGATTCAAACAGGTGGATAGCCACAAACGGTGTAGACACCTTGGCCTATGGGCACACTTGTTTACCTACAAACTAGCACCTCGGCCCCGTTTGGGGTGTCGGGTCTGAGGCGCCCTTAGGGTGAGCAAAAATTAGACATACCTTCCAACTCGGAGAAGGTGATATGGGAGGCTCCTGGTGTCCCTTTGTCAGTAACCGTATGCAGCAAAGTACCCGGTTTTCGGGAGCCGGTTTGCTTTGTTGCTGTAGGTGATACGGAAGAGTTAATGACGCGTATGATGACCCCCTTTATCGAATAATGCGCAATTCAATGGACAGCTGGTTACTGATCCTGTTTACAGCGGGGTGCACCCACTGGCGCAGTTGAAAAATGAATTTGAGCGGCATTTGATGGAATGACCCATAATTTGCTTTGATTCTTGAAAGTACGACTTCAACGCTGTAAAGGTGGGCCTCACGCGGTTCTTTGCCCAGCACGATCCAATCGACTTTGTTGTCAAGAAAAACAATAATTTCATGTGTTTATAATCGACATATTTTGAATATTTGGATATCTGCAACTATTTGGCACCTGGTCGTAATAATGATAAACATTTAAAAGAGTGTGCTGCAGTGTAAAAGCAAAGCTGGCTTCCCTTACGAATGGATCACGTCAGATTGATTGAATCATAGAGAGTTGCCTTCTCATTCTTACTTTTATAGTTCTCTTAAGAAAACTTTAGTGAAGCGGACTATGCAGAATGTCATCATGTAAAGGCGTCTAAAGGGATGACCTGCTTTAGGGACTATTTGATTTATTAATACAATATTGATGCGTTTAACGATGAGATTAGTGTTCCATGACCCAAGTTGAAATAATCAACGTGTAAAAACTTAGTCCTTCTTTGGAATGGTGGAAGTGGTTCTGCATGTGCCAGATGAGTTGAAAGTCCATTTTCAAGAAATGCAACCAATCTTCAAAAACGTCAACGTTGGCAGGGAAGACATCGGACCTGCACAGCAACATAAAAACATGATGTGTCTGTCGGTTGACAATCAGGTTTTCCATGACATAGAGGTGCTACGCCATCTGATCATACGACAATTAATGTTCATTTAATGTGTATATTTGTGTCTAACAGCAACCATAGCGGTCTGTAAGCGAAAGTATAATAGGCAAGAAGCTACTTCTGGCCACACCTCTCTTTCGTTGGTATTTGAAAACATGGTTTGGTGGTTACTCGTATATACCAAAATGTAGAATACCAAACAAAGGCGATATTTCGTCACTTTGAAGATCGTGTGTCTAATGCTCGGTAAAACAAATTTAGATATCAGTTTATTATTTATTTTATGTAACTATTTCTTCGTTTTATTAATTTATCAATTTATTAATTTTCTCATTTTGTTGTTAAATTATATTTAATTTTATGATATAGATTAACTTTATTGTATTTATTCTGAATTCTTATTATTTCTTTGCAAGGGTTTCTGTTTTTATTAATTCCACTTTTTGTATTGCTTTCTCTGTTTATTTATTTTATTTATGTTATCTATTCATTATTTATCCATTTCTTTAGTTTTATTTTGCATGCGTTTGCAGCCGTGAAAGGGATGCTGATCCCAACCAGACAATCGTGGCAGATACCATGAAACTGCTTGGCAGTTTAGGTTATGGGTGGACGGTTACAAAAAAACAAGCATCGAGCATGTGAACGAGCGTAGTGCCGCTAAACTTGTTAAAGTTTCCTATCCCCAATGAACTTGACGAAACCACGTACGAAGTGGATGCTGCAGTTTAATGTTGAATTTGTTGATAAATATGTTGATATGTGTGACTTCAAATATTGCGAAATGGACACCGATTCTCAATATTTTGCCTTTTCGGGTGGATGATTGGAAGAGGAAGTCACGCCTCACTTGAAAGAAGCATTTTACCGGAAATGGGATCAATGGATGCCATCGGTCACCAAGAACACCACGAAGCCTGGTTGAATGCTAGGTGCAGCGGTCAAGTTTGGATTAATCAAACATGTTGTCTCGAGCGTCAGATATACGAACACCCGGATTGTTCAAAGAAGAATTGCATGGTGACGGAATTGGCGGTTTGTTTAGCAAAGCATACTATTGTTTTAGTCACGCAAAATATCAAGCAAGGGGTTGAACAAAAACCAGAATACCCTCAGCTAAGACAGCTATTTAAAAGAAATCAGAGTCCGGTGTAAATCGAGGGTGTCGCTCTGTTGACAACCAGATATGCACCTATGCCCAGTCGCAACCCGCCCCTTGGTGATTTAATTTGTTCAAGTATATGGAAGTATTTATTAATTCTTATTTGTTTTTTGGTCCTTTTTTCAAACTCACATGTAGAAAATGTAACATTTGCTCCCCTGATTTATGTTGTGCATGCAATTTCAATCGTGTAAAATAAATGATTGCGCTAACAAAGCAACTACAACAACAACAAATCGTTTGGTATATTCTATTAATCAAATCATACACAATGGTATCATTAGTAACCAAAGCCTGATCAAAAACACGCAAAGGTTCCTGCATGGTAACACCTCGACAACTTAAAAGCAAATAACTCAACACTGTCTCCACAGAAGCTCTATAGGGATAGCTTTTCACTTGACCAAATAGAAAATGCAGCCATAGGTGGACTGGTACTACTGCTGAATTCGACAGGACCTGCCCCGAGCGCTGGATGATGCTCCAACCAATGGCTGTGTTCGATACTGCTCTGCGTATGTGGAATACTGAAGAAATCCAACTCTCTTTTGGCATACGGACATGAGAGCCATAATTACCCGATTAAACACTAGTCGGATTGAACGGTCTAGCCCGTTTGCGGGACTGTCCTCTTTGTGTTTGATGGTATCATCGCGTGCATGTTGTTTTATGCGTGGGCTTATAACGTCGACAAATTCATATCCGGCTCGAATCACTCGTCGCTTAGAAGCTGTTTTAAATATATATATATATATATATATATATATATATATATATATATATATATATATAGATATATATATATATATATATATAGATATATATATATATATATATATATATATATATATCTCTATATATATCTCTATCTATAGAGATATCTCTATCTATATATATCTATATATATATATCTATATATCTCTATATCTATATATATCTATATATATATATATATATATATCTCTATATATATATATTCTCTATATCTATATATAGATATACGTATATAACCCCACACACACTTATAAATATTCACATATATATGCTATTTATAGATAGCTGCTCGGCGCTCGGAAGCTTGGCATCGGAAACCGTGTGTATACATATATATATATGTGCGTGTATGCGTGTTTGTGTATATATACCCGCTTTGATTGCACCGGGACATCCAGTGCACACTGTCGCTGAGACATAAAGACAGTATATACACGGACCGAGAATAGCTGGTAACGCGCACTATTATAAGATCACAAGCTGCTGCCGCTTAGATATTTTGACATGACCCCTAAACCAAGTCAATACACCGCGAAAGCGATGAATGCTGCCGCTGATTGATTACGTAAGGTTTGGCCTGTTTTGACATGACCCCTTAAAGCCAGCCAAGGTAAGCGATGAATGGCTCTGGTCGATTACGTAAGGTTTGGCCTACTTAGACACGAACTGCACATAGCCTGCTGCTAAGCTGCTGCAGTAGAAAACATTCAAACTAAAAGTCCTTTTTACTGTTTTCTTTTACTGTGAATGCTTAAAATACTGTTACAGTCATTATCACGAGGCCAAGTTCTAATTACTGACAAAATTTCATGTCCGTAAATACAGCCGTTTCAGAGATATCAGCGAGGAGAGAAGTCGTAGCAAAAATCGCGATAGGTACCCTAAAATACATGTCATTATACAAAATACAAAAGGTGAAAATAAGTATTTTTTTGCGTTGTTCCATGCTACGATAATTGCTTGTTACAACCATATAATTCATATGTTCGTAACCGCAGTAGTTATGGAGGAGATAGTTACAGAAAATGGGGGAAAAAATCGACGAAAAATCAATCCCATAAGCCTCCAACACTGCGCATGCGCGTCAAATTGGATCGGCAGTTGTGACTGGAGAAAAAAAAAAAAAAAAAAAAAAAAAATGGCTAAACCAATATGTCTTCCAACTATCGTTGGAAGACATAATAAGTCGACCTCTTAACACAGCGCTTTCTACTCTGACTCCAGTTTTCTCGTTACGGTGGCTAAAGCTTTCTTTGTTTAAGTTGTGTGTAATGAGTCGCATTTTTCTTGTCATCATTTCTCTTTCCAGAAATAATCAAGTTGCCACAGCAATGGTGTTCTTATTTTTCTCTGCATTAATGTTTTGATGTATAGTTTGTTTTAATTGATAATATTTCTTTTCATGTTCTCGTTCATAGTAGCCATAATGTTTATGAATAAATGGTACTCGGTTAAATGCAATGGAAGTGTGTTTATCATTCTATTATTCTTTATTGTAAAATTAATCACAGTGTTTTGTAGAGTTGTTATATTCTGGGGAAAAATATAAACTGGTCTTCAACAAATAGATATAAACTATATTTTTGTTAACTGCGGTTGAGAAAAAAAATCCTACTTTTAACACAAGCATATATTTGAGTCTTGAGAACCTGGTTATGTTTTAATATGGTTACTTGGTTCTTTAGGTGCAGGCCTTTGTTTTTTCGCATGAAGCGCTGAAGTTCAGTTTCTGATTGGAAAGTAGCAGGTATTGGGTTAGGATGCTCAATTGTTGGACAGTTCCCCCCGATGAAATGCTTTGTACAGATATAGGTGCCCTTATTAAACTTCTCTGGCCCAAAATTTCCCCGTCCACTAGCTGCGCACGACGGTAATATAAATATACCAATAAGACGTCGTGCACGGCCCATTCTCTGCATATCTTTGTATTGGAGCGTAGCTTTGTAAAAGGAATGAAAGACACGCCATTCATTATTTTACGAGCTCTATATCGGCTGTCTGAGTTGCACCTACCCCAGCAGCAATGTTTCGTGAGCATTCTGGTTCGATGTGATCGTTAATTTTTCGGCAAAAACAGTTTCAAAACATTATTTACGATAGGCTACAAACTGTTCATACAGCGTCGCTAAGGAAAAGCTTGTTGCGGGCCTTAGCAACAAGACGGGGTACGGGAAGAACTACCGGGAAACGGCCTATTCCGTTTGCTACTGAACATACTATAACGCATTCCTCGTTCGACATGGATTCGACGTTGATTCAGACCAGGCTGAAGTGTACTGCCATCATGGACAGTACGGCCATCACACATGGAACGATGGAAGGTATGTATTGCAGTTCAGACCAACAGGCCGTTACAGCTGTAATATTGCTGCACATTTAATATAGCTACAAAAATATACAGACCCCTTTAGCGTTTAGGAGTCACTTAATTGTACTTTCACGAACAAAGTGTATCAAACTAATAAGATTACTATTCATACAACACAGAGCAATATCGGGCAGCGTTAACCATATACTTCATTGCAATCACTTTTTAATTGGATACAAAAACACCTTGTATAGCTTCATCGTTATTAATCATTGCGTCTCTGCTTCTCATTGTCAGGAATCAACCAAGGACTTTTCAGTTTGCTCCTCGCCATCCCAGAGGCCATCGTCCACCCAAAAGGCGCCGTACTCAAGGATATATCTGGAAATTCTGGCACTGAATGAGGCCCATTGTTTGATAGAGGAATCAAATCTAAGGGAAGGCACATAACAAGACATTAACTTCAGATTACAATAGCATTAATTTTGTACATTTTAAATGGCAGCATTTTTTGCAAAGTCTATCTAAGAAGCTCCATGTGTTCCAGGGGTGGCACAGCTAAGAAGCGTACTATCGTCGGACCCGGTTGCCACGGTCACAGCCACAGTGACCAGCAATATGACGACCCAGATACTTAGCCTACTGTGTATCACTGAGTACGTGCACGAATCTACTGTGCCCAAACGGTATGCAAAGCTATAATCTATGTCATACCTTGGGATCAACCCCACAGCCTGTAGAACGAAAGGCGATTCAGTTAACCACAACGCGGCTTGCATACAATAGAACTGATGGATTATACAATGACACCCTAACGTAAATTGCTGAAATTTTGGTTTATTATATTGTTGATTAACGAGTTTGCATTCGACAGACCAGTACGTTATCTAGCTTCTTGCAGGCGACATGCGTATATGTTAAAGCAATGCCATAAATGTGGCATAACTAAATTTGTTCTGTACGTTAAGATGAGGTCCGTTCCACATGATAAAAGAGAATATTGATATGTCATTGTTGCTATCAAAGTACTGAGGAAATGGATGAATACATAAGAAGCACTAGTTATTCGTTTGCATTTTCATAGACAGAAGTTGTGTCATATGTTATCAGGCAGAAAGCGCTATTAGTCAAAAATGCCAATTGTCGTTTTACAAAGACCTATACGCCATTCCATAACCATATTGATTCCTTTGAAACTCAAGATTGCTGCATTCTATGGTTTATAATTCCTTGCGTGCGGACTAAATTCCATGAATGAAAGTTGAGCTTAGAATATAAATTTGATTAATAGAAAATTACAATACAAACGACATGTTCCTGTAATAAATGCTCTCTACAAAACACATTTTTATATGATAGTCCATAAGAACACTGCTAGCGTCTTACACCAGTGGCTTTTAGCAAACTCTACATTGCAGTATAGCGTGAAACATGCACAAATATCAATACTGATATCAAGCAATGAACGCTACTTATATTCATCGCATTTATAGCCTTACGAACGACATTCATTACACCACACTGCACACTGACAAATAAATGGTTGGCCGCCAGATTGCCTTTACGATCAAATACCAATTTAAGCGGCAGGACTGTACACTCATCTACGTAGTATGATTCTGCATCGGCCATTGTCCAAATGGTTGTCATTTATTCCTTTGAAGCAACACAACATGCAATGTCACCAGCTAGTGGTGTTTGAAGTTCTTCGCACTAACGAGGTAAATGGCAGGTAAGCGGAATTGTTGGATATCGCCAATCTGTACGTGTGGCAAACCTCAATAGATTAAAAACGATTTACAAAAAATAACCATACACGAACGCATGGTGATGTATGTCCAGGGCAAAAAGACTGTGGGTCCAAAAGTGCCCTGCCAATGGATATGCAAAGTACTTTTTTAAACGTTATTTCAACCTTTGTGGTTAAAATAAACATTATAAAAAAAAAGAATACAATATTATTCTTAGTCTTCTGGGTAACGATTCACTACCGCGACATATTCACATGACCTATAATAGGTGTATAATAGCAATCACATGATGTGAACCCTTCAACAGTAGTGGCAATAATCTAGTTCAGTAACGTTAGTGTCGGAATAGCAATATCTGCACAAGCAAAGCTTACACTAGATTTGTGGTTCGTGTCAATGTGGGGTATGCAAGTTTGGTGCTCAGAACAATTGAAATCAATATTGGTTAGAACAGAGAATCAAGTTAATTTTACACTGCCATTTGCAATTTATTGTTCCATACGGTTATGAAACGTGCGGTAGTATATGGGAAAAGGAGTTGAGTTTGGGGTCAAGTCAGGAGCGTCAAATCATTGTTTTCAGATGGGGAATATTTCGAGTGCAAACAAATGTCATTGCAAGCAAATAACCATCTGACGTCACCAATTACAATTGTGATTTTATCATAGGCATAGAGCACAGCGGATGCTGCAAGTTCAGAGCCGAATGTAAGATACTTCTTGCAACATTTCATTACATATTATATTCTGTGCATTAAAGTATGATGTATTTTCTACGACTGCCAAAATGGTTTCAATGAACATATAAAACAACCTATGCATTTCTATTCCTTATCAATGTCGTCACGAATGTAATGCATAGGAAATCAACCGTTGCCTTGCCTGTTATTACATTGGCAACAAATGGTTCGGGCTCAGAATCCAAATATTTTGCGCCTACTGAAAATGGCAAAATGGCAAACAGAATAAAAGCTTTCAATTATATATTTGCATTACATTAGTAGCAACTACGGGTGTCCAACACATGCGTTTGCTGCTAATGGCCTCGGTTATTGATGCGGTTACAGGCTTTCCTCAACTGACTCACAAATCGTATTCGAAAGGTCCATTGAGTGGCCTCATAAACATGACTAGTTCTGCTTGCTTGGTAATTCATTAATTGCGCTCTCATAATTTGTCGCTCAATTGCCTAACAACCTCCATAAGACTGCATGATATTTCATTTGAGGGCCAATATTATTGATATAAGAGCTTAGTTGAATTTATGGGAAAACATATCTTAGATCGGTTGTTACATATTTATTCATGATGTTATATCCCACTTCATGGTAGGAGTCCTAATTATTTTGGTGTCCAGGAAGCAATTTCAACTGCTGCAGTAATATAGGTGAAGGCATTGGTAGGTTGATTAAAAGTATATGACGCTACAAAATAATTATGGAATTCATTAAAATTCACCA